>JAYEVG010000070.1:0-313116 GCA_036346395.1 Hsuehochloa calcarea | reverse complement strand
GTATTGCTAGGCCGCTAGAGTGCGATGATCACGAAAGACGTCGTCGTCCTCTTCTCATTGAGTTTCCACAGACTTCGTGAGATTCGCAAGGCGAGCAGGTTGGTTTGAATCTCCTATTTCTTCTCTTGAGTGGATTGCTTACAGTTTAATCTTCAAGTTTTGATATTGTCTTGTCGGTAAGTATGAAGTCGCTATGGAGTTCGTTGCACGTCAGTTGTGTGGCATGAGTATGTGTGTAGATATGTTTAGTGTATGGACTTAGAGTGTCTTTGATTGAGGTGGAGTTGCTCCATGATATAAGCCTAGTAATGAGTCGATGAGTTGTTTTGTTTCTCTTGTGCCTGCCTTTCAGGGGAGGAGTAATCGTTTCTCTGTTACTATTATTATCAAGCTAGAAACGCATGCCAAGATACATATCCTAAATTGGCTATCTAAGCTTTAAAGTCTGTGAAAGATTTCAAGTTCATCTGAAGCCCATAGATAGACTTGATTGATTGTATTGGACATTCTTGTAGGGCACTTGTGGAATATGCAGCTAACTCACACTTTTCTGGTTATACTGTCAGCTCTTCATATGGCTGCTGCCAATGGGCATCTTGTTGTGGTGGAATACTTGATTCAAAATGGAGTGGTAAGAAGGCTACTTCGCTACAGTTATCTACTGCATTGAATTATATCATTATCTGCTGCATTGAATTATATCATTATCTACTTCCCGTCCCCCTCAGTCCCAACCGCAAAAATTAGGACCAGTTGGCAAAACTTGTGTGCGAGCAAATATTTAATGCTAGGATGTAGAAAACAAGTACAACGCTCCAAGAACTACCAATTTTATGGGCCACCAATGAATGTGGATGTTTGTTTGCGTTTAACAATTCGGTCCCCAGTCAAGGATGAATTCCTTTTTATATTTTGATGATCCTCATCAACCTATAATATCTTCTGAACATCATTGGATGTCTTTGTAGTTCGTAGAACATGAGTGCTCTCCTTCATAGTTACATCAGGAATGTTAATCTTTTTGAAGCCTTTGAAGTAGGAAGCACTTTACTTTCTGGGATACCTTTGCATTGGTGTAATCATCAACCTGAACAAAAAAAAAGAATAAAATGGCCTGATGCTTAGGTTGAAATGCAAATCCAAATATCTAATCATTGAAAAATAGAAGGAAGAAAATAGAAACGGTATAGATTCACATTTCATTAAGCATTAAATGAGTCATATAAAATGCAATGTCATAGGGTGATCTTTGTTGACTCACCCCATTCTTTATATTGCTTGTTATATCGTGACCTTAGCTCAAGCAATTCAATAACACCGCATGATAACACTTGACATGACACCGTCGCCACGACTTCGGATGGCGCGGACATCACCATTCGAGTTAATTGTAGCAGTCATCCTTCCTCCCATAACAGATTCTTCCTTGTATGTTGGATCAATGACCTACACAAAAAAAATTCAGTCAAAGAATGTTGGATGATCAGAAGAAAAGATGATGGCCATCTGACTAATAATAACAACCCCGTTGTCTTCAGAAAAATACATTGGAACATACCATGATTACCCTCACCAAAATATGCAAAGGTTACAACTATGGGGCGATGATGAATTGTTAGAGGAGTGGATCCCTAACTTAAAATACATTAAAAATACATTAAAAAATGAAACATCGAGATCATTTTCGTGCGAGTCAACAAAGGATCATCATGTGATAGTTCACAATGGGGATTGTGTTTGTGATAGCACATTACGAGGAAGCTATGAGATATTAGCAAGACATTATACATAATAACACCTTGTATACCTACCTCGGGGTCATGTCTGTAACTTGCGACCATCTTCCCCTCAACCGTACATTAGGGCCTCTGGAAAGTAGACAAAGTGCCAATGTAGCAATATATTTTAGTGGATCCCTAACTGTAAAATACATTAGCAAGTCAAGTCGGTTTATTTAATAATGAGGTATATTTTAGTATGCGATTCCTTTATGTTCCTAGATTCTTTGCTGACAAGATATTTGAATTCTCAAATATGACTAGAGAATGAGTTTCTTTTACATAATTTATATTCACTTGAATCATATAACCATAGTTGATTAGAGTGATATTGTGTTACAAAAGCGTGACCTATTGACATCGATTGCTTATATATTTTCTGATTAACTCTGAGTGCATTTTATCTGCTATAGTTAGCAAGTCAAGTCAGTTTTTTAATAATGAGATACATTTTCAAATGTGATTCCTTTATCTTCATAGATAACTGCATTAGGATATTTGAATTCTCAAATATGGTGGAGGATGAGTTTCTTTTACAAAATTTATATTCACTTTAATCATATAATCATAATCCTAGTTGATTAGGGTGCGATATTGTATGAAGCACTTGCGTATAAATTAGTCCATATAATGTTTTATTAAAAATTTTACTCATTGTATGCAGTAATAACATAAGAAAATACAAATCATGTTTGAATTACATCTGCAAATGTGGTTCATGCTATTGCAAAAACTATGTCTTCTGGGCACATTCCTGCAGTATATTTTTCAATTGATGACCAAGTGTAACATGTTTGTATTTGCAGAGCCATCTTATGCTGGAGTCCATTTCTGAGCTACAGAAGAAGGTAACCAATCTGCTACCATGCCTGCATTGGAGGTGGCACAAAAAATTCTTGAACTACACATATAGTTATGTATCTCTCTTTTAGAATGAAGCATGTCTTCTGGTGATCATCTACTCACATATCATTTTACATGCAGTCCCTTCTCGGACTAGATTAGTAAATGTGCAGTGGTTATTAATTTCGTGTTGGTACCGTAAATGTCAAAATGTCAAATAAATTGGTGAGGAAATGTTCTTTAGTAGCAAATGCTCTTGGATGTCTTTGCAAGCTGGGACCTCCTACCCATTCTTTGTCATTCAGCACCCATTAAAGTTGTTAGAAGTGATGGTTGACAAGAGTTGCTGCAAAGTGTTTTTATGGAAAAGAATGGAAAATATTGCCCTTGAGTGGAAGCCTTGTGTTATTTTCATTACTTTTGGTGAAGTGGTGTTTGAACTGAAATCATTGATACAAAATATGAGTTTTCGTTGCAAAGCGGTCACATAACATCGTAGAAATATGACTACTTTGTCTTGTATGTAATAATTTTACAGCACTATGTTTTTGCTTATAATTTTCTTATCGACTAAATAAAAATATTATTTAATGCACGATTTAAGATTTTATTGCAGCGTATGGTCACCCTACCAGTAATAGTTAAGAAAACTGTACTATAACAAAACTGTATCGATTAATCTGAATTCAACGCAGATCATGAACCGCAGCGGCGGTTAGAGCAAAGCACCCACGCACCCACGCTCTCTCCCCTCCACTCCACTCCCCTTCCCTTCCTCCACTCCCAAACCCCAAACCAAAACCTCTCCTCTGCTCCGGCTCCGAATGCGCGAGTAGCGAAGGGAAATCCCCCACCGGACGAAGCGCGGCGCGCCATGCGCTCGTCGCCGTCGCCGTCCCTACCCGCGCCCAGCGCGGCGGCCGAGCTGGCGCCCCCGTGGCTGAAATCGCTCCCCCTCGCGCCCGAGTTCCACCCCACCGCCGCCGAGTTCGCCGACCCCGTCGCCTACATCCTCAAGATCGAGGCCGCCGCGGTGCCATTCAACATCTGCAAGGTTGTGCCGCCCTGCCCGCCGCCCCCCAAGAAGGCCACCCTCTCCAACCTCTCACGCTCCTTCGCTGCGCTCCACCCGAACGACCCCTCCCCGTCCTTCCCCACCCGCCACCAGCAGCTCGGCCTCTGCCCGCGCCCCGCCCTCAAGTCCGTCTGGATATCCTCCCACCGCTACACGCTCCCGCAGTTCGAGACCAAGGCCGCCGCCTCCCGCAAGTCGCTCCTCGCGCGCCTCAACGTCCCTGCCTCCAAGCACCTCTCCCCGCTCGACCTCGAGGCGCTCTTCTGGCGCGCCTCCGCGGACCGCCCAGTCGCTGCCGAATACGCCAGCGACATGCCGGGCTCGGGTTTCTCCCCCTGCTCCGGCCGCCCGAGCCAGCAGGCGGCTGCGGCGGCGGTGCACGTGGGGAGACGGCGTGGAACATGCGCGGCGCGGCAAAGCCCCGGCTCGCTGTTGCAGTTCATGCGGGAGGAAGTCCCCGGGTCACCACGCCGATGCTGTACGTCGCCATGATGTTCAGTTGGTTCGCGTGGCACGTCGAGGACCACGACCTGCACAGCCTCAACTACATGCACTTCGGGTCCCCCAAGACGTGGTACGGGGTGCCGCGCGACGCCGCGCTCGCATTCGAGGAGGTGGTACGCGTGCACGGCTACGGCGGGGAGGTGAACCCCTTAGGTGAGGCGGCAGCAGTGGTTCGTTTTCTGTGGAAGCTCTGTGTGCTCCGGTGTTCTGATTGTGAGTTATTTTGTGGAATTGTGAATTGGGGTGCAGAAACCTTCGCAACGCTGGGGCAGAAAACAACAGTGATGTCCCCTGAAGTGCTCGTGGGCCTGGGGATCCCCTGCTGCAGGTGGTGCTTTTGCTTCCTTCCGTTTTTGAATAATTTGCTTGATACGTGTTTGGTTGGCCAGAGCTCATGGGAACAGATTGGTGCAGAACGCAGGGAGTTCGTGGTCACTTTTCCAGGATCTTATCACAGCGGTTTCAGCCATGGTAAGCACTATCAACAGTTAACCTCACTGAAAATCCTCCTTTTGTATGCTATATTTCTGTCTGATGCACTGTTTACACAATTATGCCTGTCCAACTCATATGAGTGTCAATTGTTTTCTGTCCTTAATTATACGGAGTTAGCTATGTCTTTAAAAGTAGGGTGGCTAGGCAACTTTGGCACGTCGATATCCATGTGATCTGAAACTTTTATTAAAATTTGTATACCAGGAAAATCTTTACTCTTTTGGCTGTACATTAATATTTGATGGATTACATGGTGCGATACAAAACACAAAGGCATTTAGACTATTTGAGTTTGAGACCAGAGGACTGTAGGACATTGTGGAGCAATTCGAGCATTTGCTAAAAATAGGGAATTGTTTGCTTTGTAATAAACATCTGCCCAACCGTATAGCTATATTAGCATATCCCCTTGACAAATTTGGTTGTGCATCTTGGCATGAGGTCTTTGCCAATTTATCTCAGCTAGACAGGCGTGCAATATTCAAATGCAAGATGTGTATCCGTTGTAAACACAGAGTTGCATGTGAGTCATGAGGTTTTCTTCCTATCACATGTTATTGGAAAAGTTAACTTGATTTGTTACCCGGCCATCGCTTTGCCGGCTCTTGCAATTGCAATCAACCCCATGAGGACTTTTCCTATTTGGGCAGGATTCAACTGTGCGGAAGCATCAAATATAGCTACTCCTGAATGGTTGAGAGTAGCGAAAGAGGCAGCAATTCGGAGAGCCTCAATCAATCGTCCTCCCATGGTTTCGCACTATCAACTGCTTTACGAACTTGCACTCTCAATGTGCTTCAGGTATTTGTCATAATCTGCATGCTTCATGATGCATGCTTGTTCTTATGCGATAATTTGTTAGCCTCCCGCCTCCCACAAAAATACGGATCTCATAACCCAGTTGGGTCGTTGTGCATTCCTTGTCGTTGCTCCAACTTACATTATGCTTTCACTGAAAAATAATATGTCAATAGGCTCAGTGGTGACGATAATTGATATCCCCATTTCCATTTCTGCAATCAAGGCAAGGAAGTTGTATTTTCTTTTTCTTTTGCTTTTTTCTTTTGCGTTTTTCTGTCTTTACAGTAGCCATTACTTTGTGATAATGCTTCAATCTGGTAACCAAGTGTGCTGTTGGACCTGCTTTCTTAATAGCTCTTTCCATGCTTGGAGTTGGTACCAAGTGCATCCTTTGTTATGTATTTGGACCCTTTATTATTTAATTTCTTTTCAACTTCTATGTTTCTAGGAACCGTCCATTGGGGCAATGGAACCACGAAGCTCTAGATTAAAGGAGAAGCAGAAAGGTGAAGGGGAACAATTTGTCAAAAAGATATTTGTCCAAAATGTTATCGAAGACAATGAACTGCTTGGTTGTCTTCTAAATGATGAGTCTTCTTGTATTATTCTTCCAATAAATGCCCATGATGGCCCTGTACTTTCAGCTTTACGCTCAAGATCCCAATCAAAAACTAAATCCAGGATATCAGATGGCCTATGCAGTAGCGGAGAAGCTCTGGAAGCCTCGGGATGCTTACCACTGAATGGGACACTTGATCGGAATGGTGAAATCAGAAACTGTAGTGCTTTGTCTTCATCCAAAGATAATTCATTATCAGTCTGCTCTGTAAAGAAATTCCCACCTACAACTTGTATAGATGGCTGTGTCAATATGCCTAGTTCATCCCATACACATAACGCAGAAGCTGATAAGGGGGATATAATCAGTGCTGCTGGGCTTTTAGATCAGGGTTTATTATCCTGTGTCACTTGTGGGATTCTAAGTTTTCATGTGTGGCTGTTGTCAAACCAAGAGAGTGTACAGCAAAATACTTGATGTCTTCTGATTATAATTTGATTAATGATCAGCTTGTTGGTTCTGGAGGGAGTAATCTGGCAGATGCATTAAGAAGTGAGAGGACAAATGGTGGCATTTTACGTAAGTTATACATCTTATAATGTATAACGCGGACATTTTTAACTTTGACTTATTTCTCCTTTCTGCTAATCTATTTGTGCTTTTATTAAAAGGGTTGTATCGCTGAGTTAGTGGTCTTTTACTGTTACATGGTTGTTTAGGAGGTAGTAAACAAATTAATAATGCCATTATGATCCTTTGAGAAACCGACCCTTCAGAATTCAAGGATTAAAATAAATGCAGATTTGGAGTCTTATTTTGAAACAAATAACCTTTTCAGAATTCCACAGCTAATAAAACAACCAGCATTAGCCTTACAAGCTGCATTCTCTGATCATGTCATGTCTGGCAATTTAACCTCAGGATAGTATATGCTATGTTCTAGATATGTTAGCTAGAAGTACAGGTTCCATTGTTAGTAGCCTTAGAAAATGGGTGATTTTTAATGTGCTTGAGGTCAGCTTTCAGATTTTTCTTGTTTGAATTTTGGAGTTCTTCTCTTGCATCTTTATTGTGATGGAACTGAATATTTTATGATGCTTATGTTATGTTTGATTGCCCATCCTGTAATATTAGTTTGTCTGCATGTATCATAGACCCATCACGTTAATTCCAAACAAAGGAGAGTCACGAGTATCTGTCGATGCTTGTAGCGACAAGCATGCATGGATGTTTCTTGTGTAGCTTTAGTTGGATTTGTAGTTTAGTTGTCATGCAAAAGTGCATTTGATCTTAGTTTATTTGGCTTATGGCATCAGTCATTATTTTCTTCTGATGCAATGTATGTATTTCTAATCAACATGCAGGATCTGGTTTTGAACTGCGTGGCAACGAAATAATTTCTGATGCACCTCTCAATAGGAATTCTGCTCTTGATCTTTTGGCATCTGCTTATGGAGATCAGTCAGATTCTGATGAAGATATTTGGAACAAAAAAACTCAGGTCTCTCTTGACTCCAGTGAACCGTTGAGGCACATAACTGAATCACTTGCCAATATTTCAAGTAATGTTTGTTTTGATGGAATGAAGGTGTCCACAAGTAGCAAGGAATGCCAACAAAGACCATCATCCCAGAGCTCTCAATGTATTGGTAGCTCAGATATGTCGAATGGACCAAGAGGTGTTCGCACAAGAAACAAATATCAACTTAAGATGGTACTATCTGAAGGTTTTCTGGCAAAAAAATTGTACCCGGCGATGGAAAAGAAAGTTCAATCTGAACCATCAAGCTCAAAAAGGTTTTTGAAGGAGCCCCTTGATATCAGTGGCACTTATAATGCTAGCTGTAATGGCACTACAATCTCTATGGGTGACCCCAGAAGCTCTACAACTACAACGAACAATTTGAATACATCGATTTTGAAATCTGATAAGGATTCATCAAGAATGCATGTATTTTGTCTTGAACATGCTATCGAGGTTGGGAAGCAACTTCAAGCTATAGGTGGTGCCCATTTTATTCTTTTATGTCGTCCAGGTTGGTCATCATACTGCTTACTCCTTTTTGTGTACCATTTTGAGCACTTGCTGCGTGCTCGTTTGGACTACATGCATTCACTATTGAGTCTATGACTGAGCAACGCTACATTCAGTTAGAACTTGGGCGCATTAATGCATGGGCCATCAAGACATTTTGCTGTCATCCTTTTTTTTAAAATTCAAAAGCACATTATATTCCCATTAATTTTGGTAAAGCCAGAATAAGTTAATTCAGTGCTTGAGGTGTTCTGGAGACATTAAATGACTTGTTTGTTATGGATTGTACAGAATATCCCAAAATAGAAGCAGAAGCAAGATTATTGGCTGCAGAAATGGAAGTTGAGTATGATTGGAAGGACATTCATTTCAGGGAGGCCAACATGGAGGACAGGGAGATGATACAGGAAGTTCTACGGGACGAGGAAGCAATACCAACAAACAGTGATTGGGCTGTAAAATTGGGTATTAACCTTTACTATAGTGCAAATCTTGCAAAATTTCCATTATACAGCAAGCAAATGCCATACAACAGAGTCATCTATAGGGCATTTGGCTGCAGTTCTCCTAATAACTCACCAATAAAGCTGAAGACTTATGAAAGAAGACAAGGCAGGCAGAAGAAAATAGTCTTTGCTGGCCGGTGGTGTGGGAAAGTATGGATGTCAAACCAGGTCCATCCATACTTGGCTCACAGAATTGAAAGCCGTGAACAGGAAGAAGCAGATGGAATCAGTTCTTATCATCTTGATAAAAAATCCAAAGTTATGCCAGTTGACAATTCTAGTAGAGTGGCAGCCTCATTAAAAGGTGCTTCTGAAATCTCCTCCCCTTCACCAGCCGGAATGGTTCTCCGTAGTAGCTCTAGGATTGCCAATAGGGGAAAAAAGCTAAAATCAAAGATGACAGAAGAGGATGATGGTCCTGCTAGCCGTCCAAAGTCAAAGGTTAAAGAGGATAATGATGGTCCTGCTAGCCGTCCAAAGTCAAAGGTTAAAGAGGATAATGATGGTCCTGCTAGCCATTTGAGGGCAAAACCGCTAAAGCAGAAGACTAAAGTCGAAGCAAAGAAGCAAATGAAGAAAACTAGTGGAGAAAAGAGAAGGGCTGCAAGTGCTCCAAAGGATGAAGAAGAACAACCATCCGCAATCGATGGCTGTTCTATGAGCTCTGACGCAAAGCAGGAGCTGTCTTTGCATAAGCCGAGGACTAGAGCAGAAGCAAAGAAGCAAGTGAAGAAAACTAGCGGAGAAAAGAGGACTCCAAGAGCTCCAAAGCATGAAGAAGAGTATTCATGCAAAATCGAGGGCTGTTCTATGAGTTTTGGCACAAAACAGGAGTTGTCTTTGCATAAGCGCGATATCTGCCCAGTGAAGGACTGCGGGAAGAAGTTCTTCTCGCACAAGTATTTGCTGCAGCACCGCAAGGTTCACACGGATGACCGTCCGCTGAAATGCCCGTGGAAGGGCTGCGACATGGCATTCAAGTGGCCATGGGCAAGGACAGAGCATCTTAGGGTCCACACGGGCGACAGGCCATACGTTTGCCACGAGCCAGGGTGTGCACAGACATTCAGGTTTGTCTCGGATTTCAGCCGTCACAAGCGCAAGACAGGCCATTCAACCAAGAAGACGAAAGCAAACATATGAGCCGCCAAGGCAGTAGTAAGTTATGGTAGTACCGGAAGCAACAGGAGAAAGTTTGTATATTCCATTAGCTAGTACCCGGAGCCCATGGTAGTCTGCTCACGACTTCAATAGTTTAGCACTGATCTCCTTATTTGACGAATTCAATTGGCACCACAATCAGTGTGCTTCCTATGTCACTAACTTTGCTCAGCATTTCCATGATTACTAATCCACCTAGTTAGCCTCGCTCCCCTCTGATGTTTGATGTATTGACAGTAGCACTTATTGCATGGCTAACTAGCACATTCTATTCTGATCCCTTTCCACCTAAGTTTCTTGTCAGTATTGCTGACCTTGTGATATGGGTGATATCCTGGTCCTGGTGATTTCATGATGTTACTGTTCTTGTAGGCTAATAAAGGACGCGATGGTGGTGCATAAAAACAAGGCACATGCTCGTCTGCTGTCGTGGATCTGTTTGTGCTGTTGGGCTGCCTGCCAGCCCGGGGGCGTTGCATTGTTTTGGTGCTGTCAGGCTTGCGATTGTAACCAAAATAGCTGCCAGGTGCGTCATGCATGTTGGGAAATCCACAGGAGGCCCGATCCCTGAAACTTAGTGTGGTTGGAACAGCGAAGCCGTTGCACTGACAAGTTCGTTTGTCGAAAGTGAAGGCTGCTGCTGGGTCGGCACAGGACTCCTGGCTAAGGAAACCCCGATCCTTATCGCGACCAAGTTGGAGCATAATAGATGTACCGATGGATGCACATGCACCGAGACGGCAGCACCTCGGCCTCCGCAACCGCCATTAATGCCGCGCTTGGTCCTCTCGACGGCTCGACGGCCGTCCCATCACACGGCGCAGCAGCGGCCAAGTAGCCAGCCAATGTAGAGTAGTGCTGCTAGTAGCAATCCATAAAATTGCACACCTAGCAGCAGCAGGAGGCTACCGATCGATCGCCCATGAATTGAGGATGATCTGTATATGAATCTGACATGAATCTTGGACGCCCCAAAACCAGTAGCACAAGGCAAGTTGCTGCAGTGCCTGCAACCATCCCGAGCAGAATATTATGACAGTCTGACACCATCTCCCTCCGCTTTCTGTTACCGCCATTTAAAATCTCCTCTTTCCCGCCGCAAAGCAACTCCTCCTCCCTGCCATGCAATGCGAGCTTCTTCTATAAATACACCTCCTCGCTTCTCCTCCCTCATCGATCTCATACTCGAAGCCCCCAAGCAGTAGCTAGCTAATCCAGTGCTACCGCGAAGGCAGCAGCTACTACAGCTCGTAGTATACACTAGTGCTAGCGCTAGCACGATGGGGCAGGTTAGCCAGAAGCTCCTTGTCGTGGCCTTGGTGGTGGCCGTGTTCGCCATGGCGGCCGTGGAGCTTTGCCGCGCCATCCCGTTCGATGAGAGGGACCTGGAGTCCGACGAGGCGCTGTGGGACCTGTACGAGCGGTGGCAGAGCGCCCACCGGGTGCCGCGCCGCCACTTCGAGAAGCACCGCCGCTTCGCAACCTTCAAGTCCAACGTGCGCTTCATCCACGAGCACAACAAGCGCGGCGACCGCCCCTACCGCCTCTGCCTCAACCGCTTCGGCGACATGGGCCGGGAGGAGTTCCGCGCCACGCTCGCCGGCCCCCGCGTCAACGACCTCCGCAGGAGGGCCCGCCGCGCCCGCCGTCCCGGGGTTCATGTACGAGGCGTCACCGACCTGCCGCGCTCCGTGGACTGGCGCCAGAGGGCGCGGTGACCGGCGTCAGGACCAGGGCAAGTGCGGCAGCTGCTGGGCGTTCTCGACGGTGGTGTCCGTGGAGGCATCAACGCGATCCGGACGGGAGGCTGCTGTCGCTGTCGGAGCAGGAGCTGATCGACTGCGACACGGCGGACAACAGCGGCTGCGAGGGGGGGCTCATGGAGAACGCCTTCGAGTTCATCAAGCGCAGCGGCGGCATCACTACCGAGGCCGCATACCCGTACCGCGCCTCCAACGGCACGTGCGACACCGTCAGGGCGAGGCACTCGCCGGTGGTGGTGATCGACGGGCACCAGAACGTGCCGGCCAACAGCGAGGACGCGCTGGCCAAGGCGGTGGCGAACCAGCCCGTGTCCGTTTCTATCGAGGCCAGCGGCCAGGCGTTCCAGTTCTACTCGGAGGGCGTGTTCACCGGCGACTGCGGGACGGACGTGGACCACGGCGTGGCGGTGGTCGGGTACGGCGAGACGGAGGACGGCATGGGCTACTGGACCGTCAAGAACTCGTGGGGACCCGCGTGGGGCGAGGGCGGCTACATCCGGATGCAGCGCGACGCCGGCGCCGACGGCGGGCTCTGCGGCATCGCCATGGAGGCCTCCTACCCCGTCAAGACCTCGCCCAACCCGTCGGCCAACGACGACGGCGACCGCGTGTTCCGCGCCAAGCCCAGGCGCGCGCTCGGCGCCAAGCACTCCCAGTGATATGATTCCTCATTGCAAGCTCTATCTACACATACGCGCGTACGTGCGTAGCCTGGATTGATGGTTGTGTTTGCTGCTGCTGCTATTATAGTTATTATGATATTTCTTTTTTGCACTCTAACTTGGAACATTTTAAGTACTATTTACCATTTAATAAGGATATATATGGTTTCATCGACTGTTTCATAGATTGGGCAGTCCGGAGATAGCGTATCCGTTCGGATCTGATCGGAGACTATTGAGTGGGCGGAGGTGCATCGATGGTGACTCGCCCACACTGAGTCCTTCCAACGTTATAGTTGTGCAGCTGAGTCATGTCAAATTGGTTGTCACCTGCAATCATATCAGTAATGAATGAATCAATAAATCCACATCAGGATTTGAAGAATCTAGACCCGTCATTATGTGTTAATTGAGTATTTTAGTAATTAATGACAATCGTCATGGGAACTAATATTTTCCATAAGTTGGTAAAACAAACCCGATCCTATGATGATGAAGACTTTAAGTGATGTCGTGAGTTGATTATCATCAAGTCAAAACTCGTAAAGGAAATCATTATGTGTTGATGATTATCTAATCAAGAACTCGGACTTAGAGTGGAGATGTTCGTCATCATGTGATCACTCTAAGATGGATGCTCAAGGCAAACAAAGGTATGACTAGCATAGGCTAATGTTTTGTTCCTAGTCTTTTCTGGTCTCGGTGTTTGGTGTAAAGATCGGATTACTAGTATAAGTTATCGTACTATTAAGAAGGGTCTTGATTAGTAACATGAGTCTCATCATGTGTGGTAAGCTCAATCTGTTTGCTCTAGCTCTTCTAGGCATGATGCTATTGTTTGTGAATGTGTTTTGCAAATAGTTGAAGCTCATGTATTAACTATTTGTAGCATGAGCCTATAATTTACAAATGTGTTTTGCAAATGGTTGAAGTCCATGCATCCACTCTTTGTGGCATGATACTAAAGTTTGCAAATGTGTTTTCCAAATAGTTGAGGCTCATGCTTAATCCTTGTAGCAAGTGACTTTAGTTTGCAAATGTGTTTTGCAAACAGTTTTAAGTGCGTGTACCAAATTCGTTGTAGCATATTATAAAAGTAGGCAAATATGTTTTACAACTTGTTAAGAATCTTGCTTTCATCCTTTGTTTGCATCGCCCATCGATTGGCAAATGTGTCTTGCAAAATTGAGTTGAAGCAATTTGCAAAATCAGTTTTTCATTCCCTAGCCGGACTGACCACAGTTTGTAGACCGGACTGACCAGAACCCCGAGCCTTTGAAGTGGTCAGGCTTTTCCATATAACTCTGTTTTGCATTTCCGCTATCCGGATGATCACGGTTTGAAATTTGGTAGCGAACTTCAAGGTTTTAGTGCGCTCAACTTTTTCGAGAGTGTCATTTTGGGACTTGCTACTTAATTTGCCTTGTCGGACTAACGTTGTGTTTTCACGGTCATCTGGAACCGGACTAACTAGGCGTGATCGGCTTTTCCAATAGCATGTTTCTTATGGTTTGAAATCCTTGAACCGATCATCGACCACGAGGCGGGTGACCGGGCCTAACCTAACGATCGAGACTCTATAGCAATGATTACTATAGAAGTTCTGTTACACGATAGTCGATCTGCTCGATCTTATGCTGCTGATGCGACCGGTCTTCTGGTTTTTGCATGATTATTCTCCAACGACTAGTTTTTGTGTGTGGGTATATAAATACCCATTTATGGCGGTTGTGGGAGAGTTGTTGGGGCTATTTTCATTCCCTTTGAACAAAGAGCAAGCTCTCTCATGTCATTTGTGCACATGTTGCACTTAGTGAGTCTAGAGAGCAAAATTCTAGTACATATGTTGCATTAAGTGTTGAATTTAGTATTCATTGAGGTTAGACACTTGATTCATTCAAGTGAGCATCTTAGGTTTGTTACTCTTGGTGTTTGCCGACACCTAGGCGCTTGGAGGAGTTCGTCGGTGATCTTCTCAAAGAAGGTTGTGAGAAGACCAGGCGGTTGTGAGTGGCTTGGTGCTAACCATCTCGGAGTGGAGGAAGAGCAATCTGAGTGGATTCGAGGTATATGCTCAATTTGTGAAGCCGGTTCAATTCGTTTGGCCTTACCTTAACGTGGACTAGGGAAATCGGCAAGTTTTCGATCACCACGGAAAAAAGTTCAAGTGTTCTTGTGGTTTGCTTTATGGAGCTTTACTTTCTTGCAAATTCTGATTATAGACTTAAATTGCTTACTTGTCTCCTTAAGATTGCATTCTTTGTATTAGTCTTAATTTGTTGGTGCACTTAGTTAAAACTAGTTGATTTAGGTTTTAATTGAGAAAACCGAATTGATTTACAATTGACATAAAACTCGATTTTGGCCAAAAGAATTTTAAAACCCCTGTAGTTGGCCTCCTTGATCTTACAAGTGGTATCGAGCTTAGTCTCTCATTTATTAGACTTAACAGTTTAGAGAGTAAAGGATGATGCGACTATAGAGTCGTGCACCGATAGGGCACCTGGCGAGGGCTGGAAGGCTGTATCCTCATCGATGGACGGATGGCGTTACCCTCACGGTCAGCTGAAGGTTGTAAGATGAAATGATGTTAGGCAAAATAAATACTCAATACGTGGCGAATATTTCATACCTCCGGATGTGCGGTCTGCGGATGACCAGGGGAAGCGTAAGTCTGAGTGCGGGGTGTGGACGCGAAGTGATGCATCCGAGCGGACTGCGGCTAGACAACAACATGATGTTAGTGGAACCTAAGGCGTAACAAAAAGCGAGCGTAAATTTGTACACAACTTACCTCCCGCCGATCTGGGCGCGGATGGTGACGAGGCGCTCTCGGCGCGCGGTCTCAGCAGGTCGTGCTAACCTTGCGGTGAGCATGACTCCCCACTCGATGGCGGCGTGTAGGACATCGTCTCGAATGACCACAACTCATATTCTTTATTACATTCTTGACTCATAAGATATACTTAAAGGGCTCGGCGGCCACATGCGATCGCTACGGGCTGCGGATGGTGGTCTCCGATGTCTTTGCGGCCGCTTGCCTGAAGTGAGAAACAAAACCGGTTCGATAACAAAGGGTACAAATTTCATCAATGAAACGATAAAATGTTGTAGGTGTCATACGGTGTCATCACAGCGAAAGCGCTATGTCGATTGAATGAGTGGCGGAGTCTCTCTAGTCGTCACCTACTCGGACACTCTGGTGGAGGGCGGTGAGTCTAGTTCTTGGCCGTGAATGCGTACCACTCGATATCTTGTGGGTATGTACATCGTCGTACAATCGCTGCTCTGCAAGATTTCAATGTGTGCGCCGTCCAAGCCGTAATCTACTCATGTCGAGCGCTAGCTAGTCCTCGCATGTCGCGCCCTCGATTGCCTACATTCGGAAGGATTGATGTTAGAACGGCGAAGTAGGTATGAAGTGTAACATTACTCGGATGGATCTTGACTCACAAAGTGCGGCTCGTTGCGAGGATCCTACCATCGGGACGAGACACGGCGGCTACAAATCGAGCGCCACATTACATGCTAGGGCGCGTAAGGCTCCACCATATGTGCAAACACTAGGTGACAGGTCGCCGCCCATTACTCGGCGTCCTACGTGCATTGCACGGACAGCCTGTGTGGCGCTACTGTATCCACGAAATATGGGCTCCATACAACCCATATGATGTTATTGTCGTGCAATGACTTGAACTTGTTGTGGAACAACGAGTAGCACCTCGCCGTTCTGTCATTGGCCAACATAGATGGGTAGCGATCCACCGGTAGCCATAGTGGGCCCGTCTATCGGTCGTGCCACTCGAGAATGCAGTGCGGTTCTTTCTTCATGAAGGGTGCCCATGGCGATGTGCTCCCAACTTCACAACTACGAGAGCACGTAGCGGACTACGAGCGCGGTTTAACACGGTGTTGCGCATAAGCGTCACACAACCCCACATGAGGCATAAAGGATGGTGATCCCGGCTATACTAAAGCATCGCTCCGACCTCGCATCAACCAAAGACTCGGCGATGCGGACAAAGTGGGTACACTCAATCGCCTATGTGGTGGGAAAAATGACCAAACCAAAGAGATGAAGGCGGTAAGCAGCGAGCCGTCCTAACAACCTCGTTAGGTGCATCCATGAGCATTAAGCGAGTGACTCGGCCAAGTCGAGGGCGCCATAAGCGCTTCGGGGCGGTATCTGGGACCGATACCCGACCTAGCCTTCAAGTCCGCTAGTGGACACCACAGAGCAAGTGGCTCACCTCGGATTAGGAGACCAATCAAGAATGAAACGTCTTGGAGAGACAGTCATCTCACCCCAGAAAGTGGAAGGTGTGCGTCTCGGAGCTTCACCTATCGACAAGTGCCGACAACGGTGTCATCTAGGGTGACATGTTGTCCGACGGAGACCGCAAAAGGGCAACAAGCCCGTGTCGAAGAATGAGGCGTAGCGAGCATCGGCTACCGTAATCCCCGGCCAAAAGCACCGGGGTAGAGGGCCATCCGCGTCCCAGTGATCCACAACTTGCATCGATGATTATCGTCGTAGAAGAGTTCGAAGCTCTATTAGAGGCATGCTTGCAAGAGATGGAAAAGACAAATTATTAGTGAAAAGATTGATAATGACGATAAAGAAAAATTATTAGTGAAAATATTGATAATGACGATAAATTCTTGGAAATTAAATATGACTAGTTAAGTATGACTAAATTAGCTGCGACTAAATTAATTAGGACTAATGATTACCACAAATGAACATGTGTTGCATAATGACAACTACATTATTCACGACTAAATTAATTACGATTAACTAAATAACACTAAAACAATTGTGACTAATTTATTACAACGGATGAACAACAATAAAAATACGACACTAAGGCCACTAAATTAATTACGACTAATTAGTGATGGCTAATTAATTAAGATTTAATTCCAACTAAGTATTTCGACTAATTAATTGAGTAAAACTAACTAATTATGAATAATTAATTGGTAACTAATTAACTATGCGAATAATTACAACTAATTAATTATATAAGATTAATTTAACTACGACTAATTATTTACAACTAATAAACTCAAAAATTTTATTGCAAAAATTTAAAAGTGACTAAATTAAATACGCCTAAATAAGTACAAGTAATTAAATACGAACATTTCACTACAACTAATTTACTAACCACACAAGTAATAAAGAAATTACGAAAAATTATCGCTAATATACCATATAAAAGTAGTTATATTTTTCCGGTAGCTCCATATTCCACATGCTTTTTTGTGTGGAAGAGACATGTGACATGTCCACAGAATGCATGTATAAATCACAGGGACATGCAGGGCTCGAAGCAAACCAGAAAAACCAAAGCTGGATTCATACATGTGCTCAAACTCAACTCACAACCATTAAACCTTGTAAACTCGGCACATAACTCTGTCCATTTCGAGTTTTTATATAACGCTAGATGCATACATGTGCTCAAACTCAACTCACAACTATCATAGTTTTGGCACATTATGTCTTTGAAATTACTATTCATGTATGTAAATAGTACTTAGTACTGTAGCACAAGGATTAGTTAATTAGCAAAGTTTTCTATTAGTTATGAGGATTATCTATTAGTTAATTAAGAAGATCTATTTTCCTAAATAGTTGATTAGTTTGCTTGTATATGGATTAGTTATTTAGGAAGGTTATCTATTACTTAGAAAGGTTATCTAGTAGTTAGGAATATCATCTATTACTTAGGAAGGTTATCATTTAGATTGATTTTATCCATAATTGTTAGAATAACTATATATATAAAGAGGCCTATTGTAATAATTGGGGATGGAATAATATGAATTAGTCTTAATGCTCTCAAGCCCCTCTCCCTAATATAGATCCTTTCTACCCAAGCAAGGCGCTCTCTCCTCCAAGCATCGTTCTACCTCTAACCATCACCGTCGGTCTCCTTTCCACGGTATTTATCTCTAGTACATGTACTAGTCGAGCTGCCTGCGACTACAACCTTGGCCAAGACTTGGTCGTGGGCGTGATCGTGACAGCGGACACAGTCGAAGACACGGTGGTGACAAATTGGTATCAAAGCCTACCGTTGCATCGACTATGTCAAGCAATAGCGATTCGACCCTTCGGACACGGCGCGATGTTCGCTCAGCTCATCGCTCGGTTCGACACCATGCTCCTGACGATAGACAGCCACAACACTCAGCTCGTCGGCATCAACAACCGATTGGAAGACCAAAACGCCCGATTGGCGCGCGTGGAGATGATCAAGGTGGGCAAACCAGGGCCGTGACACCAGCGGCGGCGATCGGCGTACCCCGCGGCGATCGTTGCCGCGCCGGCGATGGCTTGCTCGGCCGACCCATGCGATCGCCGCCATACTAGGAGATGGCTTGCTTGGCGTAGGCCCTACGACGAGTTTCCGCCGTCAGCGGCGCACTGCAGCCGATGGCGGCGTGCTGCTGCCGTGTGGCGGCGGAGATCAAGCGAGCAACGACTCATCGAGCTAAAGCGGTGGAGTACAAGGTGCGATGGCGATGTGCAACACGGAGCTCTAGCATTGCGGAACCATCCAAGGTAACACTGGAGGTTCCCATGGTGAAACCCTATCAAAAGGTGGGTTGGCACTTGTCTTTGGTATGATGGAACACATCAGCGTTGTCCTTCCACTTAAATATTGTGGAGCGGCAATCTTCAAATCGTCAACACACTTTAGCATGACGGAAGCGAGCGCTATACTTCGTTGGCGTGGGGCTTCCAAGGTTGCAACCATGACCACCGCCACGGCTCGAGGATGAGTGCTTGTCAAGAGTGGAGAAGTTGTTATATCTTGAAATTACTATTTATGTGCGTGAACAATACTAAATCTTTGTAGCGTTGGGATTAGTTAATCGGGAAGGTTTTATATTAGTTAGGAAGGTTATCTATTTGTTAATTAAGAAGATCTATTTCCTAAATAGTTGATTTGTTTCCTAATATATGGATTAGTTAATTAGGAAGTTTTATCTATTAGTTAGAAAGGTTATCTAGTAGTTAGGAATGTCATATATTACTTAAGAATATTATAATTTAGATTAATTTTATTCATAATTGTTGGAAGTGTCCTCTATATAAGGAGACTTATTGTAATCATTGGGGTAAGCAATAATATGAATTAGTCTCGATGCTCTCAAGTCCCTCTCCTAATCTAAATCTTTTCTACCCGACAGCGTTCTCTCCACCAAGCATCGTTCTACCTCTAGCAGTCATCGTTGGTCTCCTTTCCACGGTGTTTATCCTAGTACATGTACTAGCGAGATACCTTGCGACTACAACCTTGGCGAAGATCTAGTCGTGGACACGATCGTGATAACGGACCTAGTCGAAGACACAGTCGTGCGGAGCTCCATCTCATGTCTCAATGTGATGAAATCACATTAATAGTTTCTAAAACAAAAGAAATCACATTGATCGTAGATATCAACTCGCAACCATCACAGCTTGGCTCCATCTCATGTCTCAATGTGATGCATAGAAATATATATGATGCAAATCACATCAACAGTAGATAATAGAGCAAGATAGTTTTCTATGATATATTTTTCTAAATAGATACTAGCGAGGTAGTGAGGCAAATGTGATACAAGGCGACAATATGATGCAAATCATATCAATGGCATCAATTTGGTGCAAATCACACCCCAGATGTACAAGAAGATGGAGGGGTGATGTACCTTGGGAGGGCTTGGCGGCGGCAGTAGCGAGTTAGTGGCGTCAGCGAGGGGCTTGGGCGGCGGTGTGAGTTGGAGTGGGCGTCAAGGTGGGGCCTCGGTGTGGCGGCTCGAGCCTAAGGCGGCGTCGGGAGGGTCTTGGACCAACTGCGGTGCGAGTTGGGGCATCGGGAGGGGCTTTGGTAGGGTGGCTATCGGCTCGGCTCGGCTCATGCAAGCTTCGCTAACAAAGTAGCTCGGCTTGGCTTGTTAAACTAACAAGATTAAAACTCAGCTCAACTCGACTCGGTAAAATCTTGAGTTGCTCGTGAGCTAAGACGAGCTGAGCGGAGCATCAAAAGGATGTCACACATACAAGTGACAAAAAGATGGTATAAATGAAAATGTAGATAATTATATGGCATACAAGTAAAACATATTCAATTAGGCAGGAGGCGATTGGCAATCCTAATAATTTCTAGTCCAAGCACATGCTAACATGGTTACATAGACATACAATAATTTAAATATCTAGTTAGTTAAAAGCCTTCCACATCAAAAACCATCACTCGCACACCCAAGTTTAATAGGCCAACTACAAGCTGTGAAAATAATTAACAATCGAGCTCATAATGAGCTACAAGCGGCTCACGAGCCATTTCGGTTCGGCTCGTTAAGAGGCCAGAGCTAGGAAGGAGGCTGGCTTGGCCCATAATTTCTGACTCAAGCTCAAGCAACTCGTGAGCTTCGAGTTTTTTTTGCCAGCCCTAGGCTTTGGGCAGTGGTGGGCGAGCTTGGGGGCAGGCGTCAGAGAGGGGGCTTCGGGCGGCGTGGCGCGATCTAGGGCGTCGACATGACCTAGGGCTAGGGAAAAATAGGCTGGGGGAGGGGAGCGAAGGAATGGGGCGACTGAGTGGAGGATGAGGGCTCGGGATCAAATGGATGTGGGAACTTTTATTCGGTGGCATTTGGTAGGTAAATGTATTGAACTTTTAGTGGCAAATACGTATATCCCTTTCGCAAAAAGCCTAATATACTAGTTCGGACTTCGGGTATGTTTTCGGTGAGATCAATGTATAATCACCTTAATAGCCAGTTACCTGATCATGATCTTAGTTTGTTGTGGAAAGCTAAAATATATATTTTTAAAATAATTCTTTTTTTATTCTAAAATACAGTAATATACTTTATTTTTTTATTTTACAGAAATAATCCTACTCCCATGTCATAGCCACATGTTTGATAGTGGCGCAACATCGACGAGTGCCCTCTAAAACCTTACTTGACACCTTGCTGCGGCGGCACCTCACCATCGATCGCCAATCTCTATGCTCGTGGCTGGTGGCACCCTGCTACCCCAGCCACCAGTGACCTCCCACCACGGAGCTACCATAGAGTAGCTCACTAGAACCCTTGGGGTGGCGAACCATGGAAACTTTGTTCCGACAATCAACGGCGACCTCTTATCAAATATCCAACGCCTAGAATTATTGGAGCCACTGACCTGAAGGAGCGCTTGTGATGGAGATGCCCATAGAGGGGGCCAGGGGGCCAGGTGGCTGACGACGTGACGTGGGTCGATCAAGGACTCGGTGGAGGCAAGCCGAGTCGTTTCGCCATAAGAGGATCGGAGGAGGAGGCGATATATTGCATCGGTGCCAGGTACCGAGTGCCTACAAAGCAAACTAGCATTGCACGGGCCTGGCCAAGGATCCTGATCGCTCGCGCTCGGGAAGTGGGCCCGCCTTAATGCATAGGCTCTAAAGTGAGGTACATTAGGCTAGATCTCAATATTCAAGTCAAGCACTACAGTACCAACGCTATAACGAAAAACATTACAGTATCTTTGGTTTTGCTAAACAACATTCAACTGTTTTCTTTTATCAAAATAGTCATATTTTATTATTACGATATGATTTAAAATTTGCACTTCTTCTCATATGATAAATTGGATTTGAATTTATTATAATTTTTCTCCGGAACATAACGGGTTCACCACATTACTATATTTTATTGGTATAGATTTTTTTTTGTCTTTGTTTTTTGTTCAATTTCTCAAAATATATGTTAGATTTTGAATCATGTGATGAAAATATGAATAACTATAGAGACCAAGAACAAAAAATATATAAAAAATCTTGCCATTTATGTATAATGAAGTTGTAAATGAACTAAAATTAAACTCTTTTGGCCTTAAAAGCAGTCAAAATATATGTTGGGCTAATATTTTCGTGCACATAAGAAAGCAGTATACCATGATACAATCATACTATGGGTACTATATCAACGTACTCAAAACCAGTGTTCACCTAGGCGCTAGGCGGGAGGTAGGGCGCCTAGGCGGGGCGGGGCCTAGGCGGCCGAAACGAATTGCAAGCCAAGCAAGCGGGATGAACACAGAATGGCAAGCATCAGTCCAAGCTTATGTATATGTTACATGTATGTATGTATATGTGTAATTATGTAAGAAGAGATATTACATGTATGTATGTATATGTGTAATTATGTAAGAATAGATGTTACCTTGGTAGCTTACTAGCTTAGTGGTGCAAATATATTTGAATTTTGAAGACTTGATGTATTGACCTTCATGAGTTGATGTATCATGAGTTGTCAATTGATGACTTGATGCAATAAAAATATAATTCAAACAAGTAACATCAAATAGTTCAAACAATGAAACAAGTCACAAATAAAACAATCAAGCCAAATATAAATAGTTCATAAGGTCACACAAATAAAACAAGTAAGCGAAATATAAATAGAGTCGTATTATAAATCGATGATCAAATGAGTGAATGGCTGATCATCTTCTTCCTCATAATTTTTTGTTGGAAGCACTTCTTGGTCGGACTCATACTCAATTTCCTCCTCATTGACCTCCTCCTCTTTTTCGGTATCGGAGTTGAAATCTTCTTCATGAAGTTGTCTCACTCTTGCGCTCTTATGAAGTTCTAAGACCTCATTAGCCCCACATGCCTCTTCAATTACCTTCCATGTAAGCGTTGTAGCGGGCTCAACATCTTCTTCATCATCTCGCCTTCAATTAACCACCCTTGAGCTTCATTAGCTTGGAACCTATAATAGAATCTATGCTCTTCCTCTCTCTCTCTTCCCTTTTTTGTTCCTCAATTTGGCATTGTATTGAACATAGACTAGATGGTTAAGGCGGTTGACATCTAGTTTATGTATTTTCTTTGTATGTATCTACGAAATGCAAAGTAAATTATAGTTAGCTAAATGTAACGTACTAATGTAGATGTTGAGAATTGAGACTTGACTCTTTACTCTCTAGAAGTTTAGAGACTAACTAACCCCTTCAAAAGTGTACCAATTTCTTTCTAGCCGGATGAACTAGATGTCAATGAGAGGATCCTCATGGACATTTTTTGTATTTCTGAGAACTTTACACCCATAAGTAGACCACCATTTAGCTGCATATTAGGAACAAGCAAATAATTAGTACATGATAAATTTATAATCATGCATGTATTTACATTGGCCAGTAATTATTAAACCTGGATTAAATTCATAGTCTTTACTACCAACCTTTGTTGTCGCTTTCCCAAAGTGGCCTTCTTGATCTTTGAATATACCCAACTCCACATTTAGCAATTGACTTTGCTTGTCGTCGTCATTATGGTAAAAAGTCTCCACACAAGTGAATACCCCATCCATGATAACATCATAAAAAAACGAAGCCATCACAATAACTATAATATGGATTCAAGAAGTATGCCGTCAAGTGCAATGGAAAATCAAGCCAATAATATCTATGATGGGGTTGTAGTTGTTCTCTATATTGTTCATGGCTTCTATAATTTCTTTCTTTGCCTTTCGAATTTCTCCATAAAGAAAAGCCATAGAAGGCTTCACATCCCCGTCAACCATTCGAAGAAGCTTTACTAATGGCTCAAATACCCTCAAGCAAAGAGAAACACCATTCCAAAAGGCTCTACTAACCAATATAGTGTGGATGCTTTGCCTTTGCCTTTTTTTTTACAATGGATGTAATTTTCTCATTCTTGGCTAAGCGTCATCGACCTTAGTTGGAGTTTCTTCTCAAGCAAGCTTTGTAAAGTGAGAAAAGAGGAAGCAAACCTAGTCACCCCGGGCCTTATTATATCCCTCTTCTTTGTAAATTTTCTCATCAAGGCCAATGTCTTATGGTGCGAGTAGATAAAAATGGTTAGTGACTTGGCTTGATCAAGTGTCTTTTTGAACCTTGCAATGCTCCCAATTCCTTGTAGCATCAAGTTGTTAGTGTGGGTTGCACATGAGCTCCAAAATATGCTAGGCCTTTTGTCATTCAATAATGCCTTCGTTGCCATGTTGTTTGAAGTACTATTGGTGATAACTTGGACAACATGGGCCGCACCTATTTTTTCAATGCAAGAATCCACATATTGAAAGATGAGCTCTCCAGTGTGTGACTCATCATATGCCTCCTTTGATTCTAAGAAACATGACCTTAGGCTACAATGCACACATATGTTCATGATGCTCCTCCTTTTACGACCGATCCATGCATCAGTCATAATAGAGCACCCGACCTTGGCCCTCTCTTCTTTATGGTCCTTCAATAACCTTGACGAGGATCTAATAATCCTCATTTTATCTTTTATCTATAATTCTTATTATGGGTAAATATGATGTCACATAGTCCCCAGAAGTACCCCTTATATCTATAAGGGAGAGGCCTAACAAGTGATTGTAAGTTCTTCTACAATCACCCCCATAGTCGTAAGCCTTGCTACGACTATATCATGGTCGTAAGTCCTTCTCGACCACTACATAGTCGTAAGTCCTTCTCGACCACTACATAGTCGTAAGTCCTTCTCGACCACTACATAGTCGTAAGTTCTTCTCATTGCTGCACAGTCGTAAGTCCCTCTCGACTAGGAAAACTCGACCACCTTATAATCAAACCTACTGACGAGTAGGTCCAATTGATTAAGGAATCGAGCGGTCTACGCACTATTATTCCGCGTATTAATGGTGTGTAAATACCCCATTATCTACGGAAGATAATTGCGGATAAGCGTGAAGAAGTCAAGCGCGGTAATTCTGCCATCATGCGCCCGTTACTACATTAATTGGGCACATCTCCCATGAGGCAAAAGCGGCTACTTCTTCACGACTATATAAGGGCATCAAGCGAGAGAGACAGGGGACGAGAGAAGAACAACGGCAAACAAGGGCTAGTCAAGTAGAAACACAAGCACTATTCTACGTAATAGTTTTAGTCCTTTGCTAGATCATCAACAATACCATACACACAGGATTAGGGTTATTATTCTCTCGGAGAAGGCTGAACTGTCTAAACATCCGTGTCAATCCACTCTGCGTGATCTCATCCTTAGGAGACCCCGAATCAAATAATCTTTCGTAAGATCGGTTCTAATACACCGCGGTTGGCGCCGTCCGTGGGGATCTTCGGTAATCTCTTGTCAACATACTCTCTTTTTCCAATCTCATGCAAGCATGGCGGGAGAATGGAGCGAGGAGAAGCTGGTTCGACTTGGCGGTCTGTGACGTCGACATGGATGCGGTTTCGACTACGAGCGAGTGATGCATCCGTGATGGTGATGTTGCCTCGGAGATTATTCTCCGAAACCATCCCATCAATGGAGTTGAGGAGGATCCTTATCCCCACAACGATCGTCCAACAGAGAGTCAATTCCTCCAAGGACAAGGGTCAATCCGACCGAACCGCACCGGAGGACTCACGACACAATGAGAGTTTTCCTCTAAGTGTCCAAGTTCCCTTAAGCGGTCAGGCACAGTGAGACAAGTCACGAAGCCACCATTCGAGGACTCCACGGCATCTTGTGATCCTATCTCTCGGGGTAACTCGGAGATAGTGGGATCAAGCATGCTTTTCCTCTGAATCTGACCGTCTCTCATGAGATCTCATTTGCGGATGGAGCGATTATAACCGAGTTCCCCTACGGAGGATTACTCCAAATCGCGGATGGTGTCTCTCGAGCACTCCTCAAGCGGGAGGCCTCAAGCGCAAGTGAGAATCATCAGCGGGAGGTCTTCGTCCTTCCCTCAAATCGAGTCAACCTCATGGAGGGCGAAATGAGAACCCACCCGAAGATCACGCCTGCGCCTCCTCGTAGTAATGGCAAGGGAACCACCGTGACAGAGAGAACCAACACTCGATGAGCGAGAGAAATCCTCGACATTCTCGCTCCGAGAAGGCCTCAAAGATCGGCGGGGAGGATTTTGAGGTCATCAGAAGAAAGAAAATTGCAGCCCGAAGAACCTGCAGGCGCATTCAATATCGATCCACGGGAGGTACAAGAACTCCGGGACATCAACGACTTGCTTGAGAATCCCAATCAAGAGCTTGCTCGAGCGCGAGGATCGATCTCTTTCTTTGAGAGATTGCGCAAAGGCTTGGCTGTGATGACAAGGCTGGAAGTACCTCGTCAACAACATTCGGTGAGTCGTAGCAATGCGACTTCTTGACTACCGATCAATCGAATATTTCTGCGTAGGAATCGACACGGTCATAAGTCACATCGATCTCCTATTCGGAGAAATACTTTTCGATCGGTGATGATCAAGTAGCCCTCAGGAGGTGATCAATCACTACTCGGCAAAGAAATTCTAGCGGGTGGATTACGAGGAGTATTCCCCTCGGCGAGACCTACAGCGAGCAATTCGACTGTTGCGGGTATCGTCGTATCGATCACTGGCGACATTAACCCTTCTTTCCTACAAAGAAGGCGTCAAGAAGTAATTACGGATCACGGGCATTTTCGCTGACCTTGAGCGATTCATTGGCCACCTCATTTTCGACCGGTGAACATGGAGAAATTTGATGGATCTCAAAATCCCATCGAGTTTCTTGAGATCTATACAACAATTGTCCGGCGGCGGGAGGAGGAAACGCGTAATGGCGAATTACCTTCCAAGCGTGCTCGAAGGATCCGCTCGATCGTGGTTATTAAACCAACCACTCAGTCGATCTACTCTTGCAACACCTCTGTGATCTTCTACGAGCAAATTTCCAAGGCACATACAACCATACGGAAAGGAAGGCGACTTGCCGGATCAAGCGAGAACAACAACGAGACTTTGCGTCAATTCATCAAGCGCTTTAGTCGGGTTCGTAACTCAATTAGGAAATTTCGACTCCTCTGTGATCGGGGCTTTTAAGCAAGGAGTCCGTAGTAGAAGAATAACGAGAGGATATTGCTAAATCCTCCCAACACCGTTCTTAGAACTCTTTGAGATGGCGATCGATATGCAAGCTTACGAGGCGGTCGGTGGAATAACACTATCGATCGAGAAACACACGCTCTTGAGAGCGGGTGAGGTTAGTAAGGACAAAAAGCAAAAAGTCCAAGAAGAAAATAAAAGTCAAAAGCCACAAACTAGTGGTTTCAAGGAGGTTTTAGTAGTAAAGATAGAGAGCCCCAAACCACCAAGTCGAACCACGATCAAGGCAAAGGTAAGCATACGATCGTAGGAGCGACAAACCAAGATGGTGTCCTTTTCATAAAAGGAAGGACATGACCTCATAGCTGCAGAGTTTTCCAAAGAAAGCTCGAGGACTACTACAGCGGCAAGCACGCTCCCTACTCTCGGCGGGTGGGACATACGAGTGGTCGAAGTCGTCGGATGATGAGGAGATGCCATTCCAAGATCCGCACCATACCGTTGAGCATATCTATGGAGGATCATCGGCATCGACTCCAAGCGACAACTTAAAGGCTGCGGACGAGAGGTAAATTCCATACATACTCCTCTTGTCAATAAATTACGAAGTGGTGGAAGTTACCATCTCTTTTGAGAAGGACATTGCCGATCACTATGAGTCGATCAGTCGATTTCGATTGTGGTCGAACCCACCATCAACAAGCTGTCGGGTAAATCAGTGTTGGTTGATGGTGGCGATTCTTTGAACATATTATTTACCAAAGCCACGGATGAGATGCAAGTACCGGGACAAAGGTAAGGCGATGCGATATTCCTTCCATGGAATCGTCTGCAGGGTCTTCGACCAAACCCATTGGCCAAGTTTCTCTTCCTTTAACATTTGGCTCGCCAAGTAATTTCGGAGACGAGAAAGTCTCCTTTGATGTGGTCGATTTCGATCGGCATATAACGCCATACTCGGACGACCAACTTTGGCAAAATTCTTAATGGCTACTCATTATGGGTATCAATGTCTTAAGATGCGAGTCCCAAAGGTGATCACAATTCAATGTGACAAAAGATGGCGTATAGGCTGCGAGCCGATCCTCGAGATGGTTGGTCAAATACCAACTCGAGATGAAAGTCGACCTTCGACTAGCAAGTGAAGCCTAAAAACACACCAAAGCGAGCGACCAAGTCAAAGAGGTTCCTCGGGCCTTGAGAGAAACCCTCGAGGCTGTGCGCATTGGGAGACTTCGATCCCAAATAGGAAGGCGCCCTCATTACCTTCCTCAGAGCTAACGCGAGATGTCTTGGCGTGGCAAGCATCCGACATGCCGGAGTCCCGGGGAGTGATCGAGCCGCGGGCTAGCTTCGGCTGATAAAGTACCGTAAAACAAAAATTACGGAGATTTGCCTGATAGGCGAGATGCTATTAAATCGAATTGGATAAGCTACTTAAGGCGGGCTTTATAAGAGAAGTCAATCACCCAGTGGTTGGCTAACCTGTAATGGTCAAAAAGTCAAGCGGCAAATGGCGTATGTGCGTGAACTTTCTTGATCTTAATAAAGCTTGTCCAAAGATGATTTCCCTTTACCTCGTATTGATCGGTGGTTGATTCTCTGCGGGTTGTGAAATATTAAGTTTTTAGATGCATATTACGGATATCACGGATCAATATGTGTCTAAGCGATGAAGAAAAGACGCATTCATTACTCCATTTGGTACCTTTTGTTATATCAAAATGCCATTTGGTCTAAAGAATGCGGTGCTTCTTTTCAGCGCAATGCAATCGACTTTTCATCTCAATTAGGCGAATTTGGAAGCCTATGTTGATGACCTAGTCGTAAAAGCATTAAGAGACTTAATCATATCAGCGACCTACAAGAAACATTCGACAACCTCGAAAGCACCATTTAAAACTTAATCCGAGAGAAGTGTGTGTTTGGAATTTCTTGGGAAAATTGCTTGGATTCCTAGTATCGAGCGAGGAATCGAAGCAAATCTGAAAAAATAAAGGCCATCCTCGGATCGACCTCCAAACACAAAAGGAATCGAAACTCACTTTGGGTGCATGGCGGCTTTAAGTCGTTTCATCGCGCGACTAGGAGAAAAGGACTACCTTTCTTTAAACTTCTCGGGAGACATGAAGGTTTTGAGTGGTCGGACGAGGCAAACATTGCCTTTGAGGATGTCAAGAGGTATCTTCAGTGCTCTGTTACGGTTTCTCCAAAGCGGAAGAGGCGCTCTTAATTTACCTAGTTGCCACGCCACGAGCGACAAGCGCGATCTTGGTCGTAGAGCGTGAAAGCGTACAGCGACCGGTTTACTCGTGCGAAGTTTTACGGGCCTAAGGGCGTTACCCTCGGGTCAAAAACTTACGTATGCCCTCCTCATGTCTTGAGAAGCTGCGGCATTATTTTGAGCGCACAAAATAGTATGTGTCGTCTGAGTTTCCTTTAGGAGCAATCCTCCATAATAAGGAAGCAATGGGGCGCATGGCAAAATGGTCGGTCGAACTTGGGAGTTCGACCTCCATTCGTGTCGACGGCCATAAAATCGGATCTTGGCGGACTTTGTCGCGAATGGACAAATCTGAACTGTTCGGGATCCCGATCTGATTCCCGACCGGTGGATGATGTACTGACGGGTCACTCACTTTAAGTGGCTCGAAATGGGGTGGTCTGGTATCTCCTCTAGGAGAAACCTTAAAGTATGCCATACAATTAAACTTTCGGGCCACTAACAATGTGGCGAGAATCTGAAGGTTTGCTAGGCGGCATACAGTGCGAAAGCACTCTCGATTAAATCGACTACTCGTAGAGGAGACTCTCAACTAGTCGTGAATCAAATTGGGAAAGAGTACGGTGCTCTAACTCAACAATGGCTCGGTACTTATCGAGTACGTAAGCTAGAAAAACATTTTTAGGTTTGAGTACAATTTATCCCTCGAAAGGATAATTTCCTCATGAGACCAACTTGCTCGGATGGCTTCTTCCGATCCATAGTACCAAAGGAGTTTTCTTGGAGCAACTCCAAAAAGCCGTCTCAGTCGAAGAACGGGGCACCTCCTCTTGAGATGGCCTCATTAGATTACGAGGATACGGATGACTCCCATCTCGAGTATCTTTGCAAGGGTTCCGTGCAGAAGATGATCTTGAAGCGGTCGATTATCGAAAAGCCAAAATGTATACTTTGGTTGAAGGAGTCCTCTATAAGCGAGGAACCCAAGGGATACTCATGCGATGCATTCCATAAAATGAAGGAATAACACTCCTTCACGATATACGATGGCATCTGTGGGGCGCATGCTTCCTCTGAGACATTAGTTGGTAAAGCCTTTCGACAAGGTTTTCTTGGCCTCTGACCACATGCGATGCTAAAGAGGTGGTTAAAAAGTGTGTCGATGCCAATTTCATGGTGAGCGGATACACCAACCGGCTCAAGCATTACAAACAATACCTCTTTCTTGGCCTTTTGCGACACAGGGCTTGATATCCTAGGACCGTTTCCCAAAGCTCGGGAGGTTTGAATTCCTTTTGTGGCTATTGACACGTTCACAAAATGGATCGAAGTGAACACATGCTTCAGGATAACAGCAGGCGACAAAAGGTTCATGATGAGAAGCGTAATTAGTCGATTTGGAGTACCAAGTCGGATAATTACGAACAATAATAAACAATTCGCAAGTGCAAAATTTGAGGAATTTTGCGGCGAGTTAGTACCAAGTTATGCTATGTTCATTGCACATCCCCAAAGTAATGGGGCGGTTGAGCGTGCAAGCGGCCAAATAATGCGAGAATTAAAACTCGAGTCTTGACCCGACTTGTTAGCGCTCGGGGCTTGGGTACAAAATTACCTTCCATATTATGGGCGATTCGTACAACCACCGATCGAGCAACGGGAGAAACACCATTTTCTAGTGTTGGGCGAAGCCATGCTTCCTCGGAGCTAAAATGCGGTCGACACGAGTTGAAACCTTCAACAACTCGGACCGGGAACAACTTGGCGGATGACATTAACCTACTCGAAGAGAGGAGAAACCTAGCCTTAATTAGTTGGCGGTCTACCAACAAGCCTGCGAATACTATGATCGTAGGTCAACCTCGCGACCTTCTTTGTAGGTGACTTAGTATTGAGGCTCTGCCAATCCAAGTCTAACGGAATAAACTTTCCCTAAATGGGAAGGTCCTTACGATGGTCGAAGTAACTTCGGCGAGTCGATCTGACTAGCAATGGAAGATGGGCGAGTTCTCTCAAACTCTTGGAACATCGACCGATTCATAAATTCTATGTGTGACCGATTTCTCAAGCAATAAAAGTCGAGTTCTTTCTACCTCTTTTTGCCTTATTTTGAGTAGTGCTTTTTAATCTTTCGACTATGATATGAGAACACCGTTTTCTTTACCTTTGGCGGCGAAAGCGTCATCTGGGCGAAACTTCTCCTCTCTGCATGTGGTTACGCCCGCTAGAAGGAATTTCAAGCATTGACTCGTTACTCATTTTCTTTGCCCGTACAAAGAGCGGGTTCTATCGATCGAAATGTTCTCAAAGCCAACTCTCTCAATCTTAGTCTATTTTTTGATCAATTCAAAAAATATTCTAAGTAGAGTACACTTTCTTACATTTGTTCGACCACCTTTGATGTACTCGATTTGTTTTAAGCGGTGAAGGAAGAGACACACCTAGTCGAAGTCTTTCCTCTCTGCATGTGGTCACGCCCACTAGAAGGAAACTTCCTAAGCCTTTCGATCTCCTACTTTTGCTCTTGGAAAAGACTTATCGAAGTCCACCAAAAAGGGCGAGCAATTACTAAAGTCCTCTAAGGCGTCTGTTTAACTCAAGTTCTTTGTTCTTGGTTCAATTAAACTAGTCGGAAAAAAAACATCACCTAGTCGAAGCCTTTCCTTTACGCGTGGTCACGCCCACTAGAAGGAACTTCCTAGTGATGAGTCGTTTTAACTCTTTCGACCGATTAGCTTGACACAGTAACAAAAGCTATAAGTTAAATAAACCTCTCTTTGTTTTGAAACCCCATTTTAAACACTATTTATTTAGATTGTCTAAACAATCTAAACAAATAGTCGAGGCTAGGATAAAGTTATTAATTTGACTTCAATTCTTAGTCTTTCATTAGTCTTTCATTCGTTTATTATCTTTTGAGTTACTAACTACTCGACAAGATGATTTTGAAATAAGCGGATCATATATTACTCATTAACAAAAATTATGCGCCTTACAAGGTAGTTACAAGATTACTACGAAGGGAGAGCCTAGTTGCATTTCCTCATACCTTTTTACCATGTATTGCATTTCCTCAATCGAGACGACTTGCCTCGATTCGGGACGATCAAGTCGGCTTCGATTGGTTTAACATTAAGGCGGGGATCTTGAGCTTTAAGTTTAGCAAAGCGTAACTTCTGACTTATTGCTTCCTTATTGATTGACAGATTAGCCTTGAGTGGTCACCATTTCTTGCAATTTTCGACTTGTTCTCCAATAGTACTTGTGTGGCGGCTATAGTATCTTCTCGAGGAGTTTTCCCTCGAATGTAGCTCACTAAGCACATTGTTCAAGAGAGTGATGTTGCCTTGAAGACTAGTCTTCATCGACTCCATCTCTGTTGGGTACAAGTCGAAGCCTCACGAAGCTTTTGTTCTCGACCACTTGTTACGAAAAGAATAATACGGTCAAACAAAAATACTTCTAGAGGAACATAACACAAAGATATTTGTAGGTAAAAGCATTTCTTACCTACTAATTGAGAATCAATTTCTTGACCTCTTAGCGATGGAAAGCAGCGGTTTGACATGCTTTTGCTCCCACGCTCGATGTCCTCTGCATTCATCTTAGCAATGCGGACGGACTCATTGCGAATCAAGGTCTTTGCTTGGATTTGACCTCAAGGATTCTCAATTGGCGGCAATTTACGAACAAGGAATTGACATTAAAAAGGAAAACACTCAAAAGGACAACGGTAAAGAGTTACTTACGTGACTTGAGTTCTCGAACCTCAAGTTCTTGATCCTTATTCTTGGTAATGCGGAAAACTCTGAATGACCAAAGATTTGTCTCAACTTGATCAGGAGCTTCTTCATCTCATTTTCTTTATCTGAAGAAGAAATGAGAGTTAGGTAAAGTTAAAACTCAAAAGCAGTCTTAAGTTCGGCACTTCTTTTTTTTTTTCCTGCAATTTCTTAGATCACGAGACAACCTCTCGAAGTCTTTCAGGAGGTTAATACTTCATTCCTTAGCCTCCTCGACTCCTCTTTTTCATAGTCGGCGAGTCGGCTAAGGTCTTTGAATCCTTGTTTAACCTACAAAGGGCGAGAGATGGAGATAAAAATCAGTAGAATGGTTATAAATACTTCTACAACCAGCGACCTAGTCGTAAGTTTTTACTGCGACTACGAATGGTTGTAAGTCTTTCTGCGACCACTATACGGTCGTAAGTAGTAAATAAGCTTTTTACGACTAACACTTTGTCATGAGTTTCTTCCATGACTATTCTCGTAAAGCATCATCACAGTATTTAAGTCGAAAACAACTATGAATGATAAGTGACTTACCACCTCTCGCCTCTGCTTGAGTAGTTCTTTCTCTGTCTTAGCTCTAAAAGTTGTCGATGATACTCACAGACAACGACAATTTGCTCGAGCTTTACGCAAAAGAAAGCGGTGAGAAGGAAGGAAAGCCACATATATAAGTATTACGAAGATACTTACATTCATAGTCGTTCTAGCAAAAATCGAATATACAAGGTCAAGGTCTTTGCGACTTATCTATCCTCGCGACTTTGTCCCACCACACCTTCTCGGCGCTCGTTGTCAAAAGTATTATCCGTATTGGGAATATCTTTGGGATGGGGACTCGGTCACGAGATTTATGGCGAAGACCCTCGATGGAGGCGGGCCCAAAGAAGTCACCACGAAGTTGAAATTTTCTCATACATTTACGTGACTTCTCTTTGGGTAGGGAAGAGCGCCTCCTACATTTCCTTCCCAGTGGTCTTGTGTGTTCACCACCTTGACGGAGGCTTCCACAGTTTGCCTCTGTTGTCTCTCGACCTCGTGATCGTGGCGACCACCTCAACGATGCGGCCGCTACCTCAAGAGTCGTAGCTACAATTTGGCGGTGTGGGAGTCACTCTAGGAGTCTCGACTTCATCGACCACAGGCCAAGGTGATGCTTGACCACCTCCATTGCTACCTCCCGATGGCGAAGGGATGGCAATGGACTTCTCGATGGAAGCATTCAGGAAATTTGAAGAGTCGGTGAAATAAAGAAAAGCAAATCGGGTTGTGAAAAGAAAAGGTAAATGTCCTTCTTACACTTGATACATTTCACATACCTCTGCACCTGGTCTTAACCGGGAATTTTGGAGCAATCCTCCCAGCGGAGGACCTCTTCTTCTCCACGACCACGTCAGTGAGGTTCAACATTTAGCTCGGCTACGACCACGTGCAGGTCGTAGAATTTGAAACGAGGAACGAGCTCGGTTTCTGATCTTCTGGATGGGCGAGAGGTGTCTCGACCATTCGAAGCGACAACGCCCTCGATTGCGAGTTGTCTTGATCGACATCGTCCTTCATAAAGACATAAAATCCTTCGGTTCTCCCTTTCGGTTGTTTAATAAAACTAGGAGTGGCACCAAGCTGCGAAAGATTAGTGTCATAATAGAAGGTACCTTAGCCTTGCGAGGTTTGCGCTTGAGAGGTTCAAGCGCTTCAACCTCCTCGGCCGGCGGCTGCGGCCTCGGCGGATACAACTACGGTTGCCGCGGTCTCTGAGAGGTTTGGTGAAAGACGAACTCGAACTTGCTCCCCCTTGTCGGCGATTTTACAAGTCGGCGTCTCTTGAGGAGGCGAGTCTTTGTCTTCGACAACCCGGCGCCAATAGTCATCGAGCGACTTCTTCGTCGTCTGGCGATTTTCCATGCCTACTTTACGTAAAGCAAAGCGAGAAAAGAAGAATCACTAATTAGTCGTAAGTTTTTCTCGACTAGTACCAAGTCGTAAGTTTTTCTCGACTTTTTCTTGATTGTAAGATATTCTCGATCACCATTAGTCGTAAGTATCTTCTCGACTATAAAGTCCTAAAGAGAGAATCAGATTTACGATTACCTTTAGGCGCTCTATCCTTTCATCTGCGGACAAAACCGCAATGACTTGAGAACCACCCCTCGGGTGGCGGGGACTTCTCACGGATGAGTCGACTCAGAGTCAACCTCGGCTGTGAAGATGCAATAAGCAGAGATAAAAATATTAGACAAAGTTGAGAAAGACCAAGCGGAGAGTTAAGTCAACAATTGCTTACCCTCCTCGTAATCTCGGTGGGGTCTCCTCTTCCAGTACCTCCACATAGGAGATGCTCGTTTCTTGAGAGGACTAATTGGCGTGTGATGAAATCTTTCACCACATGCCATCCGGTCGACCCTTCTTCCTTCAAGTCCTTAATGGCTTGAATATAAGGGCTAATCAGGCTAATATCTTGAGGTTGAATCCATGAAGATTTCTTTTCAATGACTTTCCCCACGAAAGAAAGGTGTCTTGAGTGACCTTCGGTAGAACCACCTCTTCCTCGGCCCGACCACGAAGGCGGGTAAAGCTCTGAATGTACTCCTTGACTTGAGTCGTGGAGCTTGAGCCATGACTTAAGCAATTCGGTTTGTCGAGCCATCCCATAATAATATTGGAGCAGCTCGAGATCATGGAATCCCAGGTATGCCTCGCATACGGATACGAACACACTCAACATGGTAATGGAATTGGGACCTAAGTTCACGGTTCCACCCCAAAGTGTTAAGTACTCTGTATGAAAGGGGTGGGCGGTGTCGAAGGCGCACTCTGTCACGCTTGGAAGGCGAGGATTTGCCCATTTTCCCCGATGGCGATCTTTGCCCGATGGCGGAATCCACTTCACGAGCCTTCTCGGGATCTTCCGACATCGACCAAGATCTTGATCTTAGCGCATCCATCTCCGATTCCTCCCATTCGAAACTCTCTTGGCCATTTAAACTCGGAAGCAAAAGTTTTTTGATTGGGTTGGCGGCGGAGAAGATGAAACCTAGTCGAGGCGAAGAAAGCAAGAGCTCGAAGAACGGCGGAGTGATTTGGGGAAAAGTAAAACCCAAGTCTACCTCTGGTAAGTTTTATAACATACGATCTCGTAACCGGAAGCCGTCTCGTCTATAGAGTGCAGTAGGAGTTGGTTGTGCAGCCGAGAACGCTTCATCGGACAAGTCTGTGAGCGGTTGCAATTCCCAGATAGTGCATTCGAGAAAAATTAGGTGCGTATTGTCACCCCAAGCGAAATTACATTCTTGACCAAGTATTTACGGTGAAGGAAATATCAATCGGAAGGCTTTTCTCCGATTCCCTACTCGACCACCCAGACGGTCGTAGGGGTTTCTGACTTTTGATAGTCGTAAGCAATCTTCACGATTGCAATCGCCGAGAACCGTCTCATCAACAGATCTGTAGAGATTGTTTGCAATTCCCAGATGGCTGTTCGGAAAGTTAGGTTCGTTTCATCACCTCCAAGTAAAATTACTTTCTTGACCAAATCTTTACGGTCAAAGGAAGTATCAATCGGAAGAGTTTTTCCTTGACTATCTTTCTCGACATGTTCATGGTCGTAAGTCCATTCTGAAACCTTTACCAAGTAAGTTACTTTCACTTAAAGTGGGGGCTAGATGGCGAGGATCTAATAATCCTCATTTTATCTTTTATCTATAATTCTTATTATGGGTAAATATGATGTCACATAGTCCCAGTACCCTTATATCTATAAGGGAGAGGCCTAACAAGTGATTGTAAGTTCTTCTACAATCACCCCATAGTCGTAAGCCTTGCTACGACTATATCATGATCGTAAGTCCTTCTCGACCACTACATAGTCGTAAGTCCTTCTCGACCACTACATAGTCGTAAGTCCTTCTCGACCACTACATAGTCGTAAGTTCTTCTCATTGCTACAGTCGTAAGTCCCTCTACGACTAGGAAAACTCGACCACCTTATAATCAAACCTCTGACGAGTAGGTCCAATTGATTAAGGAATCGAGCGGTCTACCGCACTATTATTCCGCGTATTAATGGTGTGTAAATACCCCATTATCTCGGAAGATAATTGCGGATAGCGTGAAGAAGTCAAAGCGCGGTAATTCTGCCATCATCGCCGATTACTACATTAATTGGGCACATCTCATGAGAACAAAGCGGCTACTTCTTCACGACTATATAAGGGCATCAAGCAGAGAGACAAGGGGGACGAGAAGAACAACGGCAAACAAGGGCTAGTCAAGTAGAAACACAAGCACTATTCTCTGTAATAGTTTTAGTCCTTTGCTAGATCATCAACAATACCATACACACGGATTAGGGTTATTATTCTCTCGGAGAAGGCTGAACACATCTAAACATCCCGTGTCAATCCACTCTGCGTGATCTCATCCTTAGGAGACCCCCCGAATCAAATAATCTTTACGTAAGATCGGTTCTAATACACCGACAAACCTCTTGGTTCTATCCACTTCCTCATATAACAACTTCTCCCGCACATCGTGTTGAGAATGGCGAATAAAATCAGGGCCAAAGCGGCCAATGGATTCACACATTTGCGCAAAGGCATCATTGTTGAAGGCGTTGAAAGGTACACCTAAAACATGCAATAATTATACAATGTTACTTATGTTAGTAAACAATGCGAGGATGTCATTCACATATTATTAGTATACATTACAAGAGTTGCAAGTTATTACTTGATTCATAAATCCACCTATCAACATATTGCATCACTTTATGGAGTCTTTCTTTCCAAATGGTGGCACTAATTGCTTGTTGCTTTAGTTCTTTGGAGCTCAATGTACTAGGATCAATAGGCATTGCAAAATTATCCATGGGCCCCAACTTAAGCAGTGAGCATCCTACATCTTCAAGTTCAAGATCTTCATTAACATCACGAGTGACTTCCTCATCAATGGTAACTCCATTTCTAACTTCTTGTTCTTTATCTTTTCTAGTCTTCCTCTTATGTTGTGCCCCCTCGATTGATTTGATGTACTTCTCTTGATCTTGTTTTGTCGACAATGGACATTTAGCAACCTTGCCCCTAATGTGAGCAATACGTTGCATTATCCTATACACTCCTCCACAAATAATTTTGTTGCACAACTTGTATTTTACTTTATCCAGATTGTTCGGATCAATCAACACTCCATACTCCCACCCTATGTCCTCAGATTTCCTCATAAGTCTATCCGTAGTCACCTCCACCGTGGTAGACGCAACGGATGACATCCTACAATTCATGAACATTGATAAACAATTGTTACAAACATACAATCATAATTGCTACTTGCTATTTGCTAATTGATTACTAAACAGTAAACACAAATGCATCACTAATCACTAACTCTAGCTACTATTTGCTACTCCATTTAGCAAATACCAAATAGCAAGCATGACAATTCACAAATACTAATAGCAGCGGTGCAACACTCCCTCTGTCCCTCTGTCGGCTCCAGCTATCTCTGCGGCTCCACCTCTCTCTCACATCGCCTCCCCTCTCCCGCTCCAGCAGTCCAGCTACTCGCCTACTCCACAGAGCTAGAGCAAGCCCAGCGAGAGGCGGCGGCCGGGAGGAGGCGGCGTGGTGGACTGGGGCGCTCTGCGCGGCCGCGGCCATAGCGGAGGCAAGCGGAAGGGCGATCGGAAGAGCGGCCCACTGGAGGAGGCGGCGCGACGAAGTCGAGAGGAGTCAGGAGGAGCCGCCACGGTGGCGGGGGCGAGAGGAGGAGCCTGCAGAGGGAGCCGGGAGGAGGCGGCGGCCGCGACGGGGCGGAGAGGAGGCGGCCAGCAGCGGGAGGCGGAGAGGAGGAGGCGGCGCACCAGCGCAAGAGGGGAGCAAATCGGGTATGTGCTTTACCTTGTGGCTTGTCACGCTTGTGTATGTGCTCTGTTTGTCCCCACCCCGGCGCCTAGCTCTACCTCATCTTAGACTAAGCGCCGCCGCGCCAGGCCCTTTAGCCTTGCCTCTGTCCGCCTAGGACCGACGTTGACTGTCTAGGTGGATCGAGCGCCTAGATGGCCGCCTACGCTGCCTCGTGCCGCCTAGCGCCGCCCGCCGACCCACCTGGCGCTGCCTCGGTCCGCTTAGGACCGATGTTGACCATAGGTGTGGCGCTTAAATAGTTGCACTGCCCAAGTCGCGACGGGTGGTGCACACCCCGCGTCTAGGCGCCGTCTGGACGGCCAAGGCGCCAGCCCAAAGAACCACCGATCAAAACACTAGTGCAATGACCCTATCACGGTCCTTTGTTCGCGTCCGCGATCGAGCGAGATCGATTGGGATCACCGCCTGACGATGCTCGGTGGCTTTTGGCTAACCTTTCTTTTAGGCGTGTAGCCTTGCGCTCGAGGATGGTATCGTCGCACCTGCTTGTTGATGCGATAACATCGGATCGATACGCGGCTCCCCACCAACCCAAGTCCAACCTCTGGCACTAGCACGCTGCCATGGTGCGTGGCAAGAAGAAAGCGGGAGGCGAGCAGCAGGAGGGGCGGGGTCAAGACTACGGGAGCAAGTGGGCCTTGTGGCCTGCAGCCTTGCCAAAGCAACGAAGCCCAGGCCCAACGCATGTCCCCACCGGTCCCACACGGTAGTCCCACCTTACGTTCCCCTCTTCCCGTGTTCGGTGTTCCGGTGTTTCCAAAATTCCCCAAATCCCCAATCGATCGAGCGAGCTAGTGAGGAGAAGCAAGCTCACCTGAGGGCAGCTAGAGATTAAGAGAGATAGTTCCTTTATTGAAGCTGAAGCATGAAGATTCATTGAAGTGTGAAGCCTCTGTCCTAATACACTGGCAGTCTGGTATACCGTATACTCAAAATTTATTCCTCGATTAGTCAATTAGCAATTTGTTAGAATAGAGTGTGGTATTGCGGTATATACTCAATTAACAATTAATTCGTAGGTATGTAATTTGTAGGTATTGTGGTATATACTCAATTAGCAATTAAGATCCTTCCAAGCTATGAAATCTTGCAGAATGAATTTGTCTCGTGAAAGTCATGATTCAAGCTAGCGCCTTAGTGGTATGTTTTTTTTTTGAATATCCATGATCATCTAAATGCGATTTGCCATTGTATCACTGATTTTTCTAATTTTGATGCACAGATTGGTACCCACTGGAACCATATTTATATATTTTCGGGATGCACTTTTTATTAGCGAGGTATCTTCATTGTATTTCAATTTTTTTGCTTTGCTTTACTTTTATTCGTATATGAATTTGATTGCATACGAATAAAAGATTATATTTATTTTAAATTAGTTTTGTCAATTGAGACTTTGAACCCACCCTCCATTTTAATCCTAAGCCGCCCTTTGCCTAGGCTAGCAGGTGGGTCGGTATATACGTATGACACAGCATGCACACGACGTCCGTAGAATCTCATGGACTGAAATGAACTTTGTGCACGGTGCTATAAATCATCACAGACTGAAATGAGTCGGGAGTTATATGCAATTCTGCATTGAAGAGAAGACTAGTTTTGCTATTTTACACTTTTACATTATTTTTATGGACACATCTACTATACTATTTTACACTTTTATTGAAGAGAAGACTAGTTTTTGCTTATACGACGTGAAATAGTGCGCACTTAAACCGAAATTTCGCGCGAGCGCCGAGCACCGAGCGCCGCAGCGTGAGCGCGCATCGCTCCTGCACTGGGATGTTTCCTCCCAAGGTCCACGTGCCAACCCTGCGCGCGACTTGTGGTTCCATCCGTCAACCAAAAGATTGGGCAAAAATCTTGGCAGAGTACAAGCCTAACTAATAGTACTAATCATTTACCGGTCCCCGAGGAATGGGAAAAAAATAGGATGGGGAATGGCCTCCATCCATTCTCTCCCCCCTCTGAATCCAACGGCCAGGGGAGGGCCTTAGGAAATTTCCTTCCCGAGGAATGAATGATTTGGGAGAAGAGAACACGCACATTTTCTCTGAAAAAAGAGAATGCACACAAGACTGTGTGGCCCAAGCCGAAGCAGCTAGCTTAGCTATCCATGCATCTCAAAAAAAAAAAAAAAAAAAAAAAACCTTGCTATACATGGCTAGCTGCAAGCCCTACTGCTACACAGCACAAGCATGGTGGTATGTATGATCGGTAGGCATCATCGATTGCTACCTCTTCACCGTGATCCATGCATGCCCAGGATTGATAGTAGTAGATCGATCGGAGAGGGCTAGATATGACAATACAGACGGCAGGCTGGGGAGATAAGGTTACGTGCTGTGGATAAATACGCAGAATATACACCCCCCGACATGACCGAACATCTTCTTCGTGCTTACAGCGGTGGGCCCTACACTACACCCACGGCAACTGTCTCAACCCCTCTTTCGCGCCGGCGAACCTACGTCACCCCTCCTCTTTCCTCCAGGTCCAACCGAATTTTTTTTTCCTAAATGCACAGTGGCAACGCTTTTTGACGTAAGTAGCCGTATAAAAAATGTCACTACAGATATACCGGTATCTAACAGGTATACGGTGCTGGGCTGTAACACCCCAAATATGGATTTAGGTTTCAAATATAAGAAAATACAAAGAAGTTAAAATGTTTCTTGCATCTCGAAGACTTTGGTCATTTTTGTAATTCTTTTAAAAAGAATTATGGAAAATCAAATACAAATCCTCATTTGACTCTAATCAAAAACCTCCTTGTCATAGATCTTGTGCCAAACCCTGGGAAATCTTTTCCCTGAGTTCTAGGGAGGCTTGGCAACACCTCTGAATTATCTTATGATTTTTTAGACATTATTTGATAATTTTTTGGAGGCAAGTCAAATTTAGTCAAACCCTATTTCTCCTCTTCTGGAATTTCTGGAGAAAGTTTCAGTGCATGAAAATCTCTGAAAATTTTATGGCAGGTTCCTCCTGCTGCCAGCAATCTTCAGTTAAAATTTCATAAATTTTAGAGTTTGTTTGCTATCTCAAATGATACCTCTAAAATCAGATATTTAAATTTAAAAACCTAACTGGTTTGCACTGTTCCTCGGGTTCGAGTCGGACTCGGACTCGAGCCACTGGACTCGGTCCAATCAACTAATCGCACCGGCGCGGTCGATCGGGTGTGCGGGTTGTGAGCCGTTGGATCGGCATCGAACGGTCCTCGACCAGCCGAACGAGGGAATCGTTCTAATCCACCCGATCTAACTCAGCCGTTCGATTTCAATCCGACGGTCGACACGTCGTCTCATTCCTCTGTCAGCGCGCGCGTGAGCCCGATCATGGCGTGAGCAAAGGAGAAAACGAGCAGCGTGCAGTCCACTATGTGGTCACCTTTAAACGGCTAGCTCTGCGCGCATTAAATGCCTGTCGCGCTCCTCTCTCAGAAGGTCATGATTCGACTGCTCTCATCGCTCTCAAGTGCTCTCATGGCAGTGTTGACCCGACTGGAAAACCCGACCGTTGCTCTCTGCCACTGCTCTATTTAAACTCCATTGCTTCACCCTTAGCTTCCTTTAGCACCTCCAACTCCGGCTAGCACTCACGGCTTGCTTGGCTGCAGTTCCTCATAATCCTCGACCCCCATTGTTGAGTGTGGAGCTTCGGTGGAGGCGGTGCAGCAGGGGTTTTCTTCTTCAAGTCTTTGCCCCCTCTGCTCCCCCTTTACTCTCTGGAACTTAACCCTCACTCGGTTGGATTCTCTCTTTGCTCAGGTCGCTGTGCCTAGTGAGTACCTTCTGCTTGCCGTTCGGTCACTCGTCGTAGGAGCCACTCAGTGGGTCTCTGGTGGTTTTATTTCGAGTAGTTTCGCATTGACCTATAGGAGCTTAGGTGTATTTTCGTTGTTCTTTTGGTATTGTCCGTTCGGGAGTTCTCCCGAGCCATACCTACTCAGCCGCACTCCGTGGTCGTCTGCCGTTTGACCATACTCAGGCCGGTATTGGCGCCGGTCGAACCGTTAAACTTTAGACCCTCATCCACGCCTTTGGTTTGGCGCCCGTTGTGGTCGGAGGCGCCCGGCAGACCCTTGGCAAAGCGTCGGGAGGCGCCTCGTGGTCGGATTCCGACCGATCCACCGTAACCGATCGTAAGTTCTTCTACGACTTGTAACTAGTCGTAAGTCTTACTACAACTATGTCATGGTCGTAAGTTCTTCTACGACCACTACCTGATCGTAAGTCCTTCTTTTGGTCATATCTTTGGCATTAAGAATCCAAATCAATTGGTTCTTCTTTGCTAAATTCTTTATAAATTATGCTCTTGCTCTTGTAAAATTTTGAAATTTTTGGAGAAAGTTTGTTGTTGAGTCTTTGTGTTTTCTTCGTTCTTATCGGTTCTTTTTCGCCTTCTCGTTAGGATCCGAAGAGCACATTGACAACATAATTGATCCTCAGCAACATCTTGACCCACAACAAGCAGGCAAGCAGTTTGATCATGTTAATCCTATTATTTTTCAAGTCTACTATATTGATTTCAACTTGTATGTATGCATTGCTATTTTGTTGTTAAATTATGGTTAGTATCCTATAGTTGCATAATATGTAGGACTTGTTTATCCTCTACTACCATGAGCTTAGGTTATTTCTTTGTGGTGGAGTTCGATGGATGGACTCTTGTCACTTAGTAGCTTCGATTTGAAATTGCTTAGAAATGCTTAGTTTGGTAGTAATGGGTGATCATCGATTGTAGTCGATGATCTGGATCCTACCCTAAATATTATTCCATTATGTCTATACGTGTACTTTGTTATTTTGTAAAGTCAAAATCTGAAAATAGAAAATTGATTTGGACTTGGGCAAGTGGTCGGATGGTGGGTTATTGGGTTTGTGGGTGTCTTGCCTAAGTCAACAAGGAACGAACATCTTGTGTCACACTCTCCAAGCATTTTGCGTGCTAACCACTTGAGAGGATATGGGACCTCTCTTGACTTAGTACTTTGGCGTGTGTTATCTCAGAGTCGCGGGGAGGGGTTGTGTGTGTTGTGTGAAACATGATATGTGTTCTTGTGTTGGGTGTGCGGTGGTGGAGATTAGGGTAGGCTCTCCACCTCGAGGAACATTATAGTTGTCAAGGCTTTACAGGGCGGGTAGTTGACCAGAGGCTTTACAATGACTCAGACACAGCGTATGGGTTTCTATCCATGCAGGCGACTCGTGGGTAATACACAATATTGGAAATGTCTCGTAGGACTTAGCGTCTTAAGCATACCTAAGGAAGTGTGTAATAGCTTGGCAAAAGGCGGTATGGCGTGTGGGTACATTGGTACACCTGCGGGGGTATAAAACTATTGAATAGCCTCATCCTAGGTTATGGACACGCTTGGTTAGGTTTTGCAAGAGTTAGACTACAACCTTTTAAATTAAAATTTTGACATGGTTGGTATGAATGGGTAATTCATGCTATTGTTGTGGTGACTAAGGGTTTAGTCACTTCCAGGATTGTTGTTGTCTTCTATCTACTGTTATATGGTTGTCATTTGCGTTTATTTGAACATTAAAAATAGATTTGTTAACTTGCTTTTAAATGTACTACATTATTGCAAGTGAAAACTTGCTTTATGCTAAAAGTAAAACGTACAGCCTCCACTCAAAAAGCTTGCATATAGTTATATGCAGTGCATTACTCTACGTAAGTCTTGCGAGTACATTCAAGTACTCACCCGGCTTTCTTTGGGCTCTTTATTCTGAGGAAAGAAGGTGAGCCCCAAGGGCCTCACTTTTGTGAAATGTGCTGTGGATTCGACGACTAGCTTGGCGGTCCGGTCGGTTGTCTTGTGGGTTAAAGGCACACTGATTGGCTCTTTTGGTTTATGGCCATCTTATGGCACCTTTGCTTCCGCTGTTCAATTTCTATATGTATATGTCATTTGTCCTGTCGGCCTCTCTTTTGTAATAACTATCATTTATTTATGTTATCTGCTGGTTTGTTGTTTTGCTTCGGTTCTATGTGAATGAATGGAATTGATGCATGAATTTTGTAAAGAGGTGTGTATACTGCATTTCTGGGAAGTATACATGTCTCGAAGACACGGGTAATTTCGTTTGTGATGCTAGGGACAATTGGTGACTAAGCATTACAAGCCCAATAATCCGGGGTCCTCACAGGGCCTCTCACGCTTGAATTTAATTTCCGATGCACCCCCTAGGTCAGACGCTCCTCGTCAGGACACGTGTCCGCCTCCACTCGCCCGTTGGCCAGACAAGCTTGTCTGTGTGCCTCTTGCCCGGACACAGGTTGTCCGCACGCTCGTGCCCTGGACGCGCCGCATGTCGCCTAGAAAAGCCGACTCTGCCGGCCGCCCCTTGCCCGGACACGGGGCTGCCCGGCGCTGCGTCCGCCGCGTCGTCGCCGGACGAGCAGCTCTCTGGCCACCCTCGCGCCGGAGCTACTGGAACCCTTCTACGACGAGCATCACCTGTGCAAGTTGTGGATCACCGGGGATGTGGATGACCCTCCACCCCTTGTGCTTCGGTCCGAGAGGCATTACTAGCAGCTCGACGCTCGCAACGTCCCAATCCTTTGGGACACATGCTTGTTGCCCTTTGCGAGACTGCTCTTGGTCGGACGCCACTTCACCCTGGATGACAGTCTGATGTCGTCACTTGTCGAAAGATGGAGACTCGAGACACATACCTTCCACTTTCGGTGGGGAGAGATGATGGTCACTCTCCAGGATGTCTCATTCTTGACCAGTCTCTCGATCAGGGGCGAGCCACAAGTTCCCGGCCAGCCGTTGGCGGACTGGAAGGCCCGGTTGGGCGTCGGTTCGAAATACCTATCTCGGGCAGCGCCTGTGGTGTCCCTCGGATATGGCTGAGTTATTTCAGCCAATGCCCGGCAGATGCACCTAACGAGATTGTTAGGACGCACCTCGTCACTTACCTTCATCTCTTGGGTTTGGCCTTGTTTCGCACGACATAAGACGATTTGGTGTACCCGGCCGTCGCGCACCGCCGAGTATTTGGCTGACACGGAGGCTGGGGCGATGCCTCAGTACAGTTGGGGATGAACCATCCTTTGCGCCACATATAGGGGGTTGTGTTAAGCTTCGCGGTGCGACATCGGTGTGAAACCGGTCCTTATCGTCTACTACATGCTCCTGCGACTGTGAAGTTGAGATCACTTCCATGTTGGACGACCCTCCTTCGGAAAAGTAGTGCACCGTTCCCGAGTTACGACCGATGAAGCGGGCCCACTATGGGCTCTGGGTGGGTCTTTGCCCGATTCTGGCCCAGGATAGACACTGTGATGTCTTTGCTCGTTGTTCCTAGCGAGTCGAGTCGATACGACAACGGCATCATCTGAGCTCCATGTAGCCAATTTCATGAACATGGTAGCGCCACACAGATTGTCCATGTAATGCCGCGAGGGCCATTTGGATAATGGGCGAAGACTTGCCCCACGGTGTTAACTCATATGGTGGAGCCTTACGCGCCGCAGCGCGTAATGCGACAATTCAATTTGTACCAGCTTCTGCCCCTCCCGACGGCAGGATTTTGCAGTGAGCCGTCCACTTGTGAGTTCAACTCCATACGAGTAATGTTTACACTTCATACCTACATCAGCTATTCTAACATCAATTTTCCTCGAATGCAGGCAATTGGGGCGGTAGACATCTTTGAGGCGGTAAGTACTCCGGCATGAGTGGGTTACGGCTTGGATGGAGACGACGTACATCGAGGTCCTACATGAGCAACAACCGTATGATGTACGAACATACAGTCAGTACATCGAGTGGTACATACCACAGTCGTGGACTAGACTCACCCATGCTCCACCAGAGCGTCCGAAGCAGGTGACACGGCACGAAAGGCTCCGTCACTCATTCGATCGACACAACACTTTGAGGCGTGATGACACCGTAAAACACTAACAATATTTGCTCGTTTCATTGATGATATTTATCTTTGTTTATTCTTGAACAAATGTTGTATGTTATTCGATTCGGCGACTCTTGTGGATCTAGCGCATCAGAGACCCGGCATCTGACCCGAGCACACCATATGGGGGGTTGTGAGCACTATGAAGTACATCTTCACAAAGTCAAAGAATATAAAAAAGAACATGAGCTGCAGTCGGTTGAGAGACGAGATCCTGCACGTTGTGCACCGAGTGGGCTGACCGTGCTCACCTACTAGGTCGACATGGCCTAATCGGCCCGACGGGCATCGTAGCACTCCCCATCTGTCATCTGCGCGGCAGATCAGCGGCGACATAAGTTATGTACAAATTTATGTCATGTTTTTTTATTACACCTTAGGTTTTGCTAATATCATGTCATCCTCCAGTCGTATGTCCGTCGAGATGCATCACTTCTGCCGTCCGTACCCCGTACTCAGACTGGCGCTCCCCTCGGTCATCTGCACTACACATCCCAGAGGTACGAGATGTATAGTTTAGGTCCTGAATATTTTTTGCGCATAATATCATCCCATCTTTCGGTCTTCAGTTGATCGTGGGGGGACGTCCATTCATCAACCGATGAGGATACATCCATCCCAGCTACTGCTAGGGACAGTACGCGGGCTAGGGTTTGGGCTGTGGCACCTAGGGCACCCAACCTGTCATCGTTGACGATTCGAATTACCATACCAAGGAAAAGCTCCTCAAATTCGTGACACATCGCATGGTCGGGCTAGAGCTCCTCGCACCAAGGACTTATGGACATTGTACAGGGGCGGGCGGTCGGGCGATGGATTTCTTCATTCCATCATTAATGACATGATTGTAGGTGGTAACGAGTTTGGTATGACTCAGTTGGATGACATTGGCATTGGACAGACTCGGTTGGGCCAGAATGAGCTTGCTGATGCACCTCTGCCCACTCAACAGTCTTTGTACCCCCATCTGAACCGATACACGCTCTCCGGACCGGTTAATGTATCCCACGGGACATGTTCAGCGCAACACGAAACATGCGTGAAGCCTTGAGCCTTGATGAGCGCAGATTGGCTCAAACGAGTGAGCTATATTGTATCCTGTGTGTAATTGCACTGCATCGATGTTATGTGCTTTTGTTGTGCTATATTTGTATGCATATTTTTATGTAATATGCATATTGTCAGAATATATCAGTTCTTGATTAACATGAAATAAGAAAACACTGATGTTCCCATGAAATCATGATACCCCATACCGGGGGGAGTCACGTGAGTTTCGACATTTTCATGTGGGGTTACAATCTAAAATTTAAAAATAAATTTGATGAAATTTAGGAATACACTTCGTAATTTGCGAATTAAATGCGGTCGTGTTTTGGTACACCTAAGATACACGTGTGTCATTTTTAGAATCGGAACAAAAGAGGATCAAAATTATTTTAGCCCTTCCCATTGTCTCGTGACTGTACACGACAGCGGCGAGTGTCGAAGACATCCTTGTTCTGCGAAGATGGGCTGGATAATTGCAACATCTTAGCAGAACGTAAGGACAAATACATAACCAGGATGCAAATTGTACATAATTCACCTCTTCGAGATGGAGTCTTTGGCTGGCGTTTGGAAGCTTCTAGCGACCACCAGTCTCAATTGTAGGAGCCTTACCTTTGTCTCAGGACTGCCCACATCACCAGCGAGTGTCGAAGTTATCCATGTTTTGTGAGATGGGCTGGACAATTGCATTATGTTAGCAGAACAAAAGGCCAAATACATAATTAGGATGCAAATTGTACATAACTCACCTCTTTGATATGGAGTTAAGCTCAAGACAGCAGGAAAGCTCTGACGGCCGCGGTTTTAGTTGTAGGAGCCTTCTCCTTGTCCATCGCATGTTGTGCCCACTCGTACTCAGCTTCCTACTCGGGGGTCCTCCATCACCACCCTTCATAATTTCATACCTCACATCATCAGTGTCATAGAGTAGGGACCATTTCTCCAACTCAGAAGCGTGGAGATTAATACACTGCGTGAAACTTATAGTGCTCCTGGATTCCCGCTTGTGGCTTGCTGTCTCTCCTGTGCCTCTGGAGCCAACTCCCTTGTATGCATCGTAGTCCGATGTTCGAGGTCTATCGAGATGAACTCAAACTATTGCCTCTGGTTTTGCATGCACAACACCTTTGAACGTCTTTATTAGTTCCTGAGTGCAGAACCACATGAAGAAGTTCAATGCAAGACGTCCCATGAACCACCGGGTTTCAACGTCATTCCACTCGTGAGGGTTCTATCTCATTTTCATGGTGTTGAGCAAATAACAACTCGGCATTGCGATGCAGTGATAACACATATGTTGTCTTGGTCTTCCACAACCGTCCACTTCACATTCGCGGGAACCACATTCATTGGATGTGTTCGTGTTATTCTGATGGCAAAAGCCACGCGGTGAGAATGATGCCTTTGTACCTACCAGTGAGGAAAGTGTCATCCATCGTGAGCGCCGGACGATAGAACTTGAAGCCCACTATGGCCTGGGCGAAAGCCCAGAACAGCCGTTCCAGTATGAAGCAGTTGGGGGCCTCCATCGGCATCTTTACTTTCAACCATGTTTATGTATGTGCCAGGGTTTGCTTCGGCAGTCTGGTGAAGCATTCTCGGCACAAGATTGAACGCCTCTGCGTATGTCCCATACATGTACTCGATAACTTTCTACTTTGCTCGTTGGACCTTGTTATAGTATTGGATAACCAGCAGTTGACAACCACGGCGTGACATATTGGGGAGACGAACACATCCTCCTCAAAAAGGTGGCTGATGAGGCTTTCCACATATGCACAAGTCACATTTCGATGCTGCCGTAGCGGCTCTCTAAGCTCGTAAGTGTGGTCGGTCAGGGCACAGTATGGTTTGGCAACCGCATCTGTGTACCTAAACATCATGAAACCAGACAACTGATTCTGAAAGAAGCTCATGAATCACCTTACTCTATTCATCCGGGAGTACAAAGATGTACGAGGATCTGAAGGAAAAGTATTGGTGGGTTAGTATGAGCGAGAGATCATTGAGTTTGTTGCGTTGTGATGTATGTCGGCGTGTTAAGGCGAACATCGAGACCTGCGGATTATTGCAACCATTACCAATTCCAGAGTGGAAATGGGAGGAGATTGGTATGGATTTTATCACGGACTACCTAGGACCCAATCGGGTTGTGATTCCATTTGGGTAATAATTGACCGATTAACAAAAGTGGCTCATTTATTCGATCAAGACCACTTACGAAGCAATAAGTTAGCGAATTGTACATGGCGAGGATCGTCTGTCTACATGGTATACCCAAGAAAATTGTATGCAGCGAGGTTCGCGATTCACTTCAAAATTTTGGCGAGTCTACATGAAGCCTTGGGAACCGACTCAACTTGGCCTGACATATCATCCCCAAGCAGATGGCGGTGAGCGTGTAAATCGGGTCCTAGAAGACATGCTTGAGCTTGTGCTATAGATTATGGAAGAAGGTTGGGATAAGAATTTGCCCTATCACGAATTTTCCTACAACAATAGCTTTCAAGCTAGCCTCTGAGATGTCGCCATTTGAAGCATTGTATGGTAGAAAGTGTAGAACTCCTCTCCTTTGGGATCAAGTAGGAGAACACCAATTCTTGGACGGAATTGATAAAGAAGGTGAAAGTAAGGTAAAAGCAATAAGAGCGTCTGAAAGTAGCTCAAACCCGACAAAGAGTTATCTTAGATAATCGTCGGAGAGAACTATCCTTGAGATGGGAGATTTTGTCTATCTCGGGGTAACTCTACTCAGGAGTGAAGAGATTTGAGACTAAAGGAAAACTTCGCTTTTGATTTGTCGGACCTTATAAGATTTTGTCAAAGAGAGTGAAGTTGCTTATCGATTGGAATTACCGACATCTTTGTCATTTATTCACAATGTCTTCCATGTATCGATTAAAGAAATGTCTCAGTACCATGGAAGAAACAGCTCGAGAGCATCGATCTTGAGGAAGATCTCACCTATGTGGAACAACCAATCAAAATTCTCGATGTGGCGAGCAGCGTCACGAAGCAAAGTCATTCGTTCTTGTAAGGTTGATGGAGCAATCATTGGAAGAAGAAGCTACAGGGAGGCGAGAAGAAGTTTTGAGGCCAGTATCCCTACCTTTTCTTGACCAAGTCTGAATCTAGAATCGAGATTCCCTTTAAGAAGTAGGTTTGTAACACCCAAAATTTCAATTTCATTTAAAAATAAGATTTATTAATTTTGTGGATTTTACGGAATTTTTAAAAGCTTTTCAATAAAGTATATTAAGGCTAAAAGAATTTATGTGCAAAATCTATTACCAACTAAAAGTTGGAATTATTTTATTTAAGTCCAGAATGCCTCATAGAATTTCTGTGAATTTTCTTAAAATTTTTTGGACTTCATTTACTATTTTCTAAAGCTTATTTGAATTTCTGGAATTAAATCAATTGAAAAAGGTTTAAAATCTTTTACCAGCGATCTTGGGCGAAGCCCGACCTTTGTGCGTCGACCCAATCCTCCCCGCGCCTAATTAATGCGGGCCGTCCGATCGAAATCGGACGGCCGATAGCAATTCACCCCGCGCCCTCTCTTTCTCCTGTCTCGCCGACAAGTGGGCCCGCCTACACAGCATCGTCTCCCTCCTCCCTTTCTTCCCCGCGCGCCCGCGCCTCTCGCCGCCATTGCCGCTCGCCTCAGAGCTCGTCACTCCCGCGATTCCCTCCCTCTCTTCACTCGCCATCACGCGCATTAACTCCCCCTCGCTCCGCGCGTTCATTCCGCCATTACCCCCTCTTAACCCCGTGCGCCCGCGCGCCGGCTCGCCGCCATGCGCCGCGCGCTAACCTCGCCTCCGGCCTCCCCTCGCCTATAAAGGTGCCCCGGTTGCGCCTCTCTCCGCATCTCATTCCCCGCCTCCGTAGTTCGCTCGCTCTCAATCGCCGGCAATTGGAGTTTCCCTCTCGGTGGCGAAGCTTCGTCTTCCCGATTCGGCGCCGACAAGCCTTCCCGGCCACCCGTCGCACCATCGGCTTGATTGCCTCGCCGCGATCGGTGCACCTCCTCGTCTCCCGAAGATCGCGGAGCTCTACTTCCGCCGTGAGCCGAACCTTCGCCGCCGCTCGCCGCCGCAAGCGACCTTCGGTCACTCTCGCGCCACCGGTGGCGCCCTAGAACCGGCGTTCTCCCTCTATCTATTGCGCACCTCACGGAGCTCGCCCGCGCCGTTCGCTGCGCCATCGGTTCCGTGCTCCTCCTCTCGTCGGCGTGGCGTGGGCGACCACCTCGGCGCCACCTCACGGTTTCGCGTGCGTGGCGACCAAATCGGCGCCACGTGGTGCGCCGGCCTTGCGGCCTTGTAGCGCCCATGACCTGGCCGCTCCTTCACCTTTGTCTTTGTGGCCAGAGTCCACCGTGGACTTGGAAGCGCGTGGACTCGATCCATGGTTGTTTGGGCCCACATGTCGATCTCGTGAGCGATCTTTGGCGGCGTCGGTGGCGCAATAAATAAATTTCCTTTAGAAAATTAATTGGAAATTGAAATTCGATTTTGATTTAAATTTAGATTTAAACTTCGAGGCTCGTATTTCTTCATACAAACTCCGATTTAGGTGATTCAAATTTCTAAATTTGTATAAAATCAAGATCTAGCTAACTAAACCAAAATTATTTAATTTGGAGTTAATTTGAATTTTCATTTGAATTTATTTGTGTTCATTTGAATTTATTTGTGTTCATTTGAATTCTGTTTGAATTTGGAATATTTTCGCGTATAGATTTTGACGACTCCGGAGAGCTTGACCCTATTGAAGAAGTAGAATACCAGGAATTTGAGCAAGGCAAGTTACACCATTGACCATTTGCCCCAATATTTAAAATTATTTAATTCCTGTTTTAAATTATTATTACATGCATAATTGTATTTAATTATTTTAAATTCCTGTTTTAAATATTTAATTATTCCAATTCCTTTGTATAGCCAAATTTGATTGTTGTATTACCAATTCCTTGTAACCTTAGTCAAATGAATTTAAAAATAAATATATGCATAGCAAATGCTTAGACCATGAAATATTTGACTTTGGGAGAATTTAGCCAAAATTTCATAAATTGATAAAAAGACTATGACATTGCCTTGTCATGGTGGACTTTTAAATGTCTTTGAAAATTTAAAATAAAAGAAAATGGTTTGTACTTGGGCAAACATGGACCGTTAGTGGGTGCGAGTTTATGCAGACTGTCACAGTTGGGGTGAGACCGAGGGTTTTATTGAAAGTTGCCCAAGTAGATTAAGGACCGGCCTTTGAGCGCATCTTGCAAAAGCTCCACCGTACTACCACATGTTACGTATGGGCGAACCGGGCTTAATAATTTGTATTACCTCGGTATTGTTTATGCCATTTTTGTTGTGTGGGTGTCGGTTAGACTTTATTCCCACTTAGGCGCAAGAGGGGTTTCGTGGTGGTTAGCCTAATGGAGTGAAACCTTAGCGGGCATATTGGTATTGAGGTAGTGCATTGGAAGCCTTGTGATAATTGCCTAGTCACACACCTAAGGAAGTGTGTATTGGCCGAGCATAGCAGACAAATTATCTCTTGTGGGTAAGTTGTACAACCTCTGCAGTGTAAATCTATTGAATAGCCGTGTCACGGTTATGGACATCTTGAGCAAAGCCACTCTAAGTTAGATTTGTTTTGGTTTTAAAATAACTTTGGACATGATTTGAGGATGGTTAATCCTTGTGGTAAATTTAGGCGGGTAGCCTTGTGATAGGAGGTATCCATCACCATGTTTCATATGGAGGTTATCCACTATAAAATGATCAATTTTAAATCGATTTTAGTTATGTAATAAAAATGTGCCTTGAAACTTAGTATAACTATTTAAAAAAAAAGTGATTTATGCAAATAAACCCTACAACCTTCCTTTGAATAACTTATGCATGCATTCTAAATTACGTATTGGGTGTAATTTGCGAGCACGGTTGTAGTGCTCACTCTTCTTGAATATTATTATTGGGAGAAGGCGCTATCGAAGGTGAGGAAGCGGGGCGATTAGGCGCGATCTCGAGGCGATTACTGTGGCGTATCGTGTAGCTACCATTATATTTTGCTTAAGCAATGTTTTATTTGGCCTCGGGCCCGGTTGTAATAAACTCTATGATTATTAATATACCTTTGGATATGTTTGTGATAACATTTTTGTATTTGTGTACTTTGGAAATCTGGACTAGTGTATGAACACGAGAATTCGGGATCCTTCGTTCCGGGTTCGACAAAAGTAGTATCGAGCCATATCATTGTGAGTCGTGACCTAGAAGGAAATCAAACCCTTAAGGACTTATTTTGAAAATTAAAAATACCTTGGTCTTACAGGTCATTCCTCAACTTTTCTCTTAAAAAATTATTTACTAACTCATCTCTGTTCAAAAATTGTAGATGGTGAAGTTATTGCCATTTCCCATGGAGTCTTCTTTGGTCATTGGGCGCCATTCTCGGAAGATGATGCGACACTTGGACTTTGAAGAAAGACCGGCGTATCAAGGATACAAGTATAAGGTGGGAAATCGAGGAGCGGTGGAGAGTAGAGGTGATCCTTTACTCCAATCTATCGCGAACACGGACTTCCACGTCTTGATGCCCCAATCGGCGAGACACCTTCGCGAAGGCATCGAGGATCTGACGAGGGAAGCAACCCGCGGACTCGCTACATCTCGATCATCGCCTCAGCGGCCTTTGGGTTCCACTATTACCCAATGCACATCCCAACCGGCATGCGGTGCTTTCCGTTCAACTAGAGATGAAAGCTGTCCGATCTCACTCATCAGTGGATCGGCGAGCCATGGATTATGCCTACGGGAATACACTAGATGGTGTCTCTCCTGCAAGTAAAATTACAAGATCACGAGAAGAAAAGTTGAAGATGCGAGATCAAGGCGGCCTCCTACAAGGAAGGCGAGGCTAGTTCTAGTGAGCAGTTATACCCCAATAACACCATAGATTTGACCTTAAATTTTTCCTTTAGTTGCGAATTATGAGCTACCAAACCTTTGTAGTAGCCATAATGAATTAATAAAATAAAAATAAATTATTTTGCGAAATGTTCTTGCCTTGTGTTTGTTGAATTTGGGCTATTTTAGATCTATACTCTTATAATTCCTATCTCTCTTGTCTAATCTGTGAAGAGTTCATCGGATGGTGACCACCCTTGCAGGAAGTGTCGGTGCTAGAGGCAAGAAATGAGAATGCGAATATCAAGAAAACCAGTTCAACGACCACCACCTCCTCCAAGCTGAAGCTCTGGTGGCGCCAAATGATGTGTCAGACTCATCGATTGAGTTGCTAGCCGATCCCTTCACGTGTCGAGAATACCCAGCGTCGGCAACCTATCATGCTCCTCCACCTCCCATAAAGTAACTTTGTGCGAGTTCATGAGGATCGTCGCCAACATTTTCTAGTAGCCACAGAACCCATGGGCCTTGATGATTGGCTCGGGGCCATTGGAAAAAGCTGGATATTGCTCGATTACGGATCGTGAGAGAGTTTTGTTTGCCTCTCATCAATTGATTGGTCCCGCATCGAATGGTGGGATAATTTGACATGTCCCATGCTAATGCCCAGAAATCACTTGGGATGAGTTCATACAAGCTTTCGCGATCTCACATTCCATCGGCATGATTACCTTGAAAAGAAGGAGTTTATTTCGCTCGCCAAGAAACCGTTCGGTTGGCGATATCGCATAAGTTTAACCAACTTGCTCGCTATGCCCCGAGGATGTAGCGAGAGATGAAGGCGAGCAAGGCGATTTACGGAAGGGTTAAGCAGCGAACTCTCTGTTCGTTTGATTTCTCGAGATTTTACCGACTTTGGCGGTTGGTAAATAAGGCCATCGCTAGGAAGGAAAACATCGAAATGGAGAATGCAAGCGGAGGATGGCGGCTCGGAAGTTTAACTCGGGAGGACTGCCCAAGCCTCGTTTCTCTCAATCTCAACCACCTCGGCGTGGGAGATTCGGACTACTACACCGAGAGTTCGGCTCGATTCGCGCCCAAATACTTCCGGATTAGTAGTAGTTGCGTCGGAGGTCGATTTAATGAAGCGATTATTTCCACGGCGAGGAATCACTTGCTTTCAACGCAGCGAGTTGGGTCATTATGCCAATAAGTGTCCCAAAGCGTGAACTACCACCCCGTCAAGCCAACTCCGGAGTTTGGTCTCGGCGGTCCCTCAAGACCGGTGGTCGATTCATGAAGGGCGTGTGAATCACGTCACCTGAGAGGAAGCCTATCACGACACGGATGTTGTTCTTGAGTACGTTCCTTGTCAACTCGATACCGGCATCGGTTTTATTTGATTAGGAGCTTCGCATTCTTTTGTGTCAAATAAGTTTGTGGAAAAATATGGGTTATCTACCTCCCCTTAGTTAAGCCCATGTTAATCCATTCCCGGGCTCGAAATGAGGCTAGTTTATTACATCCAAATCTTACCTTTGAAATCTCTGGAGTAACTTTCTCGGCCAACTTAATAGTCCTGCGTTCACAAGGATTGGGCGTAATTCTTGGAATGGGTGGCTTGCCAAAAATCGAGGCGAGGATAGATTGTGCTAGTAGATCTATCAACCTCACCAATGAACAAGGGATTTCATTAGAGTTCCAACCCAAGACTTCTACGGAAAGAAGTCCTATCTTGACCGATTTAAAGGAAGTGAAACTAGAAGATATACAGTGGTACAAGAATATCGGATGTTTTTAGGAGGACTTACAGTATGCCACGGGCCAGGGACATAATGTTCTTAATTGACTTAGTCGAGGGTGCTCAATTTGAAGCGACCCTACGAAATCTTGGCAAATGATCTAGCGAGTTAAAGAAGCGGTCGAAGAACTCTGAGTAAAGGTTACATTCAGCAGAGTTCATCGCCTTGGGAGCTCGGTACTATTTGTCAAAAGAAAGACAATAGTATGAGAATGTGTGTGGACTATAGATCACTCAGCGAGGTAACAATCAAAAACAAGTACCGTTACCTAGGATAGATGATCTGTTTGATCAACAAAGGAGCAGTGTTTTCTCAAGATTGATTTGAGATCGGGCTACCATCGATTAAAAATCGGACGGAAGATATTAGAAGGCGACCTTCACCACGGATATGGGTATGCGAGTTCACGGTGATGTCATTTGGACTAACAAATGCCCTGCTTATTTCATGAATATGATGAACAAAGTGTTCATGGAATTCTTGGATAAGTTTGTGGTGGTATTCATAGATGATATTCTCATCTATTCAAGAGATATGGAAGAGCATGAAAAACATCTCGAAATTATTTTGGACAAACTTGAGAACACCAACTTTATGCCAAACTCGGCAAAAGTGAATTTTGGCTCGATCAAGTGGCATTTCTTGGACACATTGTGTCGGCGGGAGGAGTTGCGATGACCCCTCAAAGGTTGAAGGCGTAATGGATTGGAAGCAACCCAAATCATCACGAAGTGAGAAGTTTTCTCGGATTAGTTTGGGTACTACATGATTCATTGAAAGTTTCTCCAAGATCGCCAAACCCATGACTCAACCGAAGAAGGAAAAGAAATTTGAATGGACAAGTGCTTGTGAACATAGTTTTCAAGAGTGAAGAAAGACTAGTCTCTGCACGGTGCTAGTTTTACGGATATCGTAAGGATTTTGAAGTTTTACGTGGCGCATCCCGCTTGAGACTAGGATGTGTTACGATGCGAGGAAGGAAAGGTCGTGGCTTATGCATCTCGTCGATTAAGGCCACATGAAGGAAATTATCAACTCATGATTTAGAGTTAGCGGCAATTGTGCATGCTTTGAAAATCTGGCGGCATTATCTCATTGGTAACATTGTGAGATTTTCACAGATCATAAGTTTGAAATATATCTTCACCCGATCGGATCTTAATCTCGGGCAAAGAAGATGGTTAGAGTGATAAAGGATTATGACCTTGGAATTCATTATCACGGGTAAAGCCAGCGTGGTAGCGGATGCTACGAGTAGGAAAGCATCTTGCAACACGGTGTTAGTTCAAGAAAATCAACGAGTTGTATGAAGAACTAAAGCATCACGAATTTGGAAATTGTCGGTCAAGGTGTATCAACACGGTGGAAGTCAACCAACCATACAAAGTCGGATCGAGAAAAAGCGGCTAGAAGGCGAAGACATCAAAGAAATCATGAAGAACATGAGAAGAGGCAAAGCCCGAGATTTTACGAAGGCGAGCGAGGGCCGCAGTATGGTTTGGCAACGCATCGTGTACCTAAACATCATGAAACCGGACAAGCGATTACGAAAAAGCTCATGAATCACCTTACTCTATTCATCCGGGAGTACAAAGATGTACGGGATCTGAAGGAAAAGTATTGGTGGGTTAGTATGAAGCGAGAGATCGTTGAGTTTGTTGCGTTGTGATGTATGTCGGCGTGTTAAGGCGAACATCGAGACACTGCGGATTATTACAACCATTACCAATTCCGAGTGGAAATGGGAGGAGATTGGTATGGATTTTATCCTTGGACTACCTAGGACCCAATCGGGTTGTGATTCCATTTGGGTAATAATTGACCGATTAACAAAAGTGGCTCATTTTATTCGATCAAGACCACTTACGAAGCAATAAGTTAGCGAAATTGTACATGGCGGGATCGTCTGTCTACATGGTATACCCAAGAAAATTGTGTCAGCGAGGTTCGCGATTCACTTCAAAATTTTGGCGAGTCTACATGAAGCTTTGGGAACCGGACTCAACTTGGCCTGACATATCATCCCCAAGCAGGATGGCGGGTGAGCGTGTAAATCGGGTCCTAGAAGACATGCTTGAGCTTGTGCTATAGATTATGGAAGAAATTTGGGATAAGAATTTGCCCTATCAGAATTTTCCTACAACAATAGCTTTCAAGCTAGCCTCTGATGTCGCCATTTGAAGCATTGTATGGTAGAAAGTGTAGAACTCCTCTCCTTTGGGATCAAGTAGGAGAACACCAATTCTTGGACGAAATTGATAAAAGAAGGTGAAAGTAAGGTAAAAGCAATAAGAGAGCGTCGAAAGTAGCTCAAACCCGACAAAGAGTTATCAGATAATCGTCGGAGAGAACTATCCTTGAGATGGGAGATTTTGTCTATCTCGGGGTAACTCCACTCAGGAGTGAAGAGATTTGAGACTAAAGGAAAACTTCTTTTGATTTGTCGGACCTTATAAGATTTTGTCAAAGAGAGGTGAAGTTGCTTATCGATTGGAACTACGGCATCTTTGTCATTTGTTCACAATGTCTTCCATGTATCGATTAAAGAAATGTCTCAGTACCAACGGAAGAAACAGCTCGAGAGCATCGATCTTGAGGAAGATCTCACCTATGTGGAACAACCAATCAAAATTCTCGATGTGGCGAGCAGCGTCACGAAAGCAAAGTCATTCGTTCTTGTAAGGTTCGATGGAGCAATCATTGGAAGAAGAAGCTACAGGGAGCGAGAAGAAGTTTTGAGGCCAAGTATCCCTACCTTTTCTTGACCAAGTCGAATCTAGGGTCGAGATTCCCTTTAAGAGGTAGGTTTATATGACCCAAAATTTCAATTTCATTTAAAAATAAGATTTATTAATTTTTGTGGATTTTGGAATTTTAAAAGCTTTTCAATAAAGTATATTAAGGCTAAAAGAATTTATGTGCAAAATCTATTACCAACTAAAAGTTGGAATTATTTTATTTAAGTCGAGAATGCCTCATAGAATTTATGTGAATTTTCTCAAAATTTTTGGACTTCATTTACTATTTTCTAAAGCTTATTTGAATTTACGGAATTAAATCAATTGAAAAGGTTTAAAAATCTTTTGCTGCGATCTTGGGCGAAGCCCGACCTTGCCGTGCGTCGACCCAATCCTCCCGCGCCTAATTAATGCGGGCGTCCGTCAATCGGACGGCCGATGCTAATCACCCGCGCCTCTCTTTCTCTGTCTCGCCGACAAGTGGGCCCGCCTACGGCATCGTCTCCCTCCTCCTTTCTTCCCAGCGCGCGCGCTCTCCGCCGCCATTGCCGCTCGCCTCGGGCTCGTCACTCCGCGATTCCCTCCTCTCTTCACTCGCCATCACGCGCATTAACTCCCCCTCGCTCCGCGCGTTCATTCCGCCATTACCCCCTCTTAACCCCGTGCGCCCGCGCGCCGCTCGCCGCCATGCGCCGCGCGCTAACCTCGCCTCGGCCTCCCCTCGCCTATAAAAGGTGCCCCGGTTGCGCCTCTCTCCGCATCTCATTCCCCGCCTCCGTAGTTTCGCTCGCTCTCAATCGCCGGCAATTGGAGTTTCCCTCTCGGTGGCGAAGCCGTCTTCCGATCCGGCGCGGCACAAGCCTTCCCGGCCACCCGTCGCACCATCGGCCCGATTGCCTCGCCGCGATCGGTGCACCTCCTCGTCTCTGAAGATCGCGGAGCTCTACTTCCGCCGTGGGCCGAACCTTCGCCGCCACTCGCCGGCCAAGCGACCTTCGGTCACTCTCGCGCCACGGGTGGCGCCCTAGAACCGGCGTTCTCCCTCTATCTATTGCGCACCTCACGGGCTCGCCCGCGCCGTTCGCTGCGCCATCGGTTCCGTGCTCCTCCTCTCTCCGTGGCAAGCGTGGGCGACCACCTCGGCGCCACCTCACGGTTTTCGCGTGCGTGGCGGCCAAATCGGCGCCACGTGGTGCGGCCTGCCTTGGCGCCCGACCTGGCCGCTCCTTCACCTTTGTCTTTGTGGCCGAGTCCACCGTGGACTTGGAAAGCGCAGTGGACTCGATCCATATTTGTTTGGGCCCACATGTCGATCTCTGTGAGCGATCTTTGTGGCGTCGGTGGCGCAATAAATAAATTTCCTTTAGAAAATTAATTGGAAATTGAAATTCGATTTTGATTTAAATTTAGATTTAAACTTCGAGAGCTCGTATTTCTTCATACAAACTCCGATTTAGGTGATTCAAATTTCTAAATTTGTATAAAATCAAGATCTAGCTAACTAAACCAAAATTATTTAATTTGGAGTTAATTTGAATTTTCATTTGAATTTATTTGTGTTCATTTGAATTTATTTGTGTTCATTTGAATTCTGTTTGAATTTGGAATATTTTCGCGTATAGATTTTGACGACTCCGGAGAGCTTGACCCTATTGAAGAAGTAGAATACCAGGAATTTGAGCAAGGCAAGTTACACCATTGACCATTTTGCCCCCAATATTTAAAATTATTTAATTCCTGTTTTAAATTATTATTACATGCATAATTGTATTTAATTATTTTAAATTCCTGTTTTAAATATTTAATTATTCCAATTCCTTTGTATAGACAAATTTGATTGTTGTATTACCAATTCCTTGTAACCTTAGTCAAATGAATTTAAAAATAAATATATGCATAGCAAATGCTTAGACCATGAAATATTTGACTTTGGGAGAATTTAGCCAAAATTTCATAAATTGATAAAAAGACTATGACATTGCCTTGTCATGGTGGACTTTACAAATGTCTTTGAAAATTTAAAATAAAAGAAAATGGTTTGTACTTGGGCAAACATGGACCGTTGGTGGAGTGCGAGTTTATGCAGGCACTGTCAGTTGGGGTGAGACCAGGGTTTTATTGAAAGTTGCCCAAGTAGATTAAGGACCGGCCTTTGAGCGCATCTTGCAAAAGCTCCACCGTACTACCACATGTTACGTATGGGCGAAACCGGGCTTAATAATTTGTATTACCTCGGTATTGTTTATGCCATTTTTGTTGTGTGGGTGTCGGTTAGACTTTATTCCACTTGGCGCAAGAGGGTTTCGGCGGTGGTTAGCCTAATGGAAGTGAAACCTTAGCGGGCATATTGGTATTGAGGTAGTGCATTGGAAGCGCCTTGTGATAATTGCCTAGTCACACACCTAAGGAAGTGTGTATTGGCCGACATAGCAGACAAATTATCTCTTGTGGGTAAAGTTGTACAACCTCTGCAGTGTAAATCTATTGAATAGCCGTGTCACGGTTATGGACATCTTGAGCAAAGCCACTCTAAGTTAGATTTGTTTTGGTTTTAAAATAACTTTGGACATGATTTGAGGATGGTTAATCCTTGTGGTAAATTTAGGCGGGTAGCCTTGTGATAGGAGGTATCCATCACCATGTTTCATATGGAGGTTATCCACTATAAAATGATCAATTTTAAATCGATTTTAGTTATGTAATAAAAATGTGCCTTGAAACTTAGTATAACTATTTAAAAAAAGGTGATTTATGCAAATAAACCCTACAACCTTCCTTTGAATAACTTATGCATGCATTCTAAATTACATATTGGGTGCAATTTGCGAGCACGATTGTAGTGCTCACTCTTCTTTGAATATTATTATTCGGAGAAGGCGCTATCCGAAGGTGAGGCGGGGCGATTAGGCGCGATCTCGGGCGATTACTGTGGCGTATCGTGTAGCTACCATTATATTTTGCTTAAGCAATGTTTTATTTGGCCTCGGGCCCGGTTGTAATAAACTCTATGATTATTAATATACACATTGGATATGTTTGTGATAACATTTTGTATTTGTGTACCTTTGAAATCTGGACTAGTGTATGAACACAGAGAATTCGGGATCCTTCGTTCCCGGGTTCGACAAACCCCCACTGGGACCCCTCTTCTTGCGGCAATACGAGCGACCACACTGCAATATCATCAAATCTGGATGCCCCATAAGGCACCTCTGATAACACAATTCCGCCGGTTGAGCCACCACCCTGGGGTGCGTTCTCCTCGCTACCATGCAAGCCTATGTAGGTGTCGTCGTCGGACTCCAACTCGAGAGCCTTGTCAGGTACATACTCATGGCAGTCAGTAAAGGACGACCACCACAGTCCCGTCCCCTCATTTTTTCACAAAATTATGCGCAAGTCTTCTCTCGTAGACTTCCTTCAAAACAACACATTCTATGCTACCGTCTTCAAGCTCTACCAGCGGTTGCCCGCTTCTCGAGACACCAGCATTGTCGGTATTTTAGGTCAGAACTTACGTAATGATTGTTTGATTCAGGGGGTCTCTAAGACTCAAATCACGTAAATAGGACGACACATGGATTTTTTTACAGGTTCGGGCCTTCTCCGAAGAGAATAACAACCCTACTTCTGTGTAGTTGTATCGAGTATACTGGTTACAGACCAAGATAAAGACTGAAAATGCAATATCTTGTGCTCCTGATCCTGCTCCTCCTCCCTCCCTCTGTCGTCTGGTGATTCCTCCTTTTATAGCGTTCTAGGGTGACAATCTCTCTGCCCGGTGATTCTTGGAAATTCTTGTTGGAGAATGCGTTCCCGTCCCGAGCAATTATCACGGGATAAAGAAATGTCGTCGTGCGATTATTCTAGAAAAAAATGGTGTATACTGACTGTTTAGATGCCTTAATCAATCGGGTCTACTTGTTTGTAAGCTCGGTTGATTATAGGCTGCTCGTAACTGATCTGGTCGTAGAAGGACTTACGACCATGAGGTGATCGTAGAAGATCTTACGATCATGTGCTAGTCGTAGAATGACTTACGACTATGGGGTGGTTGTAGCTGACCTGGTCGTAGAAGGACTTACGACCATGAGGTGATCGTAGAAGAACTTACGATCATGTGCTAGTCGTAGAAGGACTTACGACTATAGGGTGGTCGTAGCTGACCAAGTCGTAGAAGGACTTACGACCATAAGGTGATCGTAGAAGAACTTACGATCATGAGGTAATCGTAGAAGATCTTATGACTTCAGCTTCTCCTTTATGTACATTAAGGGGTATACTCAAGGACCATATGATAACTTCATTATCCATAATAAGGATTACATATAAATAATTAAATGAGAATTTCTAGATCCTTGTCATCCAGCCCCCCAGCTTCAAGTGAAAGTACCTACTTGGGAAGGGAGCGTTAGAAGATCTTACGACAAGAAGATGATCGTAGAACGGTGGTCGAAGGAAAGACTCTTCGGATGGTATTCCATTTGACCAGAAATATACATGGTCAAGAAGTTTGCAGGAAACCTTACGACTACAAGGTGGTCGTAGAAAATCTTATGACTACAAAGTGGTCGTAGTATGGTAATCAGAAGTAAATCCTTTCCAACTTGGCCAAGAAGGTAATTTCGCTTGAGGTGTAAAGATAGACTCGGTTTTCTTGAACAGATAAATTTAATAATCTGAATCAACTCTCATAGACACATGCATTGGAGCAATTCGAAGAGGTGGCAACTATTAGGTGGCCCGTCTTTAACAAGTGTCTTGATAATAAAAACTTATCGTGGGTGCGATTGTACGATTCTTACTTTTTTCCAATCACTCCAACTGTTCATCAAGATTTCGCGTTCTCCGCCGCCAACCAAATCGTACGCCTTCAAGCCGCCTCCCTTTGATAAAGAAGGTTGGAGACACTTCCCAGGGGACGAATAGGAGATGTACGCGACCAACATGAAGGCTCTGGTCACTGCCAAGAAGATCACGAAGAAGTAGTTCGTGAAGTGGATTGAGACTTCTGGGCAACATTGGCCGTCGGGGGAGATTGGGAAGATTCCCGTCTTCCAGGCATACTGTCAGTGTGGCCTTCGATTGCCTGCTCACCCTTTTCTCACGCTTGTACTCGAACACTTTGGGGTGGAGTTGGTGAACCTCGTTCCCAATTCTATCACAATGTTAGGTATGTTCGTATACTTGTATGAGGCCTACCTGGGGATTCCGACCGACTTGTAGTTGTTTCAGTAGTTTTACGGAATGACCCAACTGGCAGGAGTCGCCGATAGCTGCAGTATGAAGCTCCACGACGGGAAGTCGAAGGAGTACATTCAGATGTACACCCAGTCATCATGGCCGGGGTGGAAGAAGAGGTGGTTCTAGTGGGAGACGACCAGTGAAGACAACCTCTCATTCGTCGGGAACACCGCCGAGAAGATTTCTTCGTGGGATTTGACTCCCCAGGATCTTGGCCAAATCGCCCCCTATATTCAAGCCAACAAGGACTTGAAGGAGGAGGGGCTCACCAGTTGGTACGTTGTGAATGATTTCATCACTTGCCGCATTAGCCTAATGAAGAAACAAGCATATCCCATGTGGAAGTACTAAAGTCATAAGACCGACCAAAATATGAGCAGGGTAAGTAAACCTTCAATTTAGCTCTCTTTCTATTTATTTTGAGCTTGGTTATTGAAAGTTTATTCGCTCTTGCAGATCTCTCTAGCGAAATTGGCCTTTCGGGCCAAGCACGTTTGTGAAAATTCCATCACCGAGCGTGGTGGCTCCTCAAATCCTTGTGGTCTTGATCGCGGAGGATAAAAGGGAATGCCTAAAGGTAATCAAGGACTGATTTCTTATTTAGGGTCTCGTAGTCGTAGAAAAACTTACGATTAAGTACTGGTCGTAGAAGAACTTACGACGGGAGAATGGTCGTGGAAAAACTCACGACTAGAGGGTTGTCGTAGAAGAACTTACGACGGGAGAATGGTCGTAGAAAAACTTACGATTAAGTACTGGTCGTAGAAGCACTTAAGATCGCTTAATAACACTTCTTTTTCTCACTTTTGCAGAAAGTGGGCATAGAAGACCGTCAAGATGACGAAGATGTCGAATTGATGGTCTTTGGAGCGGCGATGTAGCAAGTCGAGGCTGCTTCGGCCAGAACACGTCGGCTCGTGAAAGTCGCTGACAAGGGAGGCGCGAGCTCGAGCTCTGTCGCTCGGCCAAGACCATTTGCATGGTTATTTGCAGTAGTGGCTAGCTGCGAGCGAGCAAAGCGGCGAAGTGGTTCGTACTCAAGCGCCAAAGCCCCAATATCAAGGTACCCTTTTACTACGATAATAAAACTTTCACTATTTTTGTCTCCCGTGGATTTGTCAAGCAATAATTAAACGAGAACTGGATGAGTTTTATGTCTCTTGTGAAGGAAACCGCAGCACCAGCAGTGTCTGCGGTCGAGGGCAGTTCTACCCTTGATGTGGTCGAGACATTTCTCAGCCATCCAGAGAGCCAGGAGGCTCAAGGAGTGATAGTGCTCACTCAAGACCCATGACCAGACGTGGTGGTGGTTGAGAATAAGTCGAAGAAATCTTCTTTAGGGTAGGTTTCTTCCAGATTTAAGATCAAATCTGGCATACGAAGATATGTAAAATGAAAAAAGTGTAAGAATAACATTTACATTTTCCTTTTTGTGATCTTAGCACGACTCCTCCGGCCCTCAAGGATGTTCCTGTCAAGGATTCCATTGCTATTTCTCCGGCAGTTGGAGGAATGACAGTGGCGGTGGTCGAAGGGCCGTTCACCGTCCGAGTGGTGGAAGAGGTCGTTCTTTGCAGAAACAGCTGTGAGCACGAGGAGTGGTTGTAGAGGTGGCCGGAGATGTTGCATGATCTGTGAGGCATCCGGCCAAGGCGATGGATCGTTGGGCCACCGCGCTGAGAAGGAAGTCGTCGTAAGCATTCCCCTGGTCCCCAAGGAGCTGTCGTGACTGAATCAGAAGAAGAAGAATATGTTAACTTCTTTTCTAAATTCTTCGGCCCGGCTTCCATTGTGGGGTCTTCTACTTTCAAGTCTCGTACCTGAGTTTCACACCCCAAGGATATTCCTAATATGGGGAATGTTTACGATGACGAGCGTCTCGAAAAGGTGTGGTGGAATCGGCTTCAAGAGCTTGATGAACTGAAGGACCTCGCATGCATACTCTCCATGCTTGCTCGAACGAGTATCAACGTAAGTGCTCATTACTGAACATTTATATATGTGGATTTTCTCACCTCTCAATGTCATTTTTCATGCGAGAGGCTCTAGATCAAATTGTCACGATTGCAGTACAGCGGACAACATGCAATTGCGACAGGAGAAGGCGAAACTCTGCGAGCAGGCAGAGAGATGGTAAGTCACTATTACTCGTAGTCGTTTATGTTTCCACCATTTACACAATGTTTATATGTATTGTCGTAGGAGAACTTACGACTATGTGCTGGCCGTAGAATAACTTTCGACCAGAGTAATATCATAGAAAAACTTACGACTAGGTACTGGTCGTAGGAGAATTTATGACCAGAGGACTGTCGTAGAAAAACTTACGACTACATGTTGTTCGTAGAAGAACTTACGATTGGGTTATGGTCGTAGGAGAACACGCGACCAGAGGATTGTCGTAGAAAAACTTACGACCAGGTACCGGTCGTAGAAAATCTTACGACTGCTTGTCCTAAGCTCATGTCTACTCTTTTCCTCTATATGTTCAAGAGCGACGAAAAGTCGTTGACCGATTCGCTCGACTACGAGAAGGTCGAGATGAAAAAAACTAAGTGAAGAAAAGAGGTCATACGAAGAACCTTCAAGAGGCTAACTCTAAAACTCAAAGTTACGAGGAACAAATAAATGGTAAGTATTGAACTTAAGGCGCTTTGTAGCGTCCAGCTTTTGAATTTTCAAAATTTTAAAGAGAACCATTTGCTTCTATTTGCCAAAGCTTAATTTGGAATTTAGGATCAATTGTGGTTTAATATGAATTAATCAAACTTCAATTAAATTAAAGATGGTTTAATGGTGTTTTTGGTATTTAAAATCAAAGTATTATTTTAAAATTTTATTGGATTTATTGGATTTTAAAAGGGTTTTCCTTTTACAAATTAAAAAAATTATTTTATTTGCAAAATAAAAGAAAAATTAAAGTTAAAGTATTTTTATTAAGTCCAGAATAATTCAAGGAATTTGTGTGAATTTTCTAGAATTTTTGGACTCTATTTGCTATTTTCTAAATTGCCTTTTGATTTATTTGAATTTACGAAAATAAAAAAACTATTTAAAACCCTCCTTACTATTGAGGGCGAAACCTCCTTGGCCCATCCCTATTCCTCGGCCGGCCTCCCCGCCGGCCCATCTTCCGCCTCCTCCCGTGCGTCGCGCTCCGCTCGCCGTCGCCGTCCGATCGGCATCCGGCGTACCTCGTTCGCGCGCGTCGCCCTCCTTCGCGCGGCCGCCGATTGCCGTCCTCGTCATCCGTCGCTCGCGCCTCCTTCCTCTCCACCGTCGGTCGAATCGGACGGCATTTCCCGCCGCGCCTGCTCTTCTTCTTCCTCGCCTTCTTCTCTCTCGCTCACGGGCGCTGCTGCGCGTGTGCGTCTCCGCCGCCCTCCTCGGTCTCGCCGCCTGCTACCTCTCCCGCGTCAGCGCCTCGTCGCGCTCCTCCCTTTCCCTCTGCCCCCAGCGCGGCCTTGCCCGAGGCTCTGCCGCTCCTCGCGCGCCGTGACCCCTTCTCTGTTGCCTCTCGCCTCGGCTCCTCCACCTCCTTGTCGCCTCCCGGCTCGCGCCCGGCTCCCACCTCCCTCCTTGGCTTTAAAGCCGGGCGCCCCGTCTTTCCCCTCTTCCTCTCTTCTTCTCCGGCGCCGCTCCGTCGCCATTTCCTCGCCGCGCGCCTCTCCGTCGCCGGTGCGGATCCGCCTCGGCCAGAGCCCATCACCGGCTCCGCCTCGTCGCCTGAAGCTCCTCAGCCCCTCAACTCCTCCCCTGCCCGTCGCCACCTTGCGCCGGCCGTCGCCCCTACTGTTCTTTCTCTCTCTCTCTCCCGTAGCGTGGCGCCGCGTGGCGCCACGCCAACATACGTCGCACTTTCTCAGCGTGGCGGCCCATTTGGCGCCACGAGGCGTAACGTGTTTATTCGATTTTTCAGTTGAAAAATAATTCCAGAAATTCCAGAAAACCCTAATTCTATCATTTCATGTGATTTCCAACTTGTTTCGTCCATAACTTTCACATCCGAACTCCGATTTGGGTGATCCAAATTTCTAAATTCATATAAAATCAGCCCCTTTCATTTGGTTCTAGTTTTGTAATTTTTGGAGTTCATTTGGTGCTGTTTTATTTATTATTGCTATTCTCGCACGTGTAGATTCCGGCGTTTCGGAAGAATTCTTCGACGAACAAGCTGAAGACCAGCTCCTCGTCAGCGAAGGCAAGTCGTAGGCCTTTGACCATGTTGAACCCATTTTACAAATGTATATTGTTTTAAATTATCATGCATGGCTAGTTTTATTAAAAATGGTTTTGGGAGTAGATAATTACCAAATTGCCATTATGCCTCCATGATAAATTGAAAATGAAATGTCTCCTTGAATGACATATATCCTTGGACACCTTAGGTTGGTTATTACTAGTTGGACATAATTGTATTACCAACTTGGAGTGCGTATATTTACTTAGCCTTGCTTTAGTTACAGTGAGACTCACGATCACATGTTCATGATGAATGAAATTTGACTAATGGAACTATGGAATTGTGGTGTGATGCCCTTTGTAATTAAAATGTGTTGAGCCATGGCGAGGATTGCCATTTGGTGGGAATGAACAAAAATGATTTATGCTCGGGCTTGTGGTAGGGAGTAAAGGTGGGTGTGTGATGCACATTGGGTTGTGGAAGGTCTTGTGCGGCGACCAACTAAGGACTTAACTTTGCAAGTCATTGATCAGGCCACCTCGTGCAACCACAAGTCCGTATGGGACGGACAGGCCAACTAATTAGGGAAGTTTTGAGTCGGTTACATTGTGGTGATTATTGGCGCAAGAGAAATTTGTGATGGCGAAACCTTAGCGAAGCGAGCAAGGCAAAATAGAACTTTGTAAAGGCCTTGTCACGTGCTCTAGGCTGCTCACCTAAGGAAGTGGCGGTGGTATCGACGGATGCCAAACAAACTAGAGAATTCGTGTCTTGTGGGTAAGTTGTACAACCTCTGCGAGTGTTAAAAATCTATTCGAATAGCCGTGTCCCGATTCACGGACATGCACAGTGATTTCGCGCAAGGGTAGCATTTTCAAAAATGTGGTTTGGTTCGATGGAAAGGTTTGGTTGGAATGGTTGGGAAGTGAGCAGGATGTTCCTTTGTTTGATTCAAAAGAACTTGGTTATCTATGTATTATTCTTTTAAAATCACCTTTGCAATCTAATTATTGTATTTCTTGTTAAACTTGCTTTACGCAAATTAGCCATAAGGCCATTCTTGTTTAAGCCTTGCATGAATACTAGGTGCATACATTTCTCTACGACTTCTTTGAGTACTTTATGTACTCACGGCTTTATGCCCTTTGTTGATCGGTCAATGAAGAATCGGGACGAGGTTGCGTACTATGAGGAAGGCTACTTTGAAGACCGTGAACTAGGTCACGTCCTCCACTCGATTGCTGTGGGCATGTCGATTGGGCTCCACGTATTTTGAGATTTCATTTGCGGATACTCTGTTGTTACTAAGCCTGTGAGGCGACTTTTGTAGAACTTGACCATAAGGTCATTCTTTGTTAACTAATATTACTTTATGCCTTCATTAGTTCGTTGTTGAATGGTTATGATAACATCATTGTTACAAGCTGTGCGAGCTAGCTCGATCATGGGACTAGCTTGGTATGCACGAGAGGGTCTCGGGGTTGTGTGATACAGGGCGCCGACAAACTTATAACCTTCTTTTCTTTTTCTAACCCTCATTCCTTTCAGAAAAAGAGGTCGAGATGGGGAAGCTCGAAACCGAGGTAAAAAACAAGACCCAAGTTGTTCACAAGATTTCTCGTATCACCAAAGAAAAAGATCAAGAGGTTAAGTCTTGGGAGTGCGCTATGCAAAAGCATTACCTCTCATGACGATCAAGTCAAGAAGTTAGATTCTCGACTGGCAGGTAAACAAGTCTTTTCCTGCGACCAGTTTTGTTTTCCTTTAGGGGTCATTTTATCTTACTAGCCTTATTCTTTTCAGAGCAAGCAGTCGAAATAAAACAACTCCGTAAGGCTTTGAATTGTAATCAGGAGGAGATGAAGTCGATGAGGATCAACCTTCAGGACAATATTTCTCTTCTTAAGAATGTACTTGGTGATCTGTATGCCGAGGAGGTCACTCCTCGAAAAGACACGACAATTGCCCACTTGTGTACTATTGAAAAATAAGTTAGGAGTTTGCGAGAGTTGGTGACCACTCTGAGGACGTGACTCTAACTTTAATTTGCAACCAGTCAAAGCCGACTTCGACTGCTTTGAAGCAGAAGCGGAGCGGTTGACGGGAGATATGCAATCGATCAGCAAGGAAGTCACGGAGTAGATGCATATTGGATCTCCTTCGTCAGAGTAGTTTGTAATAGGAACCTGCAAAGACAAGCTCGTTGATATATATATATATATATATGATCATTTCTTCTTCCTGAAAAATCTTGTCGAGTAGTTAGTATCATATAAGATAATTAATATAAAAAGAGAATAAGACTGAGAATTGAAGTCATTATTATAATTTTATCCCAACGGGTTTTCTAAAAAAGAGAGGTTTGGCTAATTTATGATGCATGATCACGATTATCATGCCTTTGGTCGTAAGAGTAGTAGCAGTCGGCGCTAGGAAGTTCCTTCTAGTTGGTAAAACCACGTCTGAGAAAGGAAAGACTTGACTAGGAGATGTTACCATCTCTAACTAGATTAATCAAATCAAGAGTGGCAACAAGCTAGACAAGCGCTGGGTTCCTTTAGAATTCGTTCAACCTTTTTAGTGCACTCAATAGGTTTACCACAGTAGCAAGAGTTAGAAAGCAGGGGCGGCGAGGAAGTTCCTCCTAGTGGGTAGGACCACGTGCAAGAGAAAAGACTTCGACTATGTGTTATGTCTTTCTTGACCGATTAGAACCAAGCGAGTTTACCAAGAGTAGTCGAACAAATTACAAAAGTGTACTCTGCTTAGAATATTTTTCAAAACGAATGAAGAAATAAACTAAGATACTAAGAGTTGGCTTAAAAATATTTCGACCATGCTTATTGAACCTGAGTTCTTTGTGTTGGCAGCAAAAGTGAGGAACAAGTTGACACTAGAAAGTTCCTTCTAGTGGGCAGGACCACGTGCAGAAAGAAAATACTTTGACTAGGTGATGTTCCTATCCATTCGACTAGTGTAAAAACTACTGGGTACTAGTCATAGAAAAAGTTACGACAAGGTGATAGTCGAAAAAATTATCAAAACGCTACTCAAAGTAAGACAATAAAGATAGAAAGAACATGATACTTTATTCTTGAGGTGATTGGTTACGCATAAAATTTGCGTAACTGGTCGATTTTGCAAGATTTCGGGAGAATCCGGCCATCTTCCATTGCTAGTCGTACCGAACCTGGTCGCGTAACTTCGACCACTGTGTAAGGACCTTACTACTTGGGGGAAAGCTTATTCCGATTAGGCTGGGATTGAATTTTCTTCAATACCAAGTCACCTACAGCAAGGCTGCGAGGTTGGACCCTGCGATCGTAGTATTTATGCAAGGCTTGCTGGTAGACTACTGAACAGATTAAGACTTGATTTCTCTTCTCTTCGAGTAGGCTGATGTCATCCGCTCGAAGTTGATCTTCGGTAGAGTCGTTGACAATTTCGACTCGTGTCGACCTGATCTTTAGTACCAGTGGAAACATAGCTTCGGCACTAAAAACTAGGGAAAAAAGTGTTTCACTGTGCTTTGACTAGTAGTCGTCTGGTTGTGCATAAGATTGAGGGTAATTCTTGTACCCAAGCCCCCGAGCGCTTAACAAGCTGGTCGAAGTCTCGAGTTTTGATTTCCTATATTATTTGGTCATTTGTTCTTTCGACAGCCCTATTGCTTTGAGGATGGGCAACTGAGGCGTAACACACATTGGTACCCAACTTGTCGCAAAATTCCTAAAATTTTGCTCTGAAAAATTGCTTACCATTATCTGTGATTTTCGACTTGGGACCCCAAACCCAGTAATCACGGATCTCATCACGAACCGTTTTGCTGCTTCCATTGTTATCCCAGTCATAGGTTCGGCTTCGATCTATTTTGTGAACGTATCAATTGCCACAAAAGGAACTCAAAACCTCCTAAAGCCTTTGGGACCGGTCCTAAGATATCGAGACCCCAGGCAGCGAAAGGACAAGATAGAGCAATTATGCGCAATGCACGGTGGTTGGTGTATCTACCGCTCTGGCGGCATTGTACACACTTCTTAACCAACTATTTAGCATCGTAGAGGACTGTTGGCCAGTAAAAACCTTGTTGAAACACCTTTCCGACCCGCGTTCTGCAGGAAGCATGAGTTCCACAGATGCCCTCGTGTATGTCATGAAGGAGGTTTAGTCCTTCCCTCCGCGATAAGCATCGCATGAGTACCCCTTGAGTGCCTCATTTGTACAGGAGTCTTTCAACCAAAGTATACATTTTGGCCTTTCGGGATAAGCGATCTTCCTCGAGATCGTCATTGGGTATTGTACCCTTCTGAAGATACTCGTAGATGGGATTCATCCAGGTATCTTAGAATTCTAGAGAGACCGTCTCAATAGGAGTTGCTTATGGTGTTTCGACCAGAGACAGCTTTTAGAGTTACCACAATAAAACTCCTTTTGGTACTTGTGATCGTGAAGAAGCCATACGAGCAAGCTGGTCTGCTAGGAAATGATCCTTTCGAGGGATAAATTGTACTGTAAAACCGAAAAAATGCTTTTCTAGCTTTTAGACCTCCGATAAGTACCAAGACATGGTCGGATTAGAGCACTGGTACTCTTTTCCGACCTGATTCATGACTAGTTTAGAGTCTCCTCTCACGAATAGTCGTCAAATCACGAGTGCTTTCGCAGCTCGCATGCCAGCCAGCAAACCCTGATACTCTACCACGTTGTTAGTGGCTTAAAAGTTTAATTGATGACATACTTTAAGGACTCTCCAGTAGGAGATTCCAGGACCACCCTAGCCCCTAAGCCACATAAAGTAAGTGACTTGTCAAAGTACATCGTCCACTAGTCGTGGGTATCGTAGTAGGGATCCTGAACAGGTTTAGAATTTATCCATTCAGCAACAAAGTCTGCCAAGATCTGAGATTTAATGGCCATTCAGGACATGAAATGGAGGTCGAACTTCCTAAGTTATACTGATCATTTTGCCACGCGTCCCGCTGCTTCGCTGTTCTAGAGGACCACTCCTAAGGGAAACTCAGACGACACAATTATCTTGTGTGCCTAGAAATAATATCGTAGTTTCCTCGAAGACATGAGGATGGCATAAAGAAGTTTTTAGACATGAGTGTAACACTCCTTAGGACGGTGTTAAACTTTTCTTACGTAGTAAACTGGTCGTTTGATGTTTTCTTGCTCTGCGATCAGTACCGCGGTCACTGCCTTTGGCGTGGCAAGTAGATATATTAAGAGCGTCTCTTCTGGCTTTGGAGAAACAAAAATGTGAACACTCATAAGATACCTCTTGACATTCTGAAAGGCAGCGTTTGCCTCTTCTGACCACTCGAAACCCTCGTGTTTCCTTAGAAGTTTCAAGAAAGGTAGTCATTTTTCTCCCGAGCGTGCGGTGAAATGACTTAAAGCCGTCATGCATCCTGTAAGTTTCTGAACTTCTTTCTTTGTGGTCCGAGGGCGCATTTGCACAATGGCCTTTATCTTTTCGGGATTTGCTCGATTCCTCGTACAAAGATAAGAAATCCTAGCAACTTTCCTGAAGAGACCCCGAACACACATTCTCAGTATTGAGTTTTAGTCAGTGCTTTCTGAAGTTATCAGACGTTTCTTGTAAGTTAGAAACATGATTAAGCCACTTGATACTTTTTACGACTAGATCGTCAATATATGCCTCCAAATTTTAGCCTAGCTGAGGCAAAAAGGTCGATTGCATGTACTGTTGAAAAGAAGCACCAACATTTTTTAGACCAAATGGCATTTTGATATAGCAAAATATTCCAAATGTAGTAATAAATACGGTCTTTTCTTCATTTTCTAGATGCATATTAATATGATGGTAGTCAGAATATGCATCTAGAAAACTTAATGTTTCGCAACCGACAGTATAATCAACCAATTGATAGATACGAGTAAGAGGAAAATCATCTTTTGGACAAGCTTTATTGTGATTTGTGAAGCCTGCACACATTCGTCACAAGCCATTAGACTTCCTGACCATTACAGGGTTTGCCAACCACTATAGGTGGTCGACTTCTCTTATAAAGCCTGATTTAAGTAGCTTGTCCAATTCTGATTTGATAGCATCTCGTCGATCAGGGGTAAATCTCGGTAATTTTTATTTTACGGGTACTTTGTCAGGCCGTAAATCTAGCCTGTGCTCAATCACTTCTTTGGGGACTCCTGTGTTTGCTCGGAGGAAAGTGATGAGGGCGTCTTCCAATTTGGGGTCGAAAGTATCCCGATCGAGCAGATCTTCAAGGGCTCCTCTGGATCGGAGAAACTCTTTCACCTAGTCATTCGGCCCGGTGCATCTTTGACCATTTGCTTGGTCGAAGGTGTTTGCTTGTTTTTCGAGTTGGTATCGGCCAACCATCTCGAGGATCGAGGTTATGCGTATGTGCCATCTTCTTATCACACTGAATTGTGATTATATCTTTGAGACATGACATCTTAAGACATTGATACCCATAATGAATAGCCATTAAGAATTTTGCCAAAGTTGGTCATCCGAGTATGACGTAATATGCTGTATTGAAATCGACCACATCAAAGAGATCTTCTATGTCACGAAATTACTTGGTGAACTAAATGTTAAAGGAAGAGAAACTTGGCCAAAAAGTTTGGCCGAAGACACCGGTACAATACCATGAAAAGAGTATCATACCGGTCTTACCTTGGTCCTGGGTACTTGCATCTCGTCTAGGGTTCTCGTAAACAAGATGTTTAACGAGATTCCAACATCAACTAACACTCGATTTCCTCGATAGTTGTTGATGGTGGGCACGACCCTGTCGGAAAGCGACACAGTCAGTGGAAGGGATCGGGCAGTCACTCTTCTTGAATGAGATGGTGACTTCCGACCACTTCAGCAACTTATGGACAAGAGGATTGTCAATAGAGTTTACCTCGCGTTCGACAGCCTTAAGCTGTCGTTTTGACTCATATGCCGATGACCCCGCATAGATATGCTCGATGATATGCTCGGGATCTTGGAATGGCATCTCCTCGTTGTCGTCTAACTAAATACGACCACTCGTTTGCCCGACCTCTTTGAGGGTAGCAAGTGATCCTTTGACGTTGTAGTAGTCTTCGAGTTTTCCTTGTAAAACCCGACAGTTGCGAAGGTCATGTCCTTCCTTTTTATAGATAGGGCACCAACTAAGCTTGTCGTTCTTCCGCTCGGGGCGCTTCCCTTTGCCTCGATCGAGATATTGTTTGGAACTTCATGGTTCCTTGTCGTTTATGGCCAAGACTTCCTTAGAACTGTTGGCTTGAGGCTTTTGTCCCTTCACCTTGTTTTTGGATTGTTTCATCTTTTTGTCCTTCTTGCTACCTCCACTGCTTCTTGAGAATTCATGTTGTCTCGATCGATGGTTTTCCTTCTTGAGCATATAGATCGGCCATCTTGAATAGTTCCGCGATGGTAGCCGAAGGATTTAAAGCGATGTCCTCTATAATTCTTCTTCTGTGGACCCCCTACTTGAAGGTAGTCAGAAACCTCATGAATTGAATTGTGAGTCTGACCGAAGTGCCTGATAAATTGACGCAAGGTCTCGTGGTTGTTTTGTCTCATCCTGGGCAAGTTGTCCTCCTTTCCAGGGCGATTGTAGGTACCATAGAAGTTAGCCAGCAGAAGGTCACAAAGGTGTTGCCACGAGTAGATCGACACAAGTGGTTGGTTTAGTAACGACGATCAAGCGGACCCTTCGAGCACAGTCGTAAGGTAATTTGCCATAACGCGCTCTCCTCCTCCTGCTGCCCGGACAACGGTCGTGTAGATTTGGAGGAACTCGATGGGATTCTGAGACCCATCGAATTTCTCCATGTTCACTGGTTGAAACCGCGGTGGTCGGCGAACTACTCAGAGATCAGGCGAGAATGCCCTACATCAGGTAATTACTTCGTAACGCCTTCTTTGCAGAACAGAAGGGTTGTCGTCATCAAGTGATCGTACACGACGATATCTGGCAATGGGTGAACCCGACTTATAATAAGTCTTGATTCTACGAGGGTAATACTCCTAGTATTTCGTCTGCTGCTGCAGACCTCTGTGTCGGAGTGGTGAATGATCACCTCTCCTGAGAGCTTGTTTATCTACAGGCGTTAGAAGAACCTTTCTCCGGTTAGGAGAATGACATACCCTGTTGTTGCGCCGATCTCCTTGCGGTGAGTAGTTCGAACGGCTGGATGCTGATGGAGTCGTATCGCTATGACTTTCGGAATGATGACGGCGAGGGTGCTCGAGTCTGATCATCACACTTCGAAGCCTTCATGCGATCTCTTGTGCGAAGAGGTCATAGCCAGGCGCCCGGGTAAGCTCTCGAGTTGGGTTCTCGAGTAGATCATTGATATATTGGAGTTCCCAAGCTCCCTCCGACTGATACTGAAAGTGCTCAGACAGATTTCGCTAAGCTGCTATTCTTCTCTATCGAGTTGTCTCAGAATTGTCCATGTCTGATCCTTGAGTTTGCCCTAATGAATTGTGATTATCTCTAGGATTTCTCGCACACTTATTAGAGTGTTGACTCTGTTTATCACCGGAGGTGTTCTAACCATTGCCACGAGGGTCGCAATGTGTGATCGTCGAAGTGTCCTCAATCATGTCCCTAGAAGGGTGATCATCACCTGAGGGAAGAACGAAGACCTCCCGTTGATGACTTCCACTTACGCTCTAGGCCCCCTCGCTTGAGGAGTATTCAAAAGACATCGTCTGACGACTTGGAGCAAAACCCTCCAGGAAAGTGAATTCCAGGTTATGACCGCCTCCGCCAACAAATGTGCCCTACGATGGGATGGTCGAACTAAAAGGAAAAGTGTGTTCGATCCCATCCTCTGTGGGGCTAACCGAAGAGATAGTACCACTAGGTGCTGATAAAGCTCCCGAATGATGCTTCCAGGATTTGCCATGCCAGGTCGAACCGCGTACGATCTCCGCCTCCCGGCCTCCCCTCGCCGTGGGTGTGCATTCGTCTCCTCCACCTAGCGCCCCAGCTCTCCTCGCTCCAGTCTCTCTCTAACGCTCGCAATTCGAGTTTCTCCAACGATCCTTGAAGCTCGGTTCTTCGCCGATTCCGTCACCGACAACCACGCTCCGGCCAACCCGACCGCACTCTCGGCATCGCGGCATCATCGCCTACCCAGTGTGCACACCCATTTCACTAGAGAAAACCCGGAGCCTCTCCTTTGGCGTCAACCTAGCTCCGTCGCCGCTAAACCTCGTCGCCGACGGTCAAAACCTCGCGCTCCGCCGATGTTTTGGTAATGTAGCGTCCCGCTTTTTCAGAGTTTTTGAAAATTTTAAAAGAAAACCATTTGCTTCTATTTGCCAAAAGCTTAATTTTGAAATTTCAGAATCCATTTGCAGTTTAATATGAATTAATCAAACTTCAATTAAATTAAAGTTGGTTTAATTGAGTTTTCTGGAATTTAAAGTCAAAATTATTATTTTAAGAATTTCCTTGGATTTATTGGATTTTAGAAATTGATTATCATTTTACCCGAAATTAAAAGTTATTTTATTTGTAAAAGAAAAGAAAATTTAAAGTTAAAAGTATTTTCTTAAGTCTAGAATAATTCAAGGAATTTCTGTGAATTTTTCTAGAATTTTTGGACTCTATTTGCTATTTTCTAAATTGCCTTTTGATTTATTTGAATTTCTGAAAATCAAAAATCCCAAAATCCTCCTTTACTATTTGTGGGCCGAATCTCGGCCCAATCTCTATCCCGCCCCGCCGCCCGCTCCGCGCCTCCCTTCACCTCGGTAGTCCGATCCCCATCCGCGGTTCCCGTCGGCCGCCACCACCTATCGCCTCCGCCGTCGGATCTTCATCCGCGCTCCCGTTCGCCGCGCCCTCTCTCTTCTCCGCCGTCCGTCGGAATCGGACGGCGCTCCGTCGCCGCGCCTCCCTACCTCCCGCCGTCCGTCGAAATCGGGCGGCGCCGTCGTCTTCCTCCGCGCTCGCCGCTTTCTCTCCCACGTCGCTCGCCGATCCGCCGCCGCGAATCCGCGCTGTCCGTCCGCCTCCGCGCGCGTCGCCGCCGTGCCCGTCCGTCTCGCCACGCGCGCGCCGTCCGTCCGTCCGCCTCGCCGCGCCGCCGCTCATTGCTCCCGCCCGCCGCGAGCTCTATAAATGCCGCCGGTTTCTCTCCCTCTCCTCTCTCCTTCCTATCTCTCGGCCGCGCTTCGCCTCCGCTCCTCCCTCTTCTCCTTCGCGGCCTTGCGTCTTCCGGCGCCGTCTCCGCCGTTCCCGTAAGCGCCGCGCCGTCATCTCCCTCGGCTCGTGCGCGCCTCCCGTCTCTCTCTCTCTCTCTCTCTCTCTCTGCGCCTGCAGTCCGAGCCGGCGTGGCCGCCGGGTCGTGTAGAGTCAGCGCAGCGTCGGTGCCTTGGTAGGCGTGGCAACAGCGTCTTGCTTAAGCGCAGCCGCGACAGCGTAAATCGGAATTTTCAATAGAAAAATAATTCCAGAAAATCCGAAAACCCTAATTCTATCATTTCATGTGATTTCCAACTTCTTTTGGCCATAACTTTCACATCCGAACTCCGATTTGGGTGATCCAAATTTCTAAATTCATATAAATTCAGCCTCTTTCATTTGGTACATGTTTTGTATTTTTTGGAGTTCATTTGGTGCTGTTTTATTTATTTGTTGCTATTCTCGCACGTGTAGATACCGGCGTTTCGGAAGATTTCTTCGACCCGACGACCGAAGACTCGCTCCTCGCCAACGAAGGCAAGTCGTAGGCCTTTGACCATGTTGAATCCATTTTACAAATGTATATTGTATTAAATTATCATACATGGCTAGTTTTATTAAAAATAGTTTTGGGAGTAGATAATTACCAAATTGCCATTATGCCTCCTTGATAAATTGAAAATGAAATGTCTCCTTGAATGACATATATCCTTGACACCTTAGGATGGTTAATACTAGTTGGACATAATTGTATACCAACTTGGGAGCGTAGTATTGCTTAGTCTTGCTTTAGTTACCATGAGGCTTTCGATCACATGTTCATTAATTAATGAAATTTGACTAATGGAACTATGGAACTGTGGTGTGAGGCCACTTTTATTAAAAGATGTTGTGCCATGACAGTGATTGCCATTTGGTCGGGAATGAACAAAAATGATTTATGCTCGGGCTTGTGGTAGAAAGTAAAGGTGGGTGTGTGATGCACATTGGGTTGTGGTAGACTTGTCTGAGCAGCCAACTAAGGACTTAACTTTGCAAGTCATTGATCTGGGCCACCTCGTGCAACCACAAGTCCGGTATGGGACGGACCTGGCCAACTAATTAGGTAAGTTTTGAGTCGGTTCTATTAGGGTTGATTATTGGCGCAAGAGGGGGCTGTGATAGCGAAACCTTAGCGAGCAGAACCGAGGCAAAATAGAACTTTGTAAAGGCCTTGTGATAATCACTTAGTCGCACACCCTCGGAAGTGTGTCAGACGGACATTACAAGTGATTTATCTCTTGTGGGTAAAGCTGTACAACCTCTGCAGAGTGTTAAAAATCTATTCGAATAGCCGTGTCCCGATTACGGACATGCACAGTGATTTCGCGCAAGGGGTAGTATTTTCAAAAATGTGGTTTGGTTCGATGGAAACGTTGGTTGGAATGGTTGGGAAGTGAACGGGATGTTCACTGTTTGATTCAAAAGAACTTGGTTATCTATGTATTATTCTTTTAAAATCCTGCTTTGCCATCTAATTATTGTATTTATTGTTAAACTTGCTTTCTGCAAATTAATCTTAATGCCATCCTTGTTTAAGCCTTGCATGAATACTATGTGCATACATTTCCTTACGACTTGCTGAGTACTTTAAGTACTCACGGCTTTATGCCCTTTGTTGATCGGTCAGTGAAGAATCGAAATGTTGAGTACTATGAGGAAGGCTACTTTGAAGACTTCGCGAACTAGGTCCGTCCTCCACTCGATTGCTGTGGGCATGTCGATTGGGCTCCACGTATTTTGAGATTTCATTGCGGATACTCTGTTGTTGCTAAGCCTGTGGCGACTTTTGTAAGAACTTGACCATAAGGTCTTTCTTGTTTTAATTAATATTACTTTATGCGCTTCATTAGTTCGTTGTTGAATGGTTATGATAGCATCATTGTTACAAGCTGTGCGAGCTAGCTCCTGATCATGGGACTAGCTTGGTATGCACAGAGGGTCTCGGGGTTGTGTGAATCCCGGGGGTCCGACAGGTAAGCACCAGATTTGCCTCAACTTCCTCTATCTTTTGCGCCCACTCCCGCGCCTCGCTATGGCGCGTAGCGCCGGCGAGGGCATCGCCGGACCACCACCGGCCTCGGGCCGACGTGGCTCCGCCATGTTGACGCCACCTCAGCGCCACGTCCGCCCTTCCTGCCGAGTTAGCGCCCACGTGGTTGCGAGCGTCAACCACTCCGCCAGCACACCCCCGTTCACTGTTCCGTGAGCCGAGTCCACCGTGCACTTTCACCGTTTTTGTCGACCCAGTCTATGACTGTGGGGACCATATGTCGGTGACACAAAATATTTCCAATAGAAAATTAATTCGGTCGAAAATCAAAATTTCCTTATGCTGACGTTAGCATGTGCAATCATTCAAATTTCCTTTAGAAAAATAATTCGGGAAAATCAATAAAATCTGATTTTAGTATTTTATTTAGTTTTAAACTTCCAAGAGCTCGTATTTCTTCAAACGAACTCCGTTTTAGATGAATCAAATTTCTAAATTTGTATAAAATCAAGATCTAGGTCACTAAACCAAAATTGTTTCATTTGGAGTTAATTTGAATGTTCATTTGAATTTTTTGTTGTTATTTGAATTTATTTGAATTTAGCTTATTTTTGCGTATAGATTTCGACGACTCCAGAGAGCTTGACCCTGTTGAAGAGTTAGAATAGCAAGACTTCGAGCAAGACAGGTTATACCATTGATCATATTGATCCCATGTCGGGACCGAAAAATACATCTCAGGAACCCTCTGTGTATTCTGAACTAGTCCCAGATTAGTAGCTAGCTCACATAGGAAACAGTGATGAAATACCATCCATTTATTTCATTTAACTAAAAAGATCTTAAAATAACAAATAATAATAATAATTGGACCTTATGGTCAATGTTTACTTAACTTGCCACGCAGGGTTAAAGAAACAAATAAACTCTTGCGTGAGCAGAAACTTGGAAAGCCAATCAACATGCCCACATGCAATCGAGTGGAGAACGGATCTTAATCCGCAAAACCTTCATATTCTTCCTTCTGAAAGAACACTTGTGCAACTTGGCATTCCTCAACTAATCAACAAAGGCATAAGCTGTGAGTACATAAAGCACTCAGTAGACTGTAGGGAAATGTATGCAAATAGTATTCATACAAGACCTTCCAAGGGTTATCTATATGGTTCTTTTGCAGAAAGCAGCATTTTCAATTAATACAATAAATAGATTGAAATGCATAACTGAAAAGAATAATAAATAAGTAAACAGTTTCTTTGAATCAACCAGTGAACTACCCATTCACTTCCCGACCAAACCAATGATGAGTGAATTCCCCATTCACCAATTGACACAAACTACCAAGTGAATTACCCATTCACTGAACAAACATTATATTCCTCAAGTGAACTTCCCATTCACACTTTGACACATTTTAAAAGAAACTCTATCTCTCGTGTGAAATCCCTGAGCATGTCCATAACCGCGGACACGGCTATTCTAATAGTCTTACACTCTGCAGAGGTTGTACAGTTTGACCCACAAGAAATGACTTCTCTAGTCTATTTGGCATCCGTCGATACCACTGCTCACTACCTTAGATAAGCAGTCTAGAGCACGTGACAACGCCTTTATAAAACTCCTTCTTAATCCAGTTCTGCCCGCTAAGATTTCAACACTGGATGTCTCCATCTGACCAGACAGGGCCTCCCACTTGCGCCATAGTGAGTACGTACCCCGTAACTCACACTTCCATAACATAACTGAAATTAATATATTGCTAATTAATCAGCCAGTTCCCGCCCATACAGGACATGTGGTTTACAGTTAAGGTCAGTTCAATGACGCACAAGATTATGTCCTTGACAAGTTACTCGACGATCTTTCCACAAATCCACAACATGTTAAATCCACCATCCACTACTTTGGCGAAAACCATTTTGTTTAATCGCAACCAATGACATCCCCTGTCATGGTACTCAAATTTTAATAACAGTGGCTAACCACCACGATTCCATATCTCACTAAATCAAGGCTAATCATTATGACACATGTGATGATGAACCCATCGTAACTAAGCTTGACTAAGCATCAATACGGTACCAATGTTGGTGAAATAAATATGTCCAACTAAAGTTATCCAAGCTAGGGTGACAAAGGATTCATGCATTCAAATAATCAATGGAGGCATAATGATAGCAAGTGATAACTAACCCCAAAACAATTGATATAAAGATAGCATGCAATTGTATAAAACAATATACTTTTGAAATCATAGGTTCAATATGATCAAAGGACTACAACTTGCCTTGGAATAGATCCTGGTATTGGTCTTGATCTTGGTGTACTCCTCCTTGCTCAAAATTGCCCGAAGTATCAACGTCTACTAGCAAACAAAGCAAATAAACTAAGTAAATACAAAATAGAGGTAAAACCAACTCCAAAAATTAAATACAAATCTTAGATAAATAGATCACGAATTTAGATGAATTTAGAAATTTAGATGGGCTCAATTGGGGTTCGGATGCAAAAGATATGGGCTTTGGAAGTTTGAAATCACATGAAATAATGAAAAAATAGAATTTCGGTTCTTGAATTATTTTCTCTTGAAAAAGGGATTTATGACATCAGCTGACGTCAGCAAGGATTTTCGGCCGAAAAGAATTCAATCTGACAGGTGAGTTCCACTTGGAAGTGGCTCGGCTCATGTGAACTAAGTTCGGCCGGTTTTTGGATCAGACTTTTGGTGGGCTGAGCCACATAGTGTTGACGATGATGCCACACTAGCAAAGATGATGAGGTGGCGATGCAAAGGATGAACCGGTTGCCACGTTAGCAAAGAGAAAGCGCTTGAGAGGAGCGAGCGCGGCTCGGCGACATTGACGACGGCGGCGACGGTGAACGGCAGCGAGGCGCCTCCGGGGAAGTGGCAAAACAGACTCCTTGGAACACGGCGAAGCTCCATGCGGTGATGGCTTGGCTCTAGCATGCAAAATTTTATTCAATTACTTTAAATTGTAAAACTTCGAGCAAGGCAAGTTATACCATTGATCATATTGATCTCAGTATTTTAAAATTATTTAATTATTTTTTCAAACTACTATTGCATGCAAAATTTTATTCAATTACTTTAAATTGTTGTTTTAAATTCCCGGTTAATCCAGTTCCTTTGTATAGCCCATATTGTTTGTTGAATCATTATTTTCCTGTCACCCTAGTAAAATAAAATTTTGAAAATAAAGATATACTTAGAAATTGCTTAGATCACAAATATTTAATTTTGGGGATTTTTAGCCAAAATAGCAAGTACTGATTTAAGAGCCTATGGCATTGTTTTGTCAGTGTGGATTTTTGCAAATATCTTTAAAAAATAAAATGAAAAATGAGTTTGAACTTGGGCGGAATGGACAGCTGGTGGGTGCAGGTTTATGCACAGGCTCGATCCGGGTAGGATTGAGGCCCAGGGGTTGTTTTGAAATGTTGTCCAAGTCAGCTAAGGACCGGCCTTTGAGCTGCATCTTGCAAAGCTCCACCGTACTACCACATGTTATGTATGGGCAGAACTACGCTTATTAATTTGTCATACCTCATTGTTTTATATGCCATTTTGTTGAGTGGGTGTTGGTCAAATACTATTCCCACCTGACGCAAGAGGGGGCTTCCAGCAGGTGGTTAACCCAATAGAAGTGAAACCTTAACGGGCGTATGAGCAGTGAGGTAGAGCATTTGAAACGTCGTGTGATAATTGCTTGGTCACATGCCTAAGGAAGCGTGTATTGGCCGACTTAACGGGCAAATTATCTCGTGTGGATAAAGTTGTACCCCTTTGCAGAGTGTAAAACTATTCGATTAGCCGTGCCCACGATCATGGACATGCTGAGCAAAGCCACTCTAAGTTATATTTTATTTTTGGTTTTAAAATGATTTTATTGAATAATTTTTGATGGTGAATCCTTGTGGTAAAATTGGGCGGTTATCCACTATAAAACGGTCAATTAAAAATATGATTCTAACTATGGATTAAAAATATACCTTTAAACTTAGTATGGTTATTTAAAAAAACTAAAAATGCTCTTTTACGCAAATAAACCCTATCAGCATCATTTGTCTACTTATGTATACATCATAATTCTTTATTGGGTGTAATTTGCGAGCACAGAAGTTATGCTCACTCTTGCTGAATAATATTTATTCAGGAGAAGATTTCTATCAAACGGTGAGGATCCAGATGTTTAGGCCAACACTCCCAGACAATTGCCTGTGGTGCATCGTGTGGTCTACTACTTATTTGCTTTACGATGTGTTATTTTATTTGGCCCCAGGCCCCATTTTGTAATAAACTATGTTTCATATTGAAGAAATGCATGATATGATTGTGATAATATTTTTGTTGTACTGTGTACACTAGAAATCCTGGACTAGAGTGGGAAACACGGAGAATTCGGGATCCTTCATTCCGGGTTCGACAATATAAGCGCATGAAGGGTGATAGTTTCTCGGGCCAAGAGGCACCTCAACGCTTGATAAAATACACACGATAGAAGTTATTGTCGAGAGATAACACCCCAGCTATGCTTTGTGATTATCGTCGAAGACAGAGGCATAATATATGCAGATTATCCTAGAGGATAGCTATGTATACTAAGCGCTCTGTATCTTAAACACATCGCATAAGATTCCCTAGTCAATTATGCCCATATGTGCGTAGGCTTTGTTGACTATAGGGTGGTCGTAATTGATTTGGTCATGGAAGGCTTACGACCAATTGGTGGTCGTAGAAAGGCTTACGGCCAAGAGGTGGCCGTAAGCGCTACGACCATGAGGTGCTTGCGAGAAAGGCTTACGATCGCCAAGTGGTTGTAGAACATCTTACGACCATACAGGGGGTCATACGATGGTTTACAACCAACCATCTTAGTCTTTTTCCCCTATACATGATAAGGGGTATACTCAAGACTATCATGAGGATATTGCTATCTATAATAACAATTAAAGATTAACAACTTAATTAATTGAGCATTATTAGATCCTCGCCACACATGTTTACCAAATAATGTGGGGGTACACTGAGACAAGCTGAGCCCAAGCTTTCTTGAAATTAGATCGATTATGCATTACTATTTGAACAACCAATTTGTGGTCAATCTCATCAACGACAACTGTTTGATCCGTCATACAAGAATTTAGAATTCTTTATATGGCCAGTTGCATTGACAGAATTGTGGAAGAATGTAACATCCCAATTTTCTGAGCTCTAAAAATCTTTTTAATAATTACTTGTTGGAAAATACAATATTTGAATTTCTATTAATTTTTAGTATTTTTAATTAAATCTTAATATAGACCTTCATGTGAAAAAGATTTAATGTGATTAATCCCAACGTCAACAATTGCCAAAACTATTTTATTTGGGATTCTATGTGCTTAGATATATTTTCTAGAATTGTTACGAGTTCATTTGCTATTTTCTATTTGCTATTTGTATTTTCTGGAATTTCTAAAAAGAAATATTATGTAAAAACCCCTCGGAACAGTGTCGGGTCGAAGCCCAACACTATTCCGTTGATCTCCCGACGTGTGGCTTTGCGCGTCGGTCTTGCAAGCCCACTCGCCCGCGCTCCCTCTGCCGCTTTCAGGTAGGGCCACCGAGTGGTCGTCGTCCTCGACCAGCTTCCTCCTCGCGGCCGACCAGATTTCCTCCCCGCGCCGACCGATCGTGCCGCCATTGCCAAAGCTCGACTCGATTACGACAACGGCGATTTTCAAACGAAAGCTCCGGGATTTCCGTACCAAATCACAGCCTTATCTCTACCGCACCCATCCCCAGCCAAATCAAACTCCAATTCAGTTTCTTTCTCCAAGAATCCGAGATTTCCCGATCGTAACCAAATCGGAGTCGATTTGGGGCTTTCCGATCTCGTGCCTCCCCGACCCTATAAATAGCTCCCTAGGGTTCGCCCTTACCTCCTCATCCCAGAGCCTCGCCCTCATCCTCCCTAAATCCCTAGCGCCGCCTCAATTCGAGTTTTTAGCTTCTGGCCGCCGCCAGCTAAAACTCCAATTTCACCGCCGCCGGTGACACTCCGCCCCCGTGGACTGCACCGTCAGCATCTCCATCACCAGGGCTTTCTCGGGAACCCCTTGGCATCGCTCGGGCGCCACCGGAGCTCATCGCCGGCAAAACCCGATCACCCTCCTCCGCTCCGGCACCAATTCCGGCGACCCCCGACGTCCCTAAGTATGAACTCAAGGGTCACTTGGTGCGCAATAGCAAGGGCTACCCAGAGCACTCACTCATCCTCGCCAAGCTGCCGCCGTTCGCCGTTGTCGGGCACGTCCGGCACTCATCGGCATCGGGCTGACGTGGACGCCCGTGTGTGCAGCCAGCGTCAGCTTTCTGTGCTTGCGTGTCGGTTGCGTGGCGCCCAGTCAGCACCAGCACGTCGCCGTGTGGCCGGTTCACCGCACCCTGGAGTCCAAGGCTCAGTAGACTCAGTCCACTGTGAGCCATCTCACTGACATGTGGTCCCCACATGTCAGATTTTCTTTTAATTCTTTTATTTCCAGAAACTCCTTCGCTGACGCAAGCATTGCGCAATAATATTTTTTTTCTTTAGAAAAATAATTCAGAAATTCTGGAAAATCCAATTTATGGTATTTTCTTTATATTCTTCCAGAACCCATATCTTTTGCATCCGAACTCAGATTGAGCCCATTCAAATTTCTAAATTAATATAAATTTGAGATCTATTTATTTATGATTTTTATTTAATTTTTAGAGTATATTTTTCCTTCGTTATTTATTAGTTTTATTTGGTTGTTTCGTTTACGCGTAGACGTTATTTCTTCGGGAACTTTTGAAGAAGAAAGAGTGCCTCAAGACCAAGATCAGTACCTAGACCCAGAGATCGAAATCCTGTCCGGTTACCAGTAGTAACCGGATTTACCGGTGAGAATCGGGATTTGAAATACCGGCCGGAAACTTTAAATTCGAATTCAAAATTAAAATTCCAGCGGAAACATCTCAAATTCAAATTTATTGGGATGAATTTTGACCAAGTTTTTTTTTGGGAATTCCGGTTACCGGTCGGTAACCGTTTACCGGCCGCCCGGTGGTATTCCCTCCGGAAACGGTATTTTTATCCCTGCCTAGACCTATTCCAATGCAAGTTATACCTTTGATCATATTGAACCCAGTTTTTAAAATACTTTGTTTCAATATATTGCATTCTATTTCAAGTATTTATTTAAATGCCTTTGGGTTTAGTTATTAATCCATATTATTATGTCCACCTTGTCTATTGTTATGCCATGATCTTTTGTCACCCTAGGTTGGTTTATTATTAGTTGGTATTATCGTAGCACCAACGTGGGTTGGTTAGATACGAGTAGATTGCTTAGCCATGCCACGAGTCATCATTTCATGTAAGTTGCAATTATAAACTTGACTAAGTGATTTTGGAACTGTGTGAAGAATCTGTGTGTGCTGTATGCTATTACTCGTTGATGGCATGTGTTGCACTTAATCAATATGGTGTGAAAAGATTTAGACTAAGGCAAGTGGTGGATTCTGTGTGATTGATGGAGCTGTGTGCTGGGAATGATACACAGTGTGACTTAGTTAGAAATTGGAAGTCTTGTTTTGGCCAATTAAGGACTTAACTTTGTGCGCCATTGAACTGAGCCTCGCTGTACAACCACATGCATGGTATGGGACGAGCCTAACTTAGTAGGTTATGGAATCTTACCATTGACAACTCAGGTTGTAGGTTAAGCTGTGTGATGGGCTGGATGTGTGTTTATCACATCGTGGATGGTTCGCCGTATCCTGTCCAAGCTGTGTGTGTCGTACCCAAACGCTGTGTGTATCGGTTGGACAGCAGGAAAGCACATCGGGAGTGTCAATGTTCGAGATGAAGTTCCTGAAAGGTTTTGTTATGGTCAGTGTTGGCCACACTGATTGTATCGTGTGGGTAAAGCGTACAACCTCTGCAGAGTGTTTAATTAATCTATTCGAATAGCCACGTCCGCGGTCATGGACATGCTCGGGATTTCACACGAGGTAGATTTTTATAAAACCTTTGGGAAGGGAGCTGTGTCGCCTAAGTCATATGGCTGTGTGAATAACTTATTTAGACTATGTGTCTTCGTGAAATCAAATTATAAATTATTACCGTTTATTTGTTTTGAATTATGTTTTTAATCTATTATTGTATTAAATTGTAAATATTGCATTTTTGTAAAATAACCACAGAAGACTTTGCAATAAGCCATCATCTATAAATTGCATTATGTGGTATGACTTGCGAGTACGGTTCTGTACTCATCCTTGCTATAATCAATCAACAGAAGTAGAGGAGTCATCGCCTGCTTTTGAAGAGGAGTTCTACGAAGGTGTCGATCGTTAGGGTCTTGATCGATCGGTTGCTGTGGTGAATTGATGGGATTCATTGAAGTTTATTTCTATTCATTCTTGCTATTTATCTATTGTCAGCCCTGCGTGGCTTAATAAATGTAAACTCAACCATAAGGTCACAACCATTATTTGCTACTCAAATTAGTCGTTTATGCTATTAATCGTCTTGTGTGGATCGATATTCATCTATGTTGACCTTTGTGTGCACTAAGCGTGATTATGGACTAGTGCGGAATACACAGAGGGTCCAGAATTACATTTTTAGGTCCCGACAAAGAACATGTGCTCATTGCAATAAACCATAAAGTTAATTGTGCTCATCGATGTAGGTCCAGTTCATGAGTCGCACATGACCGTAACACAGTATGCACACCAATCTTCCTTGAATTTCTCTACATACCATCTCATTTCCTCAAAGTTGCCTTGCAAGTACGGTCCATCGATACATATCCCTTTAGGAATCTGCACCCCTTGGCCAAGATTCCGAGTTAGCTTCATTGCTTCTTTAAAGTATGGGTAGTCAGCTTTCCTACCAGGGATGTTGTTCGCATGAAACCACTTCACCCAACTCCTGTTTTAGTCTTCGTGCTCAACAATGTGTCCACCCAAGTTTGCACAGGAGATTTATTGTGTGCTATATCTGAATCAATGTCTCTACCAGTAGATCTTGCATTGCGAAACAATGTATGAATCTTGCTACTACTACCACTAGTACTAGCATTGCAACCACTCGCACTGACCTGTCCTCCACTCTCACTCCCACTCCCACATCTATGCTCATATATCCCACCACTATGCTCCACACTATCTCGAAAATGAAGGCCCCTTAATGACGCATTGATAGCCTTTTGTTCTTGTAAATATTCATCTCTGGGCACATCAATTGGTGCATTCATCTCTTCATAAATCGATCTTTTGATTCTAAAATTCTACTTGTGTGATTGTCTCCTTCTTTGCTTTCTGTCCAGTCAGACTTCTTCATCGCATCATGAACCTACTGTGGCACTTGCTGACAACGTTTTACATTGCCTGATATACTCGCTAGATGTTGCCTAAGCCAGGTTGCACCTCGTCCTCCTTCAAAAGTCACTAAGCAATATTTGCACTTCAAGCTGGCCCTATTGTCTCCCCATAGCTCCAAACATAATCGATGTCTTCTGCAATTCCAAAATGGCAAAAAAAATCACCACTTCCATATTCACAAAAAGAAATGTGTGTAATTTAGCTCGTGCAGGAGGAATATAATAAATTGGTAGACTCAATGCAACTTAGTGTACAAAGAGACAAAAGGGTATTTACAAAGATTCAACTTCAAATATTTAGTGTACAGAGAAACAATTTCTATATGTCACAAACCAAATGATTCAATGCAACTAGATGATTTAATGATCAGGAACAAAATGACTCAATGCAACTAAATTTAGTGTACAGGGAAACATTTATTGTTCGGTATACAGATAAATATTTGGTGCAATAAATCAACATCCACTAGTACAAAACAATTTCAATATGCCACAAACCAAATGATTCAACACAACTAGATCTAATGATTAGGAACAAAATGACTCAACAGAACTAGAGGATCAAGAACCAAATTACTCAAGGCAACTACATGAGCATGAACCAAAATTAGTGTAATTATTCACCATGGACTGGCACAAAACAAGCAGTGAGCTAGTAATTACATATTGACCAGGATACAAAATGACTCAAAGCAACTAGAGGATCTAATGAGTCCTTAACAGATTGGAGATGGATACTAAATGAAGCCATCAAGAACCATATTCACAAACTCGGAAGCTAGCATTCTTAACAACAAATTAGCAGGAAAATGGAAGCAGAACTCATGCACAATTTTCAGAACCATTCTCATGCTTTGCATAAATCACGTTCATTGCGTAAAAAAAATCGTGCACAATTTGAATTGTTACCTGTCGCAGATGCTTCTCGGCCGCGCCCCACCATCGTTCCCCGCCACTGCTTCTCGGCCGCCCTCCATGCGTTGTTGTGAGGCCGGCCCTCCTATAGCCGTACCGCCGCTGCTACCCGCCGTTGCGCCTCCACCGCCCTCCATGCGCCGTTGAGGAGGCAAGTGCCGAGCTGGAGATCGGGAGCTTCAGTCGCGGTGGAGAGCGGAAGAAGATGTCGGCGATGCTTGGACCTTCACTGCGCCTCCTCTGGATGGGCTGCGGACTCACAGTCGCCATTAGCTAACCTCTGTGCGAGCCACCGAAGACACAAAGATGGGGATCGAGGTCCTTAGAGAAGTAGATAAGGGGATCGATTCGAGGAGAACTGCGGAGAAGCAGAGAGACACCGAAGGGGATTGAGTTCGAGGCTTCAAGCTGGACACTGGGGAATAAAGGAATGGGGAATTAGGCATCGCATGTTCTTCGACTGTGACCACGGTGCGAGACGGAGACCTAGGGTAAACAGACGAGGAGGCCAAATGGGCTCGATCAGACCAGACTTTGTTCGAGTTGGTCCAAAATTTTTGACCCCGGTTTGAAATTCTACCGAATGGGCCGGTAGAAACTGTTTGATCGATTTTCGGCCTTGGTCATGCTACACGGCCACGGCTGCTGCAAGATCAACACGCGCTGGCGTTACAGAAGATCCGAGGTAACAACTGGCAACACCGCTACTCCTCTTCTTCCCACCCGTACCGCCCCTTCGGCCCCCTCCTCGACTCTTCTCGTCCGAGTCGTCTCCTTCGTTCCTGTAGAGTTCCAAATAAAAGCCCACCTGTTTTCTTTTCCCGCGACCATTACCATAAAAAAAGAGCTCCCACTCCGCCCCCCTCTCTCTCCTCTCTCTCTCGTTGCCAGCAGCAGCTAGTACTTCCCACTCTCCCTCCACACAGAGGGTATACAGCTAAGCAAGACTGCAAGAGTAAGGAGAGAGACTGGAGAGAGGAGGGGAAGGGTCCCTAAAGTACAATTCTAGCCCAGTTCTTGATTGGAGGCATGATCAAAAATCAGTAGAAAGTTCTAGATCTTTCTTCTTTCGTCACCGTTGCTTCTCGGGTTCTTTGGTTTAGTCTGTGCGTACGTACTTGGGCTCATGGAGGAAGCAGGAGGGCGTGGCATGGGCGGGATGCAGGGAGCCGCCCCGAACCTTCTAGACGCCGGAGCTCAGGCGTTCTACCCTGCTGTTGGCGCGCCCTACCCGTTCCAGCCGCTTCCGCACCAGCTCTACTGCCCGCAGCCGTACCCGGTTATGCCCCCGCCGCCGATGGCCATGTCCATGCCGCCGCCGCCGCCGGCTATGGCGCAGCAGCCGGGGTACTCCGTGCCGGCGGCGGCGACGGTGGTGGACGGTCCGGCGAGCCGCGCAGTCGTCCTGAGCCTGGTGCCGCCACACGCTCCGGAGGCCGAGGTGGCTCGCGCTATGGCGGCCTTCGGCGCGGTGCGCGCGGTGGACGCGTCGGCGCTGCCGTCCGAGGGCATGGCCACCGTCTACTTCTTCGATCTCCGCGCCGCCGAGCTCGCTGTCACCGGCGTGCGCCAGCAGCACATGCTGCAGCAGAGCCGCCTCGGACAGCTGTACGCCGCAGCCGCCGTGTCCCCCACCTGGCCTCCCACGCCGCCGCCCCCATCCTGGGACTGGCCCCACGACGACAGCCGCGGCCTCGTCCTCGGGCAGGCCGTGTGGGCCCACTTCGCCCCCTCCTCCACCCTCCCCGACGACGGCGCCAACCGCGGCTCCCTCGTCGTGCTCAATTCCCTCCACGACGTCTCCCTCGCCGAACTCCGCGAAGCCTTCCAAGCTTTCGGTATGCACCACGGACCAACCAACTAACAACCCAGTCAGCCATTTCTTCTAATATCCTGATCAGATTCTTCAATGTTCATTTCTTGTGCTTACCGCACCAATTGTATTGGTCGTCTTGTGTCTGCAGGTGATGTGAAGGATGTGAGGGAGTCAGCGCAGCGGCCGAGCCACAAGTTCGTGGAGTTCTTCGACACGCGCGACGCGGCGCGCGCGCTCGCCGAGCTCAACGGCAAGGACCTCTTCGGCCGCCGTGTCGTCATCGAGTTCACGCGCCCTTCCGGCCCCGGCCCCCGCAGGTAAATTCTTGTACGGCCCCCCAGCCCAATTCGTTCAGCCTTCTCGCCTATCCATCCAATGGACGGCTAAAATCTGGCGTGTGCCAATTGCACATAGGCGCGCGTACATGTCGCACCAGCCCGTGGCCCCTATCCCGCCGAGGCTGCAAGCGGCATGGCGTCCGGCGTCTGCACGGACGCAGCCTCCGCAGGCGTCGTCTTCCGGCACCGGCAAGGCGAGGGAAGGAGTGGTGCTTCTGAGGAGGAGCTCTGCGAAGGCTAGCGCCAGTGATCAGTGCAAGGGCGGTTATGCCAGCACGAGCCACGAGCGCAAGGGCAAGGGCGGCAAGAACAACGTGGCGTCGGCGTCGTCCTCGGCGGCTTCGGCATCGTTTTCGTCGTCGACCGTGACGGCTTCCAGCAAGCAAGGCCACAAAGGAGGCGGACGTGGCGGGAATTGGAGAGGCCAGAAGAGCGGTTGGGAGGCGCGTTTCTTGTTCAAGGAGCCCGAGGTACCCGACGCTGCCGCTGACACGCAAGAAACGGCCTCCTGGATGGACACAAGAACCACCGTGATGATCAGGAACATACCGAACAAGTACAGGTCGCTATGTTAGTTTCCACATTATTGCAACAATGCTATATTTTATGAGTGCTACAAGCTCAGAATTGCCTCGTGTGCTGATGCATGAGCTGGTCTGGTAATCGCAGCCAGAAGCTGCTCCTCAACATGCTGGACAACCACTGCATCCTCTCGAACGAGCAGATTGCGGCGAGCGACGACGGCGATGGCGAGGGCCAGCCGTTCTCGTCCTACGATTTCGTCTACCTCCCTATCGATTTCAAGTGAGTCGGCTCCCAATAAGCTGCATTTATATTTTATGGTGCCCAATGCAATAACACTGCGACACGCATTGCAACTTAAAATTTTGGTTCTTTCTGTGGGAATTTTTGCAATGAAAATTGCTAAAAGGAAGAACAAGATGAGTGGGCCTAGAAACAGGAACAACTGGGAGGAGTTGAAAGCGGTGAGATTTTGAGTTTTAGCTGGCAGTGTGTGCTTGTGGATCGAGGTATCTTTGGGCAGTATTGTACTACACTGTACTGCACTACTGCTATCTTTGTGGTGCCATGGACTTATTAGCCCAAATGGAAAAGAAATTGGCAGTCCAAGGGAGATCACACCAGATCCTTCTCGTTTTGATGCCATCAATTCTTTTGTTGCATGCATCAGCTGATCAAAAGGATCTGTTCACCTGTCTTCCTTTCTTGCGCATCTGCCTCTAGGATCTCCTCCCTGGCTTGCTTTCTTGCTTTTGCACTGCCCCTGCACTTCCATAACAAGGCCAACACAAAAAGGAGAAAGCATCGTTGGGTGTAGAGAGCAGAGACATCATGGAGTACGGTGAAAAGTTGCACCAATGCGTTTTTGACATTGATTTTTTAAGGTAAAGTATGAACAATGGTGTAGGCTAATTAAGCGCTCTCTTTCCCACCACCGGTTTTTCTCTTGCATGAAGCGAGTTAAAGAAAAGACCTATCAATGCCCCAATGACAAGAGGACGGCGGTGTCGATGGCAGCTTCACTTCTCAAAAAATATATATATATATTATGTTGTTTTTGTTCCCAAAGCTTCTGACTTCTCAGCATCAATTCTAAAATGGGGGTGTTTAGCCAAAATCTGAGTATTCCATTTGTTAGGAGCACTCAAATTTTCATTCGTTAGATCCCAAGGATCCTACCTTAACCCAGTCCATATTGTTGGGGGAGGGTTCTGCTCTACCACGAGCCGGCGATAGCCTCAGTGAGGCGGCATGACACATCGGGGCATACGAGGTCCGAGGACCAACCCTAGATCGGTCCGGGGTAGTCACACAACAAGGTCCTGTTGACACCAGTATAGACAGAAGCCAACGATGCTATGTATCTCGAACTTGACGGGATCTACTTGACGCGATGGTTAGAAGCACTATGTAGCAAGCTAAGCTCCGAGGGGAACGATGTAATTTTAGTGATCTCCTTCCCCTTTATAAACAGGACACCTTGTAAATGCGGGATCTACCAACGCCTCTCGCTTTAGCATGTCACCCTGTCTACCAACATCGCCCTCCTATGTACCTGAGGTGATGCCATCTCGCCTCCCATCGCCGGTCTACCACTTGTCCCTCTAAATCCAGGGTTCTAGTGAACCCAAACCCTAAATCGGGTCAACCCCGAACCCTAACTGCTAGAACGCGGCGGAGTGTTGTCACCATCATCGGAGATGATTTTGGAGCACAAATCTCGAGGCAAACCCGACGGATGAAAATTCAAGGATTCCAAGCTGAAGTAATACTTGAGTGCTCCTTAGCAATTCCCTTATAAAATATACCAGTAACAAGTTATTAGTTCTTACTAACAGTACAGTGCATTATCACCCTGAAGTTTTTCGAACGTGAAATGAAAATTCTGGTTGCGCTTAATATATCCAAAGTTTGAATACCATGCAGCAACAAGTGCAATGTGGGCTACGGCTTCGTCAACCTCACCTCGCCGGAGGCCGCCGTGCGGCTGTACAAGGCCTTCCACAAGCAGCCGTGGGAAGTGTTCAACTCGCGCAAGATTTGCCAAGTCACATACGCACGCGTGCAAGTACTGCCATTACTCTTGATTCTCCTATATATGCCACAATTTGCTGTGTTGATAGATGATATATCTATAATTCACACGCTCCCGTCCATGCACAGGGCCTGGACGCGCTCAAGGAGCACTTCAAGAACTCCAAGTTCCCGTGCGACAGCGACGAGTATCTGCCCGTGGTGTTCTCACCGCCGCGCGACGGCAAGCAGCTCACCGAGCCGGTGCCCATGGTCGCCCGCTCGCCCGCTCCGTCATTGGCATCCGGGGCGTCGTCGCCACCCAAGAGCCGGGCCGCGAGCGTGGACCCGCCGGCGCAGGATCTCATGGCCCCGCCCTCGTCGTCTGGCGACGGCGCGTCGTCCACCACCACGTCCACCCAAGCGCCGTACGACCACGCCGACGAGGAGCACGTGGCAAGCGACGGCGACGGGGGCCTCGGCGAGGAGCTACAGCATCTAGGCTACACCGACTAAGGTGGCGAGGCTGCCTACGAGCTGGGCGATCAGCGTAGCATTTGCTTCGAGAAGCGGAGGCAATGATGATGGCTATAGCTTAAGAGGTTTATCCACGGCCGCTGCGTGAAGTGAAAGGGTAATTCATTTATGGCATGTGAAAATCGAAAGATAGGAGTAGAAAAGACTTTAGAAAAGAAACGATTTGATGTTGTTTTGAGAGGGTATTCATTTGTAGCTGCAGTGCAGGTGGAGTCGTGTTCTTTTGGTTTAACTTTTCTTTGAAACTTGGAGCTAGCTAGGGGAGGGACTATTCTTCGTCATGCGTTCGTTTGTTACATTAATTACTACTTACAATACTCCATTTTTTTTTATTTTGGGACGGATACACTCCAAATTTCGAGAGCCTGTGATGAGTTGATTGATTTGATCGGATCTCACCAAAATCTTCTCTCCCTCAAGCTGCATCGCATCTTTATTTCTTTTTGCCATCTTGTTCTTCTCCATTTTATGGCTCCCGTTTTGTTTACTTAATTTGCATGTTCTTTCTTATTTTTTGTTTACTTATTTCTTTTTGCGATCTTGTTCTAAGAATTCACATAAATTGTGGATGTGGAGGTCTAAAACTACTGGGGAAAATGAGTTTTATATTTAGAAGTAGCTTTGGTAGAGATGGAACCTACAAGCATCTCGTCAAGTATTGGTATACATTCAGAAGGATAAAAATTGAAAAGGTTGAGCTAAATACGTCTCTAGATTTCGTCAATGCATATTGATGAGACACTACTAACTCGTTATGACATACCCCCTCCGTTTTACAGTATTTGTCTAATTTTTGGAAGCAGATTTACCATTAGCTATTGAGAGAACAGAGTGTAGTTATTTATTTGCACTTTCCATCTTATGTTTCTGATACTCATGATGTGAAGATTTTAAGTACGGTTGAAGTATGTGTCTAATTTCATAGTTATTACTTTGGATTTCGTGTCTGTTACGTGTATGTGCAGATGCTAGTTAGGCAAATAACACGGGAAAATAAAAGGGTGCAAACATATACTTTACATGATTGTCTAGATAAACCGGGGACTACAACTCGAAACAAATTCGAACACTTTTTTCTTCAATTAATTGTTCTATTTGTTCTCCGTTCATTTAACGGAGAATGCACGTGTAGCAAACTAGCGACCCGCCAGTCGTGTGTACTTTTGTGCTATATTTCATGTGTTGGGACCTCTTTTTGGTGTGCTGCGAGGCTGCCCTGTGGGCCATCCGAGCATGGGGGGGGGAGTCTTGCTTGTGGGCCAGAGCTCGTGTAAGGTCATGGCTCCGCATCCGCGTCACGCTCTGACAGCACGAGCCGCTTTAACGGCCAGGGTAATACATGGTTTCCTATTGCACCAACACAAGGCTAAGATAAGCTTAACGGATACCGAGCCGTGTGGGTGCGTGTCGGTCCTAGTAGCTAGTAGTGCTCTTGTGACCGGCACACACCAAAATTACACAACATATCTGTAGGGGTACGTGCTAACCTTGGCTGAGTAGTATACCAGATGTCACTAGGAAGCATGTGTAGAAGGATATGGTGTGTGCTTGTACGGCAGACCAGGACCTGAGACCCCGACATGTGGGCCACGGGAGTTGGGCAAAATGGCACGCCGATTTCTTTACTCAGATGCGCGTCCCATGATCGATGCCACTGCAGAGTGGAGAGAGGAGACCTTTCTAAAATCCTGGCACTAATGACAGCAACAGGTAGCACTTCCCTTGCACGAGAGTGCGCGTGTGGGCAGAAGAGACATCGGTTGCTATACTCTATATACACTCGCATGCTGACATGAGTGTAGTTTAGTTCGGTCACAATGCGGAGCGTTTTCAGGTAGGGTTTTGTGCTGTCATCCACACACAAAAAAAAAAGAAGAAGAAAAGATGGGCGGAGGAGGCAAGTTGCGCGGTGCAGGTCCCGGGGAGAGCTGATTGCGAGTTTGGGTGCCAAAACCTGCGATTTGCGGGTGCTTTTGGGGTCACCAAGGCATGCACGGTGGCATTAGTTTGGGAATTCCGAGGCACCTGTGTTGTGACTCGAAACAGTGGGGGCAGGCAGGGCAATCGCATGCAACAAAGGCTTGTGGCCGCTCGTCAATCGCAAACTAGTTTCCGGTGTTTCTCTTACCTCATTGGTTGCATAAAACAAATTAAGGGTTTGAATTTGCTTAGTCGTTGGGTTTTTCTCGATGGGGTTACGCACAGTAATAGTACTAGGAATTGCATGTACCATTTGCATGGGTGGCGTAACAGGAAGTGGCACAACCGAGGACCGAAGAAGGCTAGCTTAATTTTGTTGGATCGGACCGGCCGTATGGCTAGATTCAACTTGATTTACTCTGTATGTTACAGGTCTAAATAGGATGAATACAACTAAATTTACGAGCTAGGCAAACCCTATAACAACTTTATAAGTGGTATTAGGTCTTCTTCCTTCCCTTCCCCCCTAAAAGTAGTCCAATGACTGAGGTCTCCTTCATACTTGTAAAATTATGTTTTTTCCTAATATTCTCCCTCTCACACATCGGTTGTGTACTTCCGCAGCCATGAAATCCAAGGATATGTTAGACAGCTAGGCTTTGATACCAATTGTTGGTTCGGATTCTGACCGCATGCTTAGGTCTAACCGGGCTTACTCCTAGGGTCACAGGTCCAAATGAGCTGAACACAATTAAGCCCATGGACCCCGCATGCAAACCCTATAACAACAGCTTTATAAATATTCTTTATAAGTGGTATTGAACCCTCTCTTCCTAAAAAACAGTCCAATTGATAATATCTCTCTCACACTTTTTCAACACTAATATGATGCTATTTCCAACAATTTTTTTGGTTTTCGGTCTACCGAGCCTGCGAATTTCTTCTCTCGATGGGGTGGACCTTCGGTCTCCCGAAAAGCATTACTAGTGCAGTGCATGACCACCTGCTTGTACGGCAGGTAAAGATCTATACTTTTCCTAATGCGCATCTGGAAAGCCGGTTTATTGCAGCTTTGTGTAGTAGAAAGATTACCAGCACTGGAGTTCGTTAGTTGTGTGGAGACAAGTCGATCTCGCAATTTCCTTTCGGACAAACTCATGTTCTAGCTATCACAAATTCACAATTTCGCAATGACTTGGTGTTCCGAATACTCTCATTTCCAACGACATATAGACACTGACCAACATGCCTACTACAGAAATATGAATGTAAACCATGGTTACAGGTCAAAAGTGTGCTTCGTTGTAAAGCTCATGGTTGGTTTGGCTTTACATGATTCAAAGACTGATTTTGTATATAATGTTTTTTTTGTGTGTAAAGGGCTGTTGATTGCCATTTTTTTCTTCCCATTTAGACTCGATATGTGGAGTAAAATTTAGCTAAATTGTTTTCACATTTCCCGTTGGATTGCTAACAATTTATGTTGTAGGCGTTCGGCATATGAAACTGATTGCAGCCAGTTTCGTGCGCAGCATCTTCTACTATCTAGGGTAACCATTCATTAGGGTTTGAGATCACTAGAGTAGACAAAAAGGTTGACACATTATTAGGGAAAATTTAGTTGCCCTAGCATAGAGTTGCACACCCTGTACTTCTTGAGCAATGCGTCAATCTAATTGAAAACTATTTTACATTTTCTTTTTCTTTTTACTTGATATACAATGCATCAATGCTAGCTATAGTTTCAGCGTAACTAAAATTGTGATGACAACATTACCATACCGGTGGTCGCAGACCTACTTCATTAGTTCACTTGTTCTAACATCAGTATAGCTAGGTAGGGGTCCTATCAAACCAGCCTTTTTGTTTTTCATACCGAGTATCATTCAAGTAGTAAGTGTCATGTCACCACATTTACACACAAGATTATGCATTTGAGGTTTCCAATGCTGTGTCTGTGTCTGCGTGCAACGCATGCGTAGCGAAGCCTATAGCAGCTAGCTACACAATCGTACACTCCGCAAGTAAGTCTTTCAATTCTCCAAGGTGCAAAGATGAACAAGAAATGTCTGTCTATATACAGAGAGAGAGAGAGGAGCGAGTAGCCAGGGCATAAAAAGATTGACCAAAATGAGACAAGGTAGACACGGCGGCAGTCAAACCCCAAGCCAACGGCATCGTCTTCCCCCACACAGCCGCGACGCCGTCCCATAACCCCATCCTTGACTCCTTGTTTCCCACCATTCCTTGGCCTCAAGCAAAGCACTGCAAGGCCGAAGCATGCATGCATACGATCACGCGCCACGTGGACGCTGACACGTGGGAGCTACGTGAAGCAGGGCAAACGCCCCAGCCGGGGGCCCGACGCCCTGTCATCTCCCTCAAGGCGCGCGGTAAAAGGCCGCGCTGTAGAGAGAGAAAGTGTGTCTCGAGAGGAGAGAGAGAGATAGAGAGACAGAAGAGGAGGGAGCAGCCTATTACCCGGGTAGAATGGTGCTCCGGCCATGCAAAAGGGTATTGCGTGTGCGGGACGAGGTGACTGCCAAGGCATGCAAAAATGAACACCGCGAAGAGGCCAATAAAAGAGGAGAGAAGGGGGGAGAGAGAGAGAGAGAGAGAGGCAGAATCGTTGTGGTTGAGAAGTGAGAGATGGGAGGGGCGCGGCCTACGAGGAGGTGGAGAGAGCGAGAGAGAGAGGGGGAGGTGGCAGCGGCAGTACCTGCCACGTAGGACGGCAGCACCAATGACATGGCGGTCCGCGCCGTTGACCGGCTCCGTACGTCCACGGCCTGCAGAACTCCCCTCCTCGCACACACACTTTACACGCATACACACATGCAACCCCACCCTGTCTGTCTCTCTTTCGGTGATAGCCTCCTCCTAGCAAGAGAGATAAGAGAGTTTACCGGACGCACACCTGTCAGGGACTGAGGCATGGACCCCATGCACTCACCACCTTTGCTCAGGGCACCAGGTCGGTGGGTCCCAGTTTCATTGACCGTGTTAACGTGTAGGTGTGCCTCATTTATTGACTAGCCATGCCGGTTTCACCTCCGCGATTGCGATATTTATGTCAAGGAAATGGGCTTTTGGCTTTGAGCGAGGAAATTGCATGTGCCAAAGCTCAATTTCTGTGAATCAAAGGCTGCCATGATATGCATGCATATACTACTAAGTTGGATAATGACATGAACAGATGCACTTATGAATATGAAAGATCCGTGCTTTCGTATGCTTTTTTAAAGTCTAGAGATCTCGAGGCAGCTATGGTAGTAGTGAAATAATTAGCTTTTTTCCTCTAAACTTAATATGAATGAAGTTAACTAACCTTTTATGGTATTTAAATTTCTGTGAGTTCCCACTTGCCCTCCAATCCAATTCATCTGTTTTTTTTTATTTCATTGCAAACACCCCCTAACATGCATGATTTGGTATTTTTTTTGCTAATTTAATGTTATCTAATATAGTGCAATCCCACACCATTTCTTCACATGACATGAATAGCTGGGCCTGTGAATTCCTTCTAGCCAGGGTAGCTCTTTGTTTTTTTATATAAAAAAATTACATGCTAGCTCTTTCGTGTTGCATGTCCGTGCCATTACTGTTGTATTTTAGCAATTGACCAGTCGAATGTACTTCAAGTGCAAGACCAAGAAAAGGTGTATCTATGTTTGCTTCAAATGGCCCTGTAACCATCTAGTCGGACTTGATTTTACCTGAGCACGTTATATATACTGGTCATCAATAAATATTATTTTTAAGATTAAAAAATTTTGTAACTTTTAGCTCCTACCTAATATGAATTTGACATATATTTTTTAGTTTGAAATTATCTCTCAAAATTCTAAAAATTTAAATTTATACAATTTTTAAAAAATATATATATTAAGTGACAAATATATTTTTTCGCCTTCGATTTTTTATGAGTCCATATTATAACGTTATAGGTTTAACGTTAACCTTAAGATCTCAAGTAGAAATCTAGCCTTATTAATTTCTCACGTGTTCGGATGTCATTATTTAGTAAGTTTCTGCATCCTACACGGTTATTTGGTGAAGCTATATATGCTCAAATTGGATGGTTATGATTTTTCCTTTTTCTCTGATTAATATGAGAATTTCTATTTTTTATAAATTTGATGGTTAAGATTTTCCTGTTTTCTCTAATTAACGTGTGAATTTTTAGTTTTTTTATATCCTAAAATTAATATGGAATTTTATAGGAGAAATTTTAATTACTATATATATAGATAACGACACACATCACATAAAATGTCAAGGTGTATCCCATGAATTCCTTTGTTTCAGCGGAGGCGCCGTCAAAAGTGGCTAGCAGTGCTAGAAACCTAGAATTACCGCTTCGTGCAACCCGGCCGCACACACAGGTGAGGTCGGTGATGAAGAAAAGAACACAGACACGGGAATGTGCAAGGTTTCTGTGTAAAATAAGCTATCATCTATAAAAACACTCTGAAATTTCTGCTATACAATCAAGGCCATAAAAAGCGCAGATGGATTCTTAATCTCATGTGGATTGATCCTGAGCGTTGCAAGTAGGACTGGTTACTGATTAGACTATATCTTTTGGCCAAGTGTTGCTTCACAGATCGACAGGTTGAGAAGACTAGGCAATGGCCCCTGCCTGCGTCTGCCCCAGCGCCTGCCATGCACGTACCGTACGTCCGTGCGTGCGCGCGCTGTTAGCGCCACGCATCATTTAGCCTCTTCCATCAGCGTCAGAGATAACAAAATTGGCACGGCGGTGATATAGACACACGCAGCACGTATATCCTGTCGCGTTAGGATGGTTTCTACCGCGGAACGGTAGTGCGGTGGATAGTCTATTCCGGGTGATTTATGTAGACTGAGAGCATCTGTTACGATATTATTTTTATAATTTTATATAAATAAAAAGTACTTTTACTGGTACAGATGCCAAAGCCTCCGTCGTGCAGCAAATCTTGCTTTACTTCAACGAAGGAAGCTAACGCCTGGGCTGTCGGCCGTGCAAGATTACTCACGAGCAAACCGTGCATGCATACAAATACTGACACGCATGCCAACTTCTCGCTGTGAATGGCCCGTAGGAAGCTAACACCTGGACGCTGGCATTGTCAACCTTCTGTAAATTCATCCAACGAACCGGATCGATTCCCACTACCATTATATGATAGTCGGCGGAGAAAAATTTTTGCATGATACTACTGGTATCTAGGAATTGGTTTGACCCTGTAATAAAGACTGGGCCATTGGGCCATTTGACTATCCCTGTCTGGAGTAGTGGTGGGTACTGGGGTCGTGCGGTACAGTCCACACGATACGAATTCGTTATGTTTCGGGTGATGTCGTGTCGTGTTGTGCTGACCTATTTTACCTCGTGTCGCCCAAGCACGACCCAAAACCCGTTGTGCCGACTCAAGCCCACTCCTAAGTAACTATAGACGTTTGCGAATACGACAGCCGTCACTATCGCCCAGAAAAACAAAGACACCAGTGCGTCATCTACGTCTGCTCCCCCTCGCCATAGCCTCCTCCTCCTCTTAGATGCCGATGAAGAACTCCGTCCACTTTGATCGCACCGCGCGCTTGCGTAGGGGGTGAGAAGAACGACGACAAGAAGGTGGCTAGAGGGAGGGTGGAGGGCGGCGGCACGTGAGGAGGGAGAGGGAGGGCGACGACACGTGGCAAGGAAGAGGGAGGGAGGGGGCGGCCAGCGATGCGTGGGGAGGAAGGGCAACGATCGGCGGTGCGTGGTGAGATAGGCGGTTAGAGCTGGAAGGAGGGGAATCAGTAGATGTGATTAGGGCTGGAAACGAGCCGGCTCGATCCAAGCTCGCCCAGGCTCTGTCTGAGCTTCGGCTCGGCTCGGCTCGTTTGGAAAACGAGCTCGAAAGCCGGCTCGGCTCAGCTCGAAAAAAAGCTCGAGGCGGCTCGAAAAGCTCGTTCAAGCCAGGGCTTGCCAAACCCAAAAACAAAGACAGAATAATATAATTATATGAGTCATTTATCATCAATTCAAAATCCAATCATCATAAACAAAACGAGAAATATAACAATCTATAATCTATACAAGCATTCATCGTAGATTTATAGGGACTCCCCAAGCTCAGAAACAAAGGCATAATGTGATTATATGGGGTTGCGCCTGGCTCGTTTGGCTCGTGAGTCGACTCGAGCTCGGCTCGAATCTTCACCGAGCTGGAAGTCCGGCTTAGCTCGAAAATTCACGAGCTCAAGCCAAGCCGGCTCGGCTCGCAACGAGCTCGAGCAGGCTCGCGAGCCTCAAGCTTTTTTTCCAGCCGTAGATGTGATTAAGGATTGTGAATTTGGCCGTCAGTGCTCGGGGGGAGAGGGTTGGGGGAGGCCGGAAGGGGTGTTGGATCAGACCGAGTGACAAAAGAAGGTGATTCGTTGGACCAGACCGACGTGGGGGAGTGATTGGGCCAGATTTAGGGAGAGACTAGGCCATAACAAGAAGGCTGGGCATATTTCGTGCCGTGCCGGCCCAAGCACGGCACAACTGGCCGTACCGTGTCGTGCCGATCAAAGGGCCGCATTCTCAGACCCAGCCCGGCCCGTCATTTGTGTCGTGCCGATCTGAAAAAGCACGATCCAAATCTCAACTTTAATATGGAACCCGAGAGTTTTGTAATTTTTTCGAATAATTGCACCATTTTTGTGTGAATTTGATGTAAAATATATGGGTTTGCACACTGACCTAGTCCATGGGCAAGATGGGACGGACCACGGAGGCACGGACGCACGCAGTAGTGACTAGTGACACGGGTTGGCTAGCTACTAGTTTGTGCGAGACATTAGCGATTAATGTGGAGATGCACGCACGCACCGACGCATGGCCGTCGTCTCGTCTGTGGGTGGATGCGCGTTACGGCTACGGAGGTGGGACAAAGGGGTTTGGCCGGGGGGCCGGCCGGCCGTGTCGCGACGCCAACTTCGTATTGGTCCCCGGGCGACAAGTATATGGTGCACGTATTTGTGCCTCCGCTCAATGCGTCGTCCTGCTACGGCTGGCCCGGATCTTCCATACGTGTCCTCCGCTTTATAGAATTTCACCACGTATCGGACAAAATTCTAGTAAACTAACGTTAATTTATACCTACGTTATGACATAACAAATGTAAATCACAAATACATCGTTAACCTAACACTTTAGCTCGATACTTAAAAATAAAATATAATAATAAAAATATGACAAAACATAAATAATATAGTTTCGTAAAAATACAATTTGAGTACCTAAATAACGAAGATTTCATCTCTATGCTAGTCCACCATTTCTTCATCAACAGTTGAACAAGAATCATAACCTAAAAAGACAACATAAAAAAAAGTAAATCAAACAGAGATATTATTAAATACAAAGAATATGAAGTTTACATTTATAAGAATTCTTTGGATCAAGATAAACAATGCACCTCAAGAACTAAGTAGATCTTTTAGCAAAACGATTATTCAACTAAACAATAATTTGGTCATTCATCTGCAGCTAGAGCAAATAAACCAAAGCTAAATATGCCACAAGCAGGGGGGTCGGTGGTAACCGGTTGTACCAGTAAAAAAAAATACTGGTATGAAAAGTTTTAAATTTAAAAATTGAATTTAAAATTTAAAATTGTAGCAAAAAGTGCTACAATATGATTGTATTTGAGCTAAAGTAATGAAATCAACTTGAGCAGTATTTCATGATTAGTTGGCACAAAGGATTAAAAAACCGGATACAGAAAAAATAATTGGCACCAGTACAAACAGATGGTACTTCAATACCAAGGTGTTCTCATTATCGACAACATCGTTGATATCCAACTTCCTCCTCGGCGCTCATAAGCTATATAAGTAGTTAATGTTTGTCATGTTGTAATGATGTATTGATCGTTAACTAGAAAAATTATGTCAAATGGAGTTGCTTCCTTGTTCACCGTAATCACCGATAACCGATCAATTTCGATCGCCACGGTTGGTGATCAATGAAGAATTCAAATGTTCGCTTGACGAAATTTGACCCATTTTAAATATGTAACCGGTTTCGTGAGGGTCGATATTTTCACCGTATTCGGTTTTTGAATCCTTGACCACAAGAGGACGACCTTTCAAATAGCCTATCAAATAATCATACATTTATCAAAACTTAAACAATGAAAAAGGTATTGATCTACCATTGTATAAATTCCAACTCCTAATTCTAAAATCTCAGTGAATAATGGCTTCCATCTTTTCCTTTTAGCTTTTCACAGCAAGGTTGTCCTTTTTGGTTTCACCAGAAACTAATGGGTTCGCACTTAGTTGGTAAGTTGAATGTGTTCACTTGTTCGGATTAACACTACCACTATGTATATCTCCTGCCATAAGAGAATATCAAGCATGGATTTTCTCTGTTAACCAAACAATAAATTTGCAAAATATATGTCCGAAAAAATATTATAATATTTTAGCACATCAGCTCTCTGAGGGTTACCATGAGATAATCATCTGGATTTGTTGTTGAAATAAATTTACAAAATATATGTCCTAAAAAAATTATTACAATATTTTAGCACATCAGCTCTCCGAGGGTAACCATGAGATAATCATCTGGATTGTTGTCCACAACAAATCCATAAAGGTACAATAGTTCATGTGGTAAACACAAAGTACATCATTTCATCAGTAATTCTGGTTCAAAAATCATAAATAACTTATGACTGCACTAGTATCTTTAATGGTTGATTGCTCACATAGTTAATTATGAAAATACACTACAGCTTCTCAACATCAAACATGATAATACTGCAACTTTTTTTCTAAAAAACAAGAAGAAACATTACTTCTTCTTTTCATTTACCAATGAGTTGAAAATAATCTTCTCAGTTCTAAGTACGTTGTAAATTCTAGTTGTTGATGATTTACTATCGATCTTATGATATAAATACTGGGAAAATGTTATTCGAGATCATGCAAGAAGAGATAGGGGCTTTTGTAGTCAGGTTAAGGCATTCTCTAGAAAGAATAATAATTATACTTATGTGTTCTTGTATTAATGAGTTTACAGAAAACAAGCCATCAAAATTAAGTCTAATGGCCTATGAGTATATCAAATCTATGTCTCATCTGTTTATCCAACGATGTCACCCCTATATAACTTTTGAAGCGGTGGCAGTTGCTGTGCATTAGGAGGTGTCTTGACAGTTGACCGATTACGCACGTTAGCTGTAATTATTGTCAGAGAGACACTCTCCTACACGTTATGATAGAGATAAATAAAACTACATGCAGTTATATCTGAGACAAACAACACGTGTATTAACTACTACGCACGAATGAGCGCAGTGTACAGAGTCCCTAGTCAATAAAGTCTACATGTATGGGGGTTTTATTAACTATAGAGTGATCGTGGTTGACCTGGTCGTAAGATATCTTACAACCATAGGGTTGCCATGACCTGAAGTGGTCATAGCATTCCTTGGTCGTAACGGGTATTTTCGACCAGGGATGTATGCGAGGGCTATTAAGAATACAATTATCCATAATAAGTATTATACATAGTTAGTTTCATTAATCAAGGATTATTAGATTAGTTAGTTTTATTAATCAAGGATTATTAGATCCTCGTCACTAGTGTTAATATGTACTCTTACTCTAGCATGTGTGCTACAAGTCAATCAATAAGGATCTGTGAATTCATGTGAAAAAACAAATAACTAGATCTAATGGTCAAAACAAAATGAACCACATAACTTCTAAGTAGTGCAACTCCCTCATGTGAACATTTCTGTTTTGATTATGTGATTGAAGACGAGGGGGCATGGAGGGTAGGCGGGCGAGCGAGGAGGGCATAGAGAGGAGAGTGGGTGGGCGTGGAGAGTGGGATAGCGGGCATGGCGGCGGTGGAGGGCGTGCAGGGCTGGCGAGCGAGCGTGTAGGGCGCGGCGAGTGCGGAGGCAGCGGGCGTGGAGGGCGCGGCGAGTGCGGAGGCAGCGGGCGTGGAGGGCGCGGCGACGATGACAGAAGAGGAGCCAGGCATGGATAGGATTGGGGGTTGAGTTCCTATTAGGGATTTGGGCGCATGAGGCCGAGTGAATTGGATCAAAAGTGGGGGATGGGAGGAAGAGTGGGGGAGGCTGGCCCACAAGTCTCGGGCTGGCCCACAAGTCTCGAGCTGGGCCACTATGTATCTTTTTCTTGGGGGACGTAGGAGGAATTTATACTATAACTTTTTAGACCTCGGATTCTAGCCTACTTAGTCCAAGGCCCAGATCCACCCCTGCCCACACTCATGTTGCACGTCACAGGAACTGGAAGGGCAACCAACCACGTAGTACCTAGTACTAGGAGGCACCTAGCCGTCTTTGCCACACACGTCGATAACCCTGTATTTTCCCTTGCTTTTACGAGTAATCGACCGAATTTTCGGAGCAATCACATGGCTATATACTATATTGCATAGGTTTATATCGATAATACTCCAATGCAAACCAATAGAATTGGATGCTTGCAGTCGCACCCAAGTGGCCCACGAAGGCATGTCTTCCAATGCGCCCTTTGTGCTGCCCTGGTTCAAGCTCGCACTGAAGTACTTCATCCCATGCGATGGCGGTGGGGGCATCAAGGCTTCTCGAGCTCAGGGGCAGGTGGTGAAGCTCCGCGGTAGGGTGGTGAGTAGACCTATTCACGGGCGGCTCGACCTGGACTGTTTCGGGTCGGGTTTGGGACTCAATTCTCGACCCAAAAGCCTTGAAGCCCGGTAAATGTAATTAAAAAAAATCAAAAGCTAATTTTTAAATTTTGGAAATAAATTAAATATTATTTTTTATTCCAAAAAATGATTAATTTTTTAAAATTGGAAAATCAATTTTCAAGTCTGGCTCGGGCCTGCCCGTTTGAGAGTAGGCTTTTCATGCCCGACCCGAAGCTTGCCTCGGTGTTTGAATAAGTCTAGCAGTGATGCATCCTGTGCATTGGCGAAGTAGTGAGGCACCCCGAGCTCGGCTAGGGAGGTAGTGATGTGGTCTAGACTCACTACTACAGAACACGTCATCACGCACGGTTCGGAATCGTCATCACGCATTTCGCTTCCAACCGTCTATATCTATAAGTCTGTGATAACAAAAAGTTACCACAGACGGTTCAAAACCGTCTGTGATAGTGATTATCACGACGGTTTTTAACGTAAACCGTCAGGATAATCACTTATCACTGACGGTTTACGCTAAAAACCGCTCGTGATAATTAATAATCACGCAGCGGTTTTTAACGTAAACCGCCTCGTGATAAGTGATTATCACGCACGGTTTACGTTAAAAACCGCTCGTGATAAGTGGTTATCACGCACGGTTTTAAATAAAACCGCTCGTGATATGTCTAGTATCACGAGACGGTTTACTTTTAAAATCGTCAGTGAAGGCTATTACCACGCACGGTTTTATGTTGAAACCGTCGTGGTAATAGTTTTCACTGACGGTTTCAACATAAAACCGCTCGTGGTACCGAGAGACCCTAGCTACATCGCTTGTCGCTTTTTGGCCACCTCAGAATTGCTAGCCATGCCCTCCAAAACAAGCATGTACAAAAAATGATACATCGCAGATAATCAATTGTTGACAACTCAAATTGACCATTACTCAAAATAAATTAATAAATAAATTAATAAAGATCGAATTTGTTGAAGTATTTTTGCTATAGTTGTACAATTGGATTACAATTAAATCAATTGTTTGCGTGAATCTGGGTCGCGATGGAGTGAAACTCTCCTTTGTTAACTATTTCACATGATAAAGTTGCATAGCGCCTCGAACTTCCATGAGCTCTTGCGCAACGAGTCCATATAAATCTATTATCAAACCCCGCCGCTAGGTCAAGAAAAATGGTAAGGATATATATTTGAATTTACAATTACAAAAAATTATTTCGAGATTGACAAACCTCCTGATTCTTCATCTTAGCACTAATGATTTGTCGCATATGATGGCAAACGAGAATGCACATAGCTCATCATTTTTTGTCAAGCAGACCGCAAAAATAGAATTACATATGTACGTATAGTCATTGAAGACAAATTTTTATGAAGTATGATATATATAGGATTATTGTGTTGTAGCGCGTCGAAATTTCGTCTGTGTGTTAGTTGGTATTGGATCCATCAGATCTTCCTTGTTGGCTAACATAGGAGATGAACGAACTACATAATTGAAAAAGTTATCCTCGGGCATTTCAAACGAAGGAAGACTACAATAGAGTTATGTATGGAGGAAATGATCATACTTGTCGAGTATTGCTTGCAGAATCGTCAAGTCGTGATTGTTTCGACTAGGAATCAAGATATATCACGTTGTTCCTCTTGGGTATAATGACTAAAAGGATCCATGGTACCTACTCATGTATGTCGCTATAACTATTAAACCTAAGTACAAATGAAATTTGAATAGCAAATAGTGAAGCACTTACCCCTGGTTGTAGGGCACCAGTATGTAGTCCTTGCGATTCTGAAGAAGCAATGCCGTCGTTATATAGTTCTCGACGAAGGTCGCGTCTGCTTGGATGGTTTGCATAGATACCACGTGTGGGTCGAGGAAACCCACCGGTTCTCGCCGTTCCCGGGCATTTTTCATCATGTATCTATACATAAGCAATGAGTTACGATATTTATCGGTATTACATGAATGTAGAACTTGATTGTACACACTTACAGTGTCCAACATCGTAGAAGCGAGGCGCCGAGGGCTTCGAGATTGAATAGGTTGAATAAGTCGCTGAAGCCCACCACGGTTGCCCTACCGCTGAAGAAATGCTCATCCTTGTATGCGACGGTGATTCCAAGATCGCACCCTTCTTTGCGGTATTCGCAAGTACCGTGCATGCAATGCCTGACAAGCAAATCCAGCGTGGGCTAATTGTGCGTTAGGGCACAACGGTTTTCCGATGGAGTACTTCCCGTGCTTCTGGGACTTGGGAGGCGGTTTAATGTTCGTCGATGTCGATTTGGCCTTCACGATTGGCGCTGTCTTCCCGCGAGACGACTCGGAACCGATACGTAGCACGCTTTTGTTGTTCCTTCTGGCGTCTTCTCCACGGAAACGATGAGGTGGACTTCGAGGAGAAATATGAGGTGGAGTCATGGAGGGTTCCGTTGGAGAGGAATGGTCCTGTCGAGATTGCGGCATCGCTGGGTCCGGACGATGTCCGCCTTGGGCCATCGGATAAAACCGTACGGCATCCCCTAGTGTTGTGATCTCTTCGTTCGGCGAATGTCCAGCGGGACGGCCATGAAATGTTGATGTACCATGTCCACCTCCACCCTTGCGTAACCATGCGCCACCGACACCGTCTTCGCATCGCTCCTTCCTCGGTATGGATGCACCATCCCCGCCACCTCAATAGGAATGGACCCAACTAACCTCGCTTGAGTTTGCAGCCGTCGGCTCCTACAAAACGATACGCAATTAGCTAAGGCGCCCTATAGGTCTATCTTTGGTGCATTCCATAGATGTACATTACCTTGATGCGGTCTATCGGTAATTGGTCGTCGCCACGCTCAAAATTATGCGTGGACGCGACACTACTCCGATGTCGAGGAGGACCGGTTCCCGCAATAACGGGGCGGCTTGCGGCGGTTGCGAGTACTTGATTCGCTTGATCCCGCAAACTTGCTATCCGTCCTGAAATTCGCCTTGCGCTTCCAACCGATTGTCGTATTTCGGCCTTGGATCTCTTCCTACTTCTATACATGAAGTAGTCGTCAGCGAATCCATGTACCCAAGGTACGTTAACCCCTTGCCTCGCGTGCGACCCGGTGCTCCTTGTTTCCTAGGGCCGTAGATAGTATATCCTTCTCCTGTGTTCTTGGAAGGAGCCTTCGAAGTTTGGGCAATCAATTCACGCCGCAAGAGGTCATCATGTTATTATAGTCACTATTAAGTTATGGACTTGTAAACAAGTAGGTAGTTCGACATATTTACCACACGCTGGGACACTTCCGGTCCGCCGGTTTGGGAAAGTGACGCCATCGACGAGACTTTTGCCCTCGCTTAACCGTGCACGGAACGCGGTGTGTGATATCGAAATAGATTCTCCTCCTCCGCCTCCCATTGCGCGGATTTAGCCGCGTACCAGTGATGCCGAGTCCGTGGGGTGAGTGTTTCGTGCTCGATTGCTTTGTGCGCCGCACTTTGCTCCTTAAATTCATCCGCCGCCTTCATAGCCACAAAGGCGCTCCATGTTTCCAGCGTCAAGAATGGAAACTTCGTGAAGGGCGCCTCACTCTTGTTCACGCATCGCGTGACAAGAACGCTCTTGAAGGTCCTCCACGCGTGACACATGGAGAGCAAGGCATGCCGCTCGACGCGATTCATGTGTGTTTCGGATAGTGAACTCGCTTGAAAGGTCTTCCCACAAAGACGCGCTCTCGATCTTTTGTCGAGACTTCCACTTTGGTATGGTGATAGGACCTTTTCCCTTGCAGTATCCGCAGATGGTCCGGAATCTCGCCGCTGATGCCGGGGGACTCATAGGGACCCCAACGTCACTGACCTCCGTGATGGTCAGTCGGCCAGCAGGCAATTTCGATATTCCTCTACCATCTCTCTTATGTATCTGCGGCGTCGGTGACGGCGGCGAAGACGGCGTCTCTGCCATGTCCGGCGTCGGTGACGGCGGCGAAGACGGTGCCTCTGCCATCTCGCTTACTTCCTATCTATATAAGTTACGTACGCAATTATTACATAGTATATAATATATGGGAAATTGCACAAAAACACAAACACTGGAAAAAAAACTGTGATTAGCCAAGTTACGTACCAATTTTGTCATTTTCATGGCAGACATTTAACAATAATAAAGTGTTGCTAATTAGAAAGTTTCAAATAAAGTGTGCTCACTCATGTCATGGCTCTAAAAAACTGGTTACTAGAGTTATTATATTCAAATAAAGTGTGCTCACTCATGTCTGTCAATCTCTTTTTGTGTTTTTAGCTATATTTGATTTTTGGAGTGGCAAATAGTTGATGTCCATAACCAGCCAATGAAGTACTACTTGACTTAGTGATTTAGTTGTCTCTTTCCTTCTTTTAGGTTTCTGATTTCCTAACTTTTATCACTCAGAGGTTTCGGACATGTTCATTCCAAATATTGATGTACATGTGATCGCTTTGTTGAGCAATTTGAGTGCCCAGGGTATTTAATTACATTGGCAAGGTACTTGACTTTTTTTTCTTTTTTTAATGCTTGCGTAGTTGTGATCAATTGCACTTATCATTTCTTTTGGAGATGAATTGGACACTTAGGCAACACCTTTGAACGCATCCTGAAAACTTAAATTGTTTTGTTCTTGAATGTCTGTAGCTAGATGTACCACAATTTTTTTATATGTTGGGATGAAAATTCACTTTCTCTTATAAATATTGCCAGAAACGAATATGGATTAATTGTTTTTATTACTTGCAGATTCAGGGTGTGTAAATCGAACATATATATGTATTCAGCGTGTGTAAATCGAGTGCAATAATTCAGGGCAACGAAAAAGGGATAAAGAACAAACATATCTCACAAGCAGAAAATAATATTGAATCTTTTTTTAGAGAAAAACCATTCGAATCTTAAATGTGATCCTTACATCTATTTTGCATGTTATCCCTCTGCTTAAGAGATCACAAAAAAGACACCTCAATGGCCAATTGAATAGATATATAGAGGTAGCGTTGCATTTGGAAGTGTAGCATGCAAAAGGAACACCTGAGATTAATTCAAGCCGATTTGACATGATTACAACTTGCAAGAAATTGTACTATTTAGTCTTTAGGTATAGGCCACCATGTAAAAGCATAACCTATAAATAAGCAACACCTAGCTGGATTGCCAGAAAAATATGCTGGGTTACCTTCGCAACAATTCAATAATCAATGAAAAAGAAAAGGAACAAAATCGATGCAATCAATTACAGAGTTCATAACAACTATACGTTGCCTAAAAACGGAGGAACTATTGGTCAATAACACCAGTCGAAGAGAAAAGCATTGTTCGTGACTCTAGATATTTTCACTTGTGCATACATGGCGGCCACCTATTGTAATATGATGAAGTCTCTATAAATATGGAATTGGCCAAAAAAAAACTAAGGCAGCACAGATTGAAAAACCTTTTTTTTTGTCGCAACCTATTGTAACATCATGAAGTCTTTATAAATATGGAACTGGCCAAAAAAAACTAAGGTAGCCATACTATCAAATAATCCGTAAGATACATGGTATAGACCTAATACATTGTGTCATCGCTTTAGACAAGTGCAACTTGCGGATTAAATACCAGTTATATGGTTGCAAATCAATAGTTCTACTAAGTGTGGTACTTGATTGAATACCGTCTGTGGCGGTGGCGAGGTGGCCGGCTCGGGAGGCGCCGGTCGGGGAGGAGGGGCGCTGGTCGGGAGGCGCCGGGGTCTGGGAGGCGCCGGTCGGGAGGAGGGGCGCCGGGTCGGGAGGCGCCGGGTCGGGGAGGAGGGGCGCCGGTCGGGCAAAGCGTTGAGACGAGGCGGCCGGGCTCGGGAGGCGCCGGGTCGGGAGGCAACAGAGAGGCGTTCAGAGACGATAGGGTTTTGAAACCCTATCGCCTTCGAACCATACCATATATAGGCAACACGCATCACGCATTTGTTCTAAAGGGAACCGCTCGTGATGCAAAAACATCACGACGGTTTCTAAGAACCGCTCAGGATGTTTAACATCACGCATTTCTTGGGAAACCGCTCGTGATAGTTCAACATCACGCATTTTCCTCTAGAACCGCTCAGGATGTTTAGCATCACTGACGGTTCTTAGGAAACCGTCTGTGATGTTGAAATATCACGCACGGTTTCTCTAGAACCGCTCAGGATATTCGTATCACGATTTCGTTCTAGAGGGAACCGCTCGTGATGGTGAAACATCACAGACGGTTCCCTCTAGAACCGTCTGTGATACGTGTTGCCTATATATGTCACGGACGCATGTCAATTAAACAAAAATCATCAAATTAAGATTCTGATGGTTCCAAGTTGGAGCTACCAAAGTTATGCTGAATGTTATACAGAAGGCGCAGTTTTTGGATGAACTTCCAAGATGGCGCAGTTTTTGGATGAACTTCCAAGATGGTGTTTTTAGCATTAGTTAATTATAATGTAAAGCCCAAAAGTTTAGCAAGATTTAAAGCATGCTAGGCAAAAAAAGGAAAAGGAATGATAACAAGAATTCCAAAAAGCTACACGAATGACCTACCCAATGACTCCAAGAGAGAACCTACCCAATGAAGTGACAAGTTTGAGTTCAAAAGTTCATATCTAATTCAACTCAACATTACCATGAATATCCACATTGACATCAATATTAAAGATCACAAGTCCATAACACAACACATGACAATGGAATAAATAAATTAATTACAATGGAGTAATTAAATTCTTAATTAAAATACACCCTTCATGATGATCGACGCAAGATATAGCTAGCTTCCTCACTGGTTCTTCCTCGAGCCCGATGCCGCCTCCGAAAGGTGGCAACTCGTCAAATTGATTGTATTCTTCCTCGTCCACTACATTCTCAACTCCGACAATCCTCCTTTTTCCATGAAGAACTACGTGGCGCTTCTTATTTGCCGGGTCGGTTACATAGAAGACTTGAACAACTTGGTTAGCCAAGACGAATGGTTCGCCTTTGTATCCGACACGCTCGAGGTCCACGGTAGTGACGCCGCATTTGTCGACCTTCACTGTGGGAGATGGACCCAACGGCACCAAATAGGGGATCTTGAAAAGCACGTAGTCGATCTCCCATATCTCCTCTATTTGCCCATAGTACGAGCTCCTCAAATTTATCCAGCATCGAATGCATCTATGCGACACCGCTGCTCAGACCGTGCTCTTCCTATCCCGAGTCAGTATAAAATGTGTACCCATTTATGTCGATCCTTGCCATGTGACAATTGTAAAATGTGGCCCTCTTGCCAACCATAGCAACAGATCATCACTTGATGACCTCCGAGTGATTCGCACCTTTAACCATTCGCTGAACCGACGGTTGTGCTCTCGTGATCCAAACCTCCGACCGGCCGGATTCTCGCATGGCGTACCATGTCTTTGTGCTCGCCGATGTACGGGACACTTGGGTCATGTGTTGCAAGACCGTGAAATGGGCTTGAGCGCACGTATCCAGATCGGGAGTGATTGATTTCCTTCCGATGGTCCCGATACCATCCGGTCTCCCCTCATGACGAGATAGAGGCACACCAATCGGATCCACCGAGCCATGTAGTCGACGCAGAACTCAATGACCTCTTCCGCTGCATAACCTTCGATGATGCCGCCTCCTACGAGATCGATTCCGCACGTAGGACTTGAGAATTCCCATGTACCTCTCGAACGGGTACATATGACGAGAAACACAGGTCGCATATCTTTATCTCTTTCACAAGGTGAACAATGAGATGGACCATGATATCGAAAAATGACGGAGGGAAATACATCTCAAGATGACACGAGTCGCCACTACCTCGGCCGCAGAGCATCTAGTCCTTGGGGATCGATGACCTTCTCGAGCAATTGAGTTGAAGAAATAACACGACCTCAAGATTGCCACTGGACCTTGTTCTGCAAGATACTCCTAATTGCAACAGAAGCATTTGTGTCATCAAGACACGACAATCATGCGACTTCATACCAATTAATTTCAAATCTTGCATAGAAACAAGTTTCTTAATGTTAGCGGAGTAACCAGACGGACTTTCACACCGCAAGCTCGCACGCTTCATTTCTCTCGGCCTTGGACAGAGTGTAGCAAGTCGGGGAAGGTACGTCGTCTCAGATCGGTCTCTTTCGGTGCTAACTCGGTCCTTATGTTCATATCGACCAAGTCACGCCGCATGTTAACACCATCCTTTGTTTTGCCACTAATGTTCAAAGAAGAGACCAATCAAGCTATCACATACATTCTTCTCTACGCATAACGTCGATGCAAAGGGCGAACTTCTAAGTACTCCCAATAAGGCAAGTCCCAAAAATTGACCGCTTCTTCCGGATGTTCTTCTCACGGGTTCTTAATTTACGCCCCTTCCCAAGCACAACATCGATATCCTTAACCATATCATAGACCTCTTTCCCACTAAAAGCCCTTGAAGTCGAACCGCCTTCCTTATTTCCGTCGAATTGTTTCTTCATCTTGCGGTATGGGTGACTCTCTAAGGAACCTACGGTGACGATATACACGCTTTATGCGAGTTGTTCAAACCATACACTCTCCGTAGCATCTAAGCAAGGCGACAAAGCTTTGGCTCCTTTTGTATCAAGCCCGACAGTTACCAAGGGCAGGAAAATCATTGATGGTGCGTAACAACATGGCGCGTAAAGTGAAGTTCTCTCGCTTGTACGCATCCCATACCTGCACCCTTCGCTCCACAAAGGTCACAAGATCTTCCAAAGAATGGTGCTAGGTACACATCAATATCATTCCTGTGTTGCTTCGCCCTTGGATAAGTAGTGACATCAAAATGTACTTCCGCTTCATACAGAGCCAAGGAGGAAGGTTGTACATACATAGATTCACGGCCAGTGCTATGTCGGTTTGCTCATGTTACCGAAAGGATTCATTCCATCCGTACTCAACCCTAACCTTATGTTCCTGCTCAAGACCGAACTCTTCAAGCTCCGATCGAAGTTTCTCCACCGCGTAATCGGCAGGTGTCTTAGCTTTCCATCTCTCTTACGCCCTCGAGTGCCAACGCAGCAATCTTGCCTCCTTTGGGTTCGCAAATAAACGCTTCAAACGTGGGATTATAGGTAGATACCACAACATCTTAGCAGAGGTCCTTGCTTCACCTTAGCGAGATTTTGACGCTTGTATCGGGATGCTTTGCACACGGACAATAATGCATGTCTGCATACTCTTTACTGTAGAGGATACAATCGTTCGGACATGCATGTATTCTTTCTACTTCCATTCCCAATGGGCAAATAACCTTCTTTGCTTGATAGGTGGTGCTTTGGGCAACACGCTTCTCCTAAGGATGTCCGCTAGGAGACCTAACAACGCCGTGAAACTCTTATCGGACCAACTATTGCTTGCCTTCAATTTCAGCAGCTCAAGCACGGTTGACAACCTTGTGTATTCCGGCTTGCGGCCGAGGAACAAAGGTCTCACCGAGTCCTCCCTTAAGCCCTCGAATTTACAAAACACTCTCTCACTGTAGTTCTCTTACGCATCGCGTAGCATCCGATCCAGATTGTCATCGTGCCCCTATCCTCATCAAAAGCACACCACATCCGCAAATCGTTGACTTCCTACGATGTCGCCATTATTAACTTCGTATAATCGCTCTTCACCGTGGATCGGTCCAACATGTATACCCTTTTTGAAACCCCTTCAATCAAGTGCGCTCGATCTGCGCGCGTTGTTAAACATCTTCGATTACGCAATCAATGCACTGACAAGACATAAAATTTATCCCTTCTTCAACATATCCCGCCAATGCTCTTCTAAAAGCAACCACGCCATTAATGTAATCTTGACTCACACGGTTCACACCGCACATCCATTCGATCCATCTACAATACGCATGTAACAAATTAGTGTCAAATTGATTAGCGATTAATTTATAGCAAACGAAAATGTGCAATATAAACTCATTCTCCAACATTTGTATCTAAGGTTATTGAAAGAAAACTCTTCACTAGTTATGTACCACACGCGGTGGCATAGCGTAGCCATGCCTACGGCCACAACCATGATCCCTACCTCTCGACACCGATATCTATCTCAATTGAACAATCATGCAACCCAAATATAGGCATCACCTCATACAACACTTATTAACCTAAAATACCGGAACCGTAAATGCAATATTGCTTGACCCAAATCCCACCGCATCGTGAAGTACCTGTGTAAATTTTATTTTTAAGCCAATTAATTATCCTAACTCAAATTTTAGTGATTATTAGACCTAATTCAATTTTATAAAGTTACCACTCCTAAGTCAAATTTTAGTTCATTAGTTATAAGGTTTCAAAACTAAGATTTGCGGGGCTAATATTATTTATTCCAACATTGACGGTGCAAGATCATGTGCTCATACCAAGATTAGAGGAGGAGCCGCAGGTGGAGGAGCTAGGGCAGGAAGTGGCGCTGGAGCGGTAGACACAAATACAGCAGTGAGGAGCTAGGCGTGAAGTGGCGCAGTTGGAGGAGCTAGGGCGGGAAGTGGCGCTGGAGCGGTAGACACAGCTGGTGTTGAGGAGCTAGGGCGTGAAGTGGCGCAGTTGGAGGAGCTAGGGCAGGGAAGTGGCGCCGAGCGGTATACACAGCAGCAGTGAGGAGCTAGGCGTGGAAGGAAGTGGTAGACACAACAGCAGCGCAGAGGGATGTCTCGGCCAATTTATATGAAGACAGAAATCGCTGCACGGTTCTATTTCGTAACCGCTCGTGATGGGAAATATCACGCACGGCTCGAAAATAGAACCGCTCGTAACATCACGCACGGTTCTATTTCGTAACCGTCAGGATATCGCGACACGTTCTCAAATAGAACCGTCGTGTAACATCACGCATTTCTATTTCGTAACCGTCAGGTATCGCGCACGGCTCAAATATAACCGTCAGGTAACATCACGCACGGTTCTATTTGAGAACCGCTCGTGATATTTTCCCATCACGCACGGTTCTATTTCGTAACCGCTCGTGATGGGCCCGCCGCGACAAAGATAGCGAGCAGACCCAATACGCACGGTTCCAAAGGAACCGCTCGTGATGGGCCGTCGCTATAGCCTCTTTTGTAGTAGTGACTCGCCTTAGCCAGATCTAGGTACTCCACCTAGGATGGAGCTAGGGCAGTAGGCCTCCTCCTCGTCAGAGCTCATCTAATTAACCTCTTCCCACCGTCACTAACTCCTTCCTCTGCGGTGGGTTTGTTGCGTATGCTTTCAAAATTATTGCATCACAATTTCTTGATTGTTGCGAGGAGTGTTTTATTTTGGTGTATCGTGTTTTCAAAAAAAAAAGTTGCAGGATGATGCATTGTTGCGACTGTTTCATTTTATTATTGTAGTGAGTTCTCGTTCTGTTGCAATAGATTGACGATTTGTACTACCCATTTTGTTCGTTGTGGTGATTGTTGCGTCAATAATGGTGTCGCACCACTGGATAAAGGAGATTGTCATCTGTGAGACATTTATGAAAATTGATTTGTTTTTTGGTTTTTTTGCTATAATAATAAACATGTCATACCGAACAAAATCTCCTAGTACCACAATAATTTTTTGTTTGGTCAAAATTGTGAGACAATGTGATTTTTTTCCCAATTTAGTTACTCATGTCGCCACTGCTGTTTTGCAATGTTTCTCAAGGACGATAAAAAAAATGTTTCTAACGGAATAATGCATGTTGCACAATTTTGGTGGGAGCTTTCGATGGGAAGCATCTTCTCATACGTTCGAGCGCAAGCACGACCCTTGTATCGAAATGTAGAGTTGTATTTATTATACAGCTCTAATCAATAACCAATATGATGAAACTGTAGCTGTATTTTTTATACAACTGTTGTAATTCGCATTATATATTTATATGATAATTTGGACCCACCACAATTGACGGTGTGGATATTTATTTATTTTCCTCCGATTAATGTGTGGATTCCTAACCTTTGAGAGCGGACGTGGTGGCTTTATTTTGCCTTTGTTTTAACCGGCAAATTCTCCGCACAATTACACGGCTAGATACTAGATACATATGCTTATATTTTCAAAATAGAGTTGTATTTATTAGACTACTTTAATATGTGTCACTGAAAATATAATTGTACTCCTTATATAACTGTAAGTCTGTAACTAACTCTTATATTTATACCTGATTAATCTTGACCGCTATAATCTGGACCTACCATAATCAATGGTGTAGATCATTTTCTCTTTTCATCGATTAACATGATATAATTTATAATTCTCGAGAGAACATGATAACTTATTTTTATTTGTTTTAATAATATATAATCGATATATAGATAAGATAGATAGAAACAGGGTGTCTGGCTAGGTTTCCGGAGTTTCCCATTGCTGTGGACGATTTAAACATGCCAATACTGAAGATCAGTGTTGCCAATCGTCCAAACAACATACCATCGTCATGAGTCCACATAGAATCCGGAGGGCACGCACCGCACAGTGGTGGCGGCGTAGTGATTGTTGGGTTTCCATCAAGGCATCAACTGGAAAAGGCTGCGATGAGGAGTTCTATTGAATAAATTTGGATTATGTCCGGATTGACGTCCATCGATCATAACCTAGCTAGCACAGCAGCTACTACTCTAGCTTCAGGGAGGCAGCTCGTTGATCGGTTTATCTCATCATCTCTCTCTCTCTGTATATTTTGTCGCAGAGATTGAGATCCCTGTAGCTGTAGCTGTAGCTGTAGCTGTAGCAGCCAGCCAGGGTATCCCTGGTCTTCAGGACATGGCCCTCAGCCCCTCACCTAATCATCGATACTCTCCTCACTCCAGTAAGATCCGAATTCTCTACACTAGAATCACCGTTTAAATAGCAATTTAAGTTTATATTAGTCTAGTTTTCGTGTTTTACTACAGATTAAAAAAATTATATCTTATCAATCGTCGTCGTGCTTAGCCTACAATGTAAATGATCCGCCGATAAACCGTTCTTAGAAAGATCGATGAATCTTTGGGCTTCTTGCGCACCAGGCTGGGCAGTTGGGGTGGGGGGAGTGGAGAGGAGGCTTTGGATGACCAACCGTACGCACAGGAGTAACCGAGAAAGAACGAGATCCAACGACTCACATCTCACGAAGAAAGATAAATCTAACAGCTCATATCGCATGAGGAAAAATGGACTACTAATAATTCTTTCTTTTAAGTAGTAGAAATAAATAATATTTCATAATAGGACAGTATAAAAACCGTAAAACAGCTAACATCTACCGTAGTGAAATATATTTTTATTAATTTTACTGTATTATTTTATACTACAGCATTTGATCTAAACTATTTATTATAAAAACCTAATATATATTAATGTGCTTATCTGCATCAGCCTTTTGCCAACGCAGAGGATCCCTTCACTCGGTTGCCCTCCTGGCTCCCATACTCCCCTCTCCCATCTCTCTCCCTTACTCAGAGTAGGACAATCTAGCGGTCACACCCGTATGCCACTATGCATGTTTCCCATCTCCCATCAATTCACGCATTTTGGGACCAAGTAATTTTACATGAATATGCTTAATTTCTACAGACTCCACCCGACTTCCTGGAATAGCGCCATGGACGCACGCCTGCCAACTAACACTCAGCGGCAAAGACTGGGTCAACTACTAGGCTACTACGGTCAGATCGTGCGCAACATCTCCTCAACACACATATGGCCCATTCTCCTAAATGCAGCTAGGTTAAGACTAAAGGAATTAATATGCACATGCACCGAGCTCATAATCTTGATTATTCTTAACAATTTTCTTCTAATCAAGATGGCTATACAGCAGCGCCTGTTCGCCGTCGGCATCCACCTCTACGAGATGCGCCTGTTCCTCCTCCTTCTTGCGGCATTCAGAAACAAAATACTTATATTTGTTGCGCTTGTAGTATCTTACTTTAGCCTTATCGAATTTTTGATTCACACGGCTTTGGTCACCATTATTGTCGAGCCGCGGGCTCGCCATTGTTTGCCGTAACCGCCGACTCGCCATCTCTATTATTCGCCGATTGGGTCTCCTACTCGGCGCATGTTAGGAGAAGATGTTCGTCGTCGTTGTAGCCGCTCAGACCGCGTAGACGCTCTTCGTACGCCTTGAGTCGGCCGATCGTTTCTTCCACTATCATTGTCTTCAAGTCCCCAAACTGCTCAATGGTTGAGACAATCTGCAGTACTTACTCGGGTAGCGCGAGAAGCTTCTTCATGACGTAGCTCTCTTCCAACTTGACACTAAGATCAGAAATCTTGTTGACGAGAGTCGTCAATCTCACAACAAAGTCGCCCACCGACTCTGTTTCTTCCATGCGCAAACCGCCTAACTCGCTCTTGAGGGTTTGCACGCGCGCCTCCTTGACACCGCGGTGCCAACGTACATCGCCTTAAGCGTATCCAATGTAGATTTCATCGTCTCCTTTTGACAAGTAGGAGGTGGGTCTCCTTCAGATTCCTTGAAAGATGGCCGCAAGAGCCATCTAATCTTTGTGCACATCAACGTCGTCGGCCACCACAACTTTCCAAACACTTTAGGCCTTTATGAACACCTTCATCTTGATTGCTCACGCGCTGTAGTTGTTCTTGCTCAGCATAGGGTGTTGAAGAGAGATGCTGCTTTCTATTCACGATACCCTCAATGGACCACCGCCGACAACGATGGTGTAGCTCGATGGCAACACAGATCTTGCCCTCAGTATGGCTTTGATACCAAATGTTGGCCCAGATTCTCCTAACACACTCTTTGTTATTGGAGACACAACACACGCAATAGCCTTTTTGTCGTCGGAGTTGAGAACGAAGATAAACAGAACACACACAATAAAGTTTTTTTTTGACGCGCACAGCTTGCGTAGTTTTTTTGCTTCTCTGTTATTTCGACTCTTGTGTAATAGATACAACCAAAATTATATAGACTAACACAGGGACTTAATAGTCACTACCAGACTCCACTTGACTTCCTAGATTAACGCCATGGACACACGCACATCAACTAACACTCATCGGCAAAAACTCGTCAACTACTAGGCCACTACAACCAAATCGTGTGCAGCATCTCCTCAACACATGCACAACCCGTTCTCCTATATGCAGCTACGTGCGTTTGGTTGGTGGGATGAGATTGAATGGGATAGGATGGTACAGGTAGGATGTGATCGTCCTGGATGAGATGATACAAGTATGATGTTTGGTTGGTGGGATATGATGATACTTGATTTTGTTTGGTTGGTGGAATAGGATGGTCGTGGATGGTTCGAGATGGTGTTTGGTTGGTGGGATAGGATGATCCGTATGATATTTTTTTGCACTAAAATATGCTAAGAGTGGTCTTGTTTTGTTGATTAAATGACAAGGAACACAACGGTTCAATCGGATCGCAAATCGAATACTCGGTTTAGGAAATATGATCATTTGAAACTTGTAAATCAAGCCGCTACATCACCAAGCGTCTTAGAATTCGAGTGAACTGTGTGGTTCGGGATTTTTTTCCGAACGGGATGATACAGCGTAAACATGAAATATTCCTTTTTCTTGAACCATCTCATTCCGAATGGTTTGGTGATATCCTACCAACTAAACACCTGAACGAACTCATTTCCCGTACCGGATAGTTCAAAACAGCTCCATTCAACGAACCAAACACACCCCAAAGGAATTAGCATGCACGTGCACCCGGCTAACAATCTAGATTATTCCAAACAGTTGATAGACAGCCACATCTTAGAAAGGATTTGGCAAATATTTGATTGTGTGACAGGTGGGCTCCATGCTAAAAAAACTATGACAAATAATAGAAAAAGCTACCACAAAAAACTTAGCAAAATGTGTGCTAGTGAATCAAACATGTCCTTTGTCTTGCATTCCAATTGGATTGACAAATGCATTAGGGTGTGTGCAAATCAGGCTCAATGGCTTTGCATTGATGCTATTTCCAGTGCTGCCCGTCACTTCGCCCTGTGCAAGGCTGCAAGCGTATAGGCAAAAAAAAGAGGTAAAAAGCCTCGGGCGCGCGCCTCTTTCTTGCACTGAAATGGGTTCCGGCGGGAGGATTTCCCGGCGTCTGCGCCGATGAGGGACGTCAAAAAAACGGCACAGAAAGTTTCGGGGATGCAAAATACTATTTGTGAAAGGAAAAAGTCCCTATAACATTTCTAATTTTGCGTTTAGCACCCGAACTATAAACCAGATATTCGATCCAACAAACTTTGTAATCCAGTTCAAATAGCACTCCGATCTGGTTTGATGAGTGAGAGGTTTCGCCACGCAGAATGACACGTTGGCCAAGTTTAGATGAATGACAGATCGAGCCCACGTGAGCTTCCCCCAAATCAAAACAGAGCGAAAGAGCTACAGCGAGTGGTGGCCATAAAAGCACGATTGGTAGTTTGGTGGGGGGAGAAAACCTTATGGGCCTCACCTGTTATTGACTCAACTTGGTCAGCGTGTCACTCTATATGGTAAAATCGTCCATTTATTGTGCTGTGTGGACAATATCACTGTACAAAACCAGATCATAATATTATTTGAACCGGATTGTAAAGTTCAAAGCATCGAATGTCTGATTTCATATTACAGAGTGACTTTTGAGTAAAATTTAGGATGTTATATAGACTTCTTCCTTCATGAGACAGGTGTTACATGAACTTCTTCCTTCGTGAGACAAAAGGGGTAAGAACAGCTGTAGCCTTTCGGCATTGGTGAGGCTTCTCCTCACCGAAACCACACTGTTGTGGAATGAATCTGGCATCTATTTATTCTGGGCCAGTAGATACATACATACTGAATCACTGATACACATGTGCTTACAATCTTCACATGTACGTGAGTTCTTGATTTCATATCTGTAGATTGTAGAATGATTGAGCTGCTTCTTCATCCAACAGTGGAGAAGGACTACAGGAGAATGGCATTAACAGATATTCACTGTGCGGTTGCTGCACATGTCACTCGGGACGACTGAAGACCATGGACAGGCCAACTTACGACAGATAGGGAGACGTATTAATGGAGTAGACATGATAAACATTATAGCAGTGGTTCTGCAATGTTGGTAATACAGTTACAGTTTTGTCTGGATTTATAATTATAGCAGGGGCTCCTTCCACAAGGGGCTCGGTTCAGTGCAACTTGTTTGCGACGTAAAGGAGGTGGCTGATGTTTGTTGGGGGGTAGTTCTGCAGAAGTTTGAGATTGGAGGTGAAATCGCCGGCCAAGAGGCGTTTCCGGGCAAGGATCAGCATTGCGCAGCATATTCTGAGCAAGGTTTCCTGCGTTCGGTAGATAAAGTTTCAGACAACGAACTAGAACCAAAGCTTTGCAGAGTGTGTTGTTTGTTACCTGAGGACCATCAGGATCACTTAATAGCGTGTCCCATATATGAATCGTATCGGCAAAGTTGAACTCCTGGGTTAACAGTAGCGTTATCCACCTGAATGCATAGAACTGGGGATTAACCTGCAGAAATCACGCTTTTGTCAATAAGGCTGCAGGCATCTCTATAAGGATGGCAGGTGCCGCAGTGTGGATTTCCTGCTATAATGTTTCCAAACATTATAACAAAACTATTGTAGGAATGTTGTAGGTCCATGTCAGATCGAAAAACAGATAAAACAAGATTTGAACACTTGCACAACAAGTCAGAGGACCACCCTAAACACTGCATCAAGGACAGTACTCATAAGTACGTAAAGACTTACTTCTGTAGTTCTTTCCAAGTGGTGCTGAAGCTCTCCATCATACTTCACTAGAAGTTGCGATAATTTGGAGAGCGTACCTTGAATGCCAACAGCGCTGTTGTCTAGTTTCTGGCAGAAGTTGTCTCTAAACCCACTAAGCAACTCCACGAAGCAAAAGAAAGAATCAGCTTCTGCAAAGTCCTGTGAGGATTCCAAATAGCAACATCATGATATCGATAGTCTCACGGTCATGACTATACCAAATAGGAACTGCCTCAACAGTCTGCTCTACAACAAATGTCATTAAGCATATGGTAAAACAATTGCTTACTCCATACAGCATTTTTATCATCTGGATCATTCCGAAATACAAAGAAGAGTGGTGCCAAAATTTCATTCATCCCTTGCACATATCTTATTCCAGCATTCAGCTTGGCAAAGATAATTAGTACATTTTTCAGAGATTCCTGGTCAGAATCACAAACGATCAGCCAGGCATCTGAGCAGAATACTGTTTAGACTCAATAGTGGAGATTTACCTGATTGGACTTTGCAAAAGACGAGTCTCCACAGAAGAAATGCATGTCAGGGTGAGTGCGCTTTACATCACGGTCGATCTGCTCCATAATTTCTGAATACTGTATGGAAGATATATTCCAAGGCAGAATAATTTACCAACATAAGGATGATGCAAGGTGGTGAAATGACTCTTCACACCCACACACCAACTCGACACCATATACAAATGCACACATTGCGCATGCTTGCACTTACAGATATATACAAACAGAAAAGATGGATGCTTCTGAAACTAAAGGGCAAACCTACCAGTTCTAAGATAATTTCTTCAAATAGTTCAGCAGCCTGATTCTGCATTATATTCTCAATACGAGTCAATCAATGTGCATCTTAACAACTTGAAATCAAAACGAGCCTAAATTTTAAAGCTGCTATAATCAGATGAGTGGTTTAACTTACTCCAGTTGCACTTGGTCCTTGTTATGATCAAATCATAAATTCCCTAAATTTATACTAATATCAGTTTGAATACAACGTAAGCACACCCACCACTAGTACCAGCAAAGTTCTAATATAGGATCTAAGAAAATGCAACTAGCGACAATATGTGACCAAAATTCCAAAGTAAATAAACAAAAACAACCTGTGTAACACAGCCATAAGGCCCAGAACATAACATCCAAAGGCACTAGAGGGTACCTCAAAGAACTGATTCCATGCGCTGGTCTTCCCAAGGCTCAAAGGGTGCTCCTCCGGGGTTACCTCTGACCTATGAAGCAACCCATTCTTGACATGCTCTGCATTCTCATTGCTGTGGCCTTCTTGTTCCTCTCGTCGCGCAATTTCCACCTAGCTAGCAAAATTTGGGTTCAGGATCTCTATTTTCTAGTGCAGATATCACTGGTCCTACACGAAGTACCATATGTGCAACTGGAAAATACAATCAAGATACCAACAGTCTAATCTGAATATGAAGTGACATACAGGGTTGCTCAGGAACTCGTCTTTGAAGGCTGCATATTGTGATCTCTTTTTTGCCAACTCCTGCTCCCACAGTGCACGATCATTGGGCAAATAGCCCAGTAGCAGCTGCAAAACCAACACATGTACTGTCACTGAAAAGGCAAAAATCAAAAGTTTTGACGGCATCTTTTCCCTCGTACTGACCATATCAGAATAATTCATTACAAAGGATTAACAGGAGCAAGTTCATGAACATGAAAGGACCAAAAGACATGCGAATTTTAACCTGACATTGGCATCATAAAGCGAAAGGATAGCCTAAAGGACACGAATGCACATTGATCAGAAACGCAACACAGTAGACCAATTATTTATCTCAATTAAGGTCAGCCTACAACAAAAAAAAGTAGTCTCCTTCGCACTGCCATTGCGTCCAATAACCTAGTTCCAAGCCTGCAGCCTGTGGCTACAGAACAAATCCGAAAGTAATCAAAAGACGAGCCAATCGAGTACCTTCCACACAGTCGACCGGACGCCAGCGCCGTCGGGGACGCCCTGAGCCGCAAGCATCCTCAGCTCATCGAGATCTATCACCTTCTTGGACAACTGCAAGAGACGATGAGCCAAAAACCAAGAAGCAAAGACTTAGGAATGAGACAGCACGGGGGGCGCTCACCGCCGCAAAGATGCGGGACTGCCGCGAGATCTCGAGCTCCGGCTGAGGCGCCGGCTGCGGGGTTCGCGGCGAGCTCGCCATGGATTTGGCACACCCGTCCGTGGCTTGAGAATTATTTGGGTCATGGAGATGTTGCATTGTGATCTGTCCATGACCGTAGATTTTGTGGGGCTCATTGTCATGGATGGTTGAGATCATCTTCTGACTTTTCGTGCTTTAAGTAATAAGTAGGGCCCACTTCACATCATTTCTGTCAATCTGATATGGGCCTTTGCAGAGTTGAGAATGTCGAGTTGGACCAAAATTAAAGCCCAAGCCCGGTATTCGGAAGTTCTACGAAGAGGCATAGGCCTAATAGAATTGCAGGCTCAACGGTAGCAAGATTTTTTTTCTTTTTCTTGTTCTCGAGAACACTGAGGAAGGAATGAGACGACATTTAAGATCCAGGCGTATAAAAAGTCATCACAATTCTGTTGCCAAAGAGGAAAAAAGAATATCGTATCACAATTCTGGACCATCAGCTACAGAAGTTTTGGAAGAAGCAAAATTTTGAGCCAATTAATTTTCACATCAGAAGTTGTTAAGAGATGTTTGACAACATGAAGCAACGACCAGAAGGAAGAGCAAAGGGGGCTGAACAGTGAACAAATGACACCATCCTCTCTTTCCCATTCAGATCAACCACTCACCGGAGGAAATAAAAAAGAACAGTTCAGAACCTGCGCTGGCTGGGCACTCCTAAATCCCTTGATGCCAACTTGTGCACGAGGCTTTCCGATGAGATAATGACGACAGCGACCGCAATAACTTTCATATTATCTCGTGATCGGCGTGGTCTTTGTCAAAATCAAGTAGTCAGTGCAAGATGCTGGAAGTGGATAGGAATGTCCTACAGGAAAAAGATAAGGAGAAGATGAAATACATAAGATAAACAATGTAACCAAGTCAGAACTCAGAAAGGTCATTGTGTGTAGCGCAGTGATACAGAGACATACTAGACCAAGCAATAGCACTTTGTTTTCCTTTGCTTCTTAAAGAGAGAACTCGAAATTTTTTTAGAGGAGCCCTTTTGCTCGCTGCGTCACCAAGTGCTGGAGATGTTGCTATAGCAGATCAAGTGTACATATTACGTCTGAATCTGGTTGATCGCAAGCAGTGAATTAGTCTTATTTTTTTAGAGGAGCCCTTTTGCTCGCTGCGTCACCAAGTGCTGGAGATGTTGCTATAGCCTATAGGTCAGATTTTCAGAGCCCATACCAGTACATTTTCCCCACAGAAAAAATAGTATAAATTTGCCACGTGTCAATTCCCTTTATATAACTAGTCGATTGAATGTGTTGAGATTTTGGTACTGTAGATCAATCACACAAGAATCATACAATAACATGAACACACGATGAATCCAATGAGTGAAAGAAAAAGAGGTAGAGCACTTTTATTCCTCGTCATCTCTCCATACATAAAGGGTTCTGTTTATAGACTACATGGGTCGACCCCTTCTAGGGGCATTTCGGTCTTTTGCCCACAACCCGGCAGTTTCTTAATACTCTCCCTTGGCCAACATACCATGTTATGAATATGTCTCATCAAAAACTCCTCCAAAAAACCCAGTGGGAAAAAATAGAGAAAAGAGTACATAGCACACATTAAGTTGTATCGCACTTGTTGCCTCGTTAAAAACCTTAAATGTGAGAAACCCAATGGGAAAAACTCACGCAGAAAAAAGAGTACAACACTTATCTTCAGGATTTAGTAACGATCACTAGGATCTAACATGATCTTCAAGATCCTTGCAATGTTAGTCAACTAGACTTATAACGTTAAGTGGTAAAACCATTCAAGGCAAATTTAAATGGTAATCATCATGTTAACACCTTCTAGGCTTGACTAAAATTAAGATTTTTCAAAATCTCAAGTATGATGATCAGTATTTAGCATATGTTCTCCCTGAAGACAACTTTCGTTGAAATCTTGTTGTTCTAATACCTTTCATACATTTTTCAAAAACGAATATAGGCAATGATATTGTGACCAAATCAACTAGATTGTCACAAGGAAGAGTCTTAAAAGACAAATATCCAAATACTCGTATGGATACTCTAGGGTAAAATTATTGGGGAGTAACATGTCTAACTTATCAAATATCACTATTTGATTGTGCAATACAAGTACATTGTCCTTACAGAGGATATGGGGGTAATATTAGTTGCAAACTCGTATGCATTTGAATCGACTTATCGAAACCTTTTAGGGTCTTAATATTTTGCAACTATCTCTCCGGGTGGTTAAAGTTACAACCAATGATCTGTTCTACTGATTATAAAGTATGGTTATACTACTATAGAGTAAAATATAATAAGTCTTAGTTTTGATGTTTAGGGGATTAATTGCCACTGTCACCAATATATGTCGTACCTTCAGGGCACTAGAGGAAAGCACCATTCCACTAACTTCTGGTGGAAGATGTACTTTTGTAAGTGCGTATGTGCCACACTTATGATCTTTAGGTTCCTTGTTACATTCTTCAGGGTCTTGATGGGTTATTGTCCACTTCTAGAGATTATATGATTACTGGTGTAATTAAAAGGTCGACTGGTAAGATAATTTCCCTTCAGAGAGATGCTTTTTCTACAGGTAAGAGACTATTATGTATGAGTTTTTATATATATTGTAATTTTGTTTCCTTTCTTACTAGGAATTTTGAGTCCTTCGAGGATCTCATCAAGGATTTTGAAAACCCATTTAATGCATATTTTATTTAATCAATCATGTCATCTGCCAGAATTATTATGCAACTGAACATTATTTCATTCATAATGGGAGAGCAACAGTCTCTACGAGGACCTTTGAACTATAGCTTTCAATACTTTATTATATTCATAATGACCCATCAAGTGTGAACTAGCTAGTTCCAAGACTTTTATCTATTATGGTTCAACCTCAAATGCTTCCTTTTTGTGACTCGATATGAACATGTGAAGCGCTCGACTATGGACTTTGGTTCCAGATCCGTGTTCTCGTAAGAGGAACTTTAGAAATTGTAAAGGCAAAGTGGTTGCTGATAACTTTTCTCCCATGTCCTCATAATTGAGGGTGTATGAGTGTTAACCAGATCGTTGTTATTTCCTACACAAAATATTCTTGGCAGTTCTGTATTCCTAGCATTGTAATATGCACTCATCAAGTTGTTGGGGTTTTCATCTTCATGGTGAGGCCCTTTATTAGGTATTTCACTTTCAAGGTGAGTTCTCTTTAAGGGTATTTAAGTAGTGACTAATAATTGTTTTTGACTAGTGTCATTAGATCTTAGACCCGTAGGCGTCCTCACAGATTTTAGATCATGAACCAATAAGTCAATTTCACATAGGTGGATATACTATTCAACACGGGATATTCCACTCTTATCGACGTATTTACTACAAGTAAACACTATAGTAAGTCCTCCATAATTGAAAAATATCTGACAGACTCTCTGCTTCTAGCATACAAGAGCATAAACTAAACCTTAAGTTTAGCTTGGCTAGTGCGTATATCTTAGTACTAAAGATTTTTTCCTACCAGAAAATATGATGTCATTCGAACTTTGGGCATTTCTCCCCCCTAAAGACAAGATTCAATATTTATAAAATAGCATACTACAAATTTACCCTATCATGGGCATATGATTGATTGAATTTCAGATCTGGCATGATCTCCAACAACTGGTGGTGGCTCAAAGGTGTATGCTACAGTGGTGATATTATATGCGAAATGTTTGATTCCTCCAAAACACACTAATTTCAACAAATGGTTTGATAATTATATGAGTGAGCTAGACATTTATTAATGCAGTGGCAAGAAAACTACATGATGCTAACATTCTATATGTTATTCCAACTTCTGGTTGGTTATTAATCTGCGACGAAGGTCACATATAGGGGTTCAAGAGTTGGTAGACTTATTCTATAATCTAACTTCTTTATTATCTACCCAAGTTTTGATCCAAATATCAAACCATGTATCAAATAGTTTGGATCATTAAACTTCAAGTTTACAATCACGCAACATATTTTATAAGAAGTATGTTCTAACAACATAATATAACTCTACATGACGCTCTTTAAGAACATAAATATATAAAGCTTGAACATAAAGCATTGATCGGAGGTTAATCTGCATCGAATACTATAATTTATGTTGGAACATAATTATATTTTAATCACCCACATGGAATAATTATTCGATGGGAATATTTATTGTTCAACAAGAACACCATTTTTAATTAAGGGTGATAAATTGTATGCTTGATTTTTTGTAATGACAGAATAAATATGGCCAAATTTAGATCAATCAAGATGAACAAAAAAAATTCCAATAGGTTATTATATTTTATTTCGGGAGTTATATTTGCTTCAAGCAAGTGATATGGCTTCTTATGGTGTTGCAGTTGCGGACCGCATGTACCAATATGCATGTGTCATCTTCGAAGAGTATGACACACTTTGGTGTGTAGCCAACATGACATATATGTGACCGCGTCAAGCGACCGTGGTTTGTCGTGTGCATCCCCATATGCTGGCGGTTAGTATATCACTGAAGGCACAAATCAATTGCCCTTCGTAGGCTACAATGATTGTGGATGCCAATAGCATGGATACCAACAATAACGTAAATGCCATTATCCATATCAACTGGATAAGGATAATAATCAAATAATTTATTTTTATTTATCTCCCAAAATAAATTAGATTTTTTTAACTTTTGGCTTTGACCTAGGATGTGCCATTTCTCATAACATGACTCTTGTTTTGAACATTTTTTATGCTTCTTAGGTTCCAATATCCCACATATGCCCAATTTCCTCCCCCTTTTTCACGCCAACTATAGAAATCCCGAGTGATAGCGTGCGCATCAGAAATTTGCTTGAAAATTAACTCAGAATTTTAGCAACAATTTGCAATCATACTTCAAAAGGAATACAATTTTATTAGCGTGAAAATAATATATACTCTTTAATATCTTGCTTACAAAGTTCTTCAATCCAAATCTTAAGGTGTAAGTTATTTTGTACGTATTTAAGGATTATATTGGTTTCTAGCTAAATTAACCAATCAGAGATCAACATATGACTAGTTTTGCTCTGGTGCTACCAGGAAAAAAATGTTTCCCTTTTGTCATTCGGGCATCCGTACACTACAAGCTAGTGAGTTGACGCTTAGTAGATATCAGGAACACATGTCTAATATTTTGTTAGCAAGGCGTGGCAAAGTATTTTTAGTTTTTAGGCATACGGTTTACAAATTTTATTCCATACAAGATTAATTATTTTAGTACATGTAAGATATGCTATTCACAATATGTTCTGTTAAGCATATTTAATCAACTATTCAGTAGGGGATAAGGCTTTAAAGAACAACTTAAACCATTGTTTTATTTATAACATCAGGGAAAAAGCATTCTAATGCTTAAGTTTTCAACCTAAAGCAAAAGATAGGAGATGATCATCATGACCAGACCAAGTTCAGCAGGAGTTGCATCTATACTACTAATGCGACTTGTGCAGGAAATCAATATCTTTAAAAAGCTAAGAGATAATTAGGAGATTTCTACATGTCTCGATAGAACAAAGCATGGGCTTATAATTGATGTCATCTAGGATAAGCAATTTTCCACTTAGTGATGTCTAACATATCCAATATAATTAATGCAATTTTCTATATGTTTACACCTAGTAAATAATTTTAAATGCATGAAATAAGTGCAAGATAGTAAATATTACTTTTACCTATTTATTATAATTTTTTTATAATTTTCCCAGAATTTTTATAGTAATTAAGCCAACACCTCGAATTCACTCGGGGTTGCTCTTCCTCCACTTCAGAAATAGTGACCACCTAACCACTCACAGCGCCCGGTTCTTCTCACAAACTTTTTTTTAGAAGATCATCGGCGCAACTCCTTCAAGCCATCTAGGTGTCAGCAAACACCAAGAGTAACTAGTCAGAGATGCTCACTTGAATTAATCAAGCGCCAAAGCTCGATGGATACTCAATCCAACACCTAATGTAACACATACACTAGAATTTTACTATCCAAGCTCACTAAGTGCAACACATGCACAAAAATAGAAGAGAGGGCTTGCTCTTAGTTCAAGAGGGGAAAAATAGCACAAACAGCCTCCCACAACCGGCCACAAGGGCATATATATACCCACATAAACAAACTAGCTGTCGGAGGAGAATTTACTGAAAAACAAGGAAATCTAACCGCCAACCAATATTCGGTCAGACTGGCCTCACTCCAATGACTATAAAAACTAGTCGTTGGACCATCAACCGAACCGACTGCCCACACAAGGGCCAGTCAGACCGCACTAGCTAGTCAGGCTGCCAAGAGGGCGGTCAGGTGTAAGATCGAGGAGGCCGACTAGAGAGGGGTGAATAGACGATTTTTTAAAATCTTTTGGCTAAAATCGAGTTGTATGCGGAATTATAAATCAATTTGGTTTTGCTCAATTAAAACCTAAATCAACTAGTTTTGACTAAGTGCACCAACAATATAAGACTATTGATAATGATAGCAAATATACAAAGACTATAAGCAATTTAGTTCTAGAAATGTAAATTGCACAAAATAAAACACAAGAGAAATAAATAACAATGAACACAATGAAGTTTTACCGTGGTGTTCAAAGACTTGCCGGTCTCCCCTGATCCATGTTAAGGTGTTGGACCGTAAAGGCGACTAGAGGGGGGGGGGGGGTGAATAGGAGCACGCTCACTTTTTCACAAATTATGAACTCAATACAATTTCACTCCAGTAGCTATTAGAAAGCTATGAAGATCAATATACCAGTACAGCGGAAGACTAGTATTGAATCCAATTAAACCCCTAAGCAATGCTACAAAAATCAACTAAGATTGCAAACACTCACAAAGACGGGCGGTCGACCATGGACCCAATCGGTCGGACCGATTTCCGCGGTCGACCGGCGTTAGTCGACGGTCGGACCGCTCAAAATCGGTCTGACCGGTGATGACGGGCGGTCTGACCGGCCGACTTCAGAACCGATCTGCAACAGTAAAATCAGCCCGATGACGAACTTGCAATTAGGTGAAACTTTTGATTCTCAACTCTAATCTTTATGAAACTTTGCACACACCTTCTATATGCTATTGAGGACCTATTCCAATCGAATATTATGATAATTCTTGGAACGATCTTGAGCAATTGCCAATTGATTAACAAGAGGTCTAAACCGCAAGAACGAAAACTTGATCCTAAAGCTTGTTCGTGAGGATTGATGATCAAGATGATGCTAGATAGATTCACACATATCACAGCAAGCTAATTCACGTGAAAGAATCAATCACAAACTCGCGGATCAAAGAAAGCCCTAAAAACACGAAATTGAAAGCAAGAACGAAAAGAGACTTATCTCAAGCAAACATTGCATAGATTGATTTCGTGATTGTTCTTTGGATTACATCCACACCATCATGGATCAGTGGACAATCAAAGATCACGAAATTCACCACAAACCATCAAGAGCCCTTGCCTCCACCTCAACTCCCTAAAGACAATTAGGGTTTTGAAACATAAAAGGCGAGAGAGAGAGGTGCACCACCATCTCCTCCTATTTATAGTGGAGGCCTAAAACTCTTAGGGTTTGACTCTCTTGGGCTCCGTTAAGGCCCACTAACAAGCGGGTCACACACGCACGCTTCGCGGCGCCGTTTTTAACTTTTGACCTAAACCGCTTCACCATGCGTCATGGATTTGCCAATAGGTCACCCTTGTCCATCTTGTGTCACGCTTGAGTCGTCGACCTCACCCGGCATCGTCGATCGTTCTGGACCTCAACTCTCTAAGTCTAGTCCCGATTCTCCTCGCCGTTGACCGTCGTTGACCACCAAGCTACCTGCACAACCATAGACAAGCAAACACGTATTCGGGAACAAGTTCTTCACAACTTGACCCATGTTAGTCAAAACATGCATCATGCAAATCATATGCCATGAAACCAATGACTTTGACCTAACAAAACAACATCGCCACGAAGTTGGCCGACGTTCAAGTAAACCGGTCCGACCGCTCGGGTGAGCGGTCGGACCGCCCCATGGCGGTCGGACCGCTCCACATGAGCGGTCGGACCGCCACCGAGACTTAGCCGAATTTCATACCCTCAAAAACCGAAACCTTCTGGAAACTTAAATCCAATAGAACTTCTTACTGGAGACTCCAAAAATTATGAGACCAAGTGCATTGGGATCCCCTCACTTGCCTACAATACCTATTTTTGGCCAAGCCCATTCTGAGAACTTTTAGGTCATTGCCAGTCCGACCGCCCCACATGGCCGGTCCGACCGATTTGGGACCAGTCGGACCGCCGTGTAAGGACCGGTCGGACCGCCCCTGTCCAGAATACCTGTAGCTTTGTCGAAAACACGTGAAACTACAAACCGTAAACGCCATTGCCAATTGTCCCATCACCCTAAGATCTGGAGCATATCCCCATGAAATCCACAATCTCCCCCTTGATGAACACATTGACAATTATCCAGAAAATGTAAGTAAGAGGTTTGAAAACGAGTTTACTCGCAGTTTTCGCACAAAGGCACAACTTGGTTCATAAGCAAGAAAAAGCAATGAAAATGACCAAGCTGGCATCAGAATAGTATAGGCATGTGAGACAAGGCAAAAGAAAGCATAAAAACTTTGATTTCCAGAAAAGGGTCAAAATTCTCACATGAGGTCCATAGAAAGAGCAATTGTTCAATTGACCTATGATCATTGTGAGGATAAAAGAATGCAGTTCAAGTTCATAATATACAATAAGACAATAAGAATGCAACTCAAGAACTCCCCCTCACTATGATCATCAATTTTTCAATTTTTCAGTTTCTCCCCTTTGTACAAACTTCTCCCCCAACAAAGAAATATATTCTCATTAACACATCTTCTCTTCTCATTTAACACATCTTCTCCCCCTTTGACAATGGATTCATCAAGGAATCACGCCTTCCTCTCATCCAGAGATAACAAATAGAAAATAAAGGAAGAAGCAGAAACAAGAGAAGCATAAAGAGGAATATGCATGAAGTGCAATGGAGTGGCTTCAATTTTTGTATTTTTCAATTTTTGATTACAAGAAGCTTTGGAGATTACCCAAAAGAACAAGCTAGTATCTCTAATATTGCACAAACAACATATCAAGCTGTGCAGTAGCTAGCAAGATCATGGTAAGACATATATATCAAAGCTAAGCACAAAGGCTCAAAAGTAAAGCAGTAGATTTGATCAATTTAAGCAACGCTTCAAATTCAGCAAGTTCATCAACAGGGATCCTAAAGTGAAATTGGCCATGTCAAAATGTCAAAGTGAGATAAAAAATCTAACAAAAACCACATTAAGAGTCAATCAAGTCCCGTATTGAAACATTTTGCTCAATATTTTGTAAACGCCCATTTGTCAACATTTTTCTCATTTGCATTGAATATTGAAGTTGACTAATGATCTAACTTAGTGACAAGATCCTGGACTAGGAGCCATCCACAAACTCATCCTAAGCTTCGACCAAAAGTTGATTAAAGGTATATCTTAGTAAAGAAGATCCTGGACTAGGAGCCATCCACAAACTCTTTCTAAGCTTCTACCGAGGCGACAAATCTTGAGGTTCATGTCATTTCTGACAAGCAGTCCCCATGAGATCGTCTGGTTCATCAAACTATCTCCAAGTTCATGTCATTTGACAAGCAGTCTCGTAAGAATAGTTTGGCACAATTTAAGCATAAGACAATCTTGATTTTCATTTTTCACATGAGCAGTTTTAGAATCTTGTCGGTGTATTAGAACCGATCTTACGTAAAGATTGTTTGATTCGGGGGGTCTCCTAGAGATAAGATCACGCAGAGTGGATTGACACGGGATGTTTAGACAGGTTCAGGCCTTCTCCGGAGAGAATAATAACCCTAATCCTGTGTGTATGGTATTCTTGATGATCAAGTAAAAGACTAAGACTATTACAGAGAATAGCACTTGTGTTCCTACTTGACTGGCTCTTGTTCGCCTCTTTTTTCTATCTCTCTGATTGATACCTTTATATAGTCGTGAAGAAGTAGCCGTTTCGTCCTACGGAAGATGCGCCTAATTAATGTAGTAACGGGCGCATGATGGTAGTAATTACCGGCGCCTTGACTTCTTCACGCGCCCGCAATTATCTTCGGAGATAATGGGGTATTTACACACCATTAATGGCGGAATAATAGTGCGTGTAGACCGTTCGGATTCCTTAATCAATTGGACCTACCGTCGTAGGTTTGATTATAAGGTGGTCGTAGTTTTCACAGTCGTAGAAGGACTTACGATCGGTAGCGATCGTAGAAGAACTTACGACTATGTAGTGGTCGTGAAGGACTTACGATCGGTAGCGATCGTAGAATAACTTACGACTATGTAATGGTCGTAGAAGGACTTACGACCATGATGTAGTCGTAGAAGAACTTACGACTATGGGGGTGATTGTAGAAGAACTTACAATCAAAGGTTAGGCCTCTCCTTATAGAAATAAGGGGTACTTACAGGGACTATGTGACATCATATTTACCCATAATAAAATTACGGATAAAAGATAAAATGAGGATTATTAGATCCTCGTCATCTAGCCCCGACTTCAAGTGAAAGTAACTTACTTGGTGAAGGTTTAGTAAATGGTCTTACGACCATGAAAATGTCGTAGAACAATAGTCGAAGGAAGAACTCTTGATATTTGAATGCTACTTTGACCAGAATTTGTTTGGTCAAGAAGGTTGCTTACAACTATCAAAAGTCATAAGAACCCCTACAACGTGTAGTAGTCGTAGTAGGGTGATTGGAGAAAAACCCTTAGATTGATACTTCCTTTGACCAGAAAGACTTGGTCAGGAAAGTAATTTTACTTGGAGATGATAAAACAAACATAACTTTCTCGAACAGACCGTCTGGGGAATTGCAAACGATCTCTACAGATCTGTTGATGAGACGGTTCCCGAAGTGATCGCAACCGTGAAGATTGTTTACAACTTAAAAAGTCGTAAAAACCCCTACGACCGTCTGGTGGTCGTAGCAGGGGAATCGGAGAAAAAGCCTTTCCGATTGATACTTCCTTCGACCAGAAATACTTGGTCAAGAATGTAATTTTGCTTGGGGGTGACGATACGCACCTAATTTTTCTCGAACGGACCATCTGGGGAATTGCAACCGGCTCTCTCAGACTTGTCCGATGAAGCGGTTCCCGAAGCGGTACAACCAACTCCTACAGACCTATAGACGAGACGGTTTCCGAAGCGGCGGAGATCGCGCGGTTATAAAAACTTACCAGAAGGTAGACTTGGGTTTTTACTTTTCCCCCGAATCGCTCATTGCTCTTGAACTCTTGCTTTCTCCATCCTCGACTAGGTTTCATCTTTTCCGCCGCCAATCCAATCAAAAAACTTCTTGCTTCTGAGCGAAATGGCCAAGAGAGTTTCTGAATGGGAGGAATCGGAGATGGATGCGGCTAAGATCAAGATCTTGGTTGATCTTGGAAGATCCCGAGAGAAGGCTCGGTGAAGTGGATTCGGCTATTAGGCGAGATCGCCATCGGGGAAAATGGGCAAATCCGTCTTCCAAGCGTATTGTGAGTCGCGGCCTTGATTACACCCACCCCTTTCTTACGGTAGTACTCGAACACTTTGGGGTGGGCCGGTGAACTTAGGTCCCAATTCCATTACCATGTTGAGTGTGTTCGTGTATGCATGCGGCGTGCACAGGGATTCGGCGGATCTCGAGTGTTCCAATATTATTATGGAATGGCTCGACAAACCGAATCGCCGGAAGGCTGTGATCTGAAGCTCCACGACTCAAGTCGAAGGAGTACATTGAGCTTTACCCGGTCTTCGTGGCGGGTTTGGAGGAAGAGGTGGTTCTCTTGGAAGGTCACCTCTGAAGACGACCTTTCTTTCGTGGGGAAGGTCTTTGAAAAGAAATCTTCATGGGATTCAACCCTGAAGATATCAGTAGGATTAGCCCTTATATTCAAGCCATTAAGGACTTGAAGGAAGAAGGGTGGCCGGATGGCATGTGGTGAAGGATTTCATCACACGCCAATCGATCCTCTGAAGAAGCGAGCATCTCCTATGTGGAGGTACTCGGGAGAGGAGACCCCACCGAGACTACGAGGAGGGTAAGCAATTGTCGACTTAGTTCTCCGTTTGGTTTTCACAACTTTGTCTAATATTTTTATCTGTTTACAGATCTTTCACAGTGAGGTTGACTCAGTCGGACTCATCTGTGAGAAGTCCCCGCCACTCCGAGGCGGTTCCTCAAATCATTGCGGTTTTGTCATGCAGATGAAAGGATAGAGCGCCTAAAGGTAATCAAATCGATTCTCTCTTTAGGACTTTATAGTCGTAGAAGATACTTACGACTAATGGTGATCGTAGAATATCTTACAATCAAGAAAAAGTCGTAGAAAAACTTACGACTTGGTACTAGTCGTAGAAAAACTTACGACTAATTAGTGATTCTTCTTTTACTGTTTTGCTTTACGAAAGTAGGCATGGAAAATCGCCGGAGACGACGAAGAAGTCGTTCGATGACTATTAGTATTTGGGTTGTCGAAAGACAAAGACTCGCTCCTCCCTCGAAGAGGCGTCGACTTGTAAAATCTGCCGACAAGGGGAGCAAGTTCGAGTTACGGTCTTTCGACCAAACCCTCTACAAGACTGCGGCATTGTAGTTATATCTGAAGCCGAGGCGCGCACCGTCGGCCGAGGAGGTTGAAGCGGTTGAACCTCTCAGCGCAAACCTCGCAAGGCTAAGGTACCCTTCTATTATGACACGGAATCTTTCGCGATTGGTGCCACTCCTAGTTTTATTAAACAAGCTGGAAAGGGAGAACTGGAAGGATTTTATGTCTTTTATGAAGGGCGATCTTTGCATCGGCACAACACAAGCAATCGAGGCGATCTTTATACGGAATGGTCGAGACACCTCTCGTCCATCCAGAAGATCGAGAAACGAGCTCGTTTCTGTTCAAACTCTGACGACAGACGTGGTCGTGGCGAGCTAAATGTTGAACCTCGACCGGGCGTGGTCGTGGAGAAGAAGAGGTCCTCCGTTGGGAGGATTGCTCCAAAATTCTGGTTAAGACCGAGTGCGAGGTATGTGAAATGTCTTGAAGTGTAAGAAGGACATTTACCTTTTTCTTTTCACAACTGATTTGCTTTTCTTTATTTCATCCGACTCCTTGACCCGGAATGCTTCTGTGAGAAGTCCATTGCTATCCCTTGACTCTTGGAGAGGTAGCAACGGAGGTGGTCAAGCATCACCCTTGGCCCGGTGGCCGATGAAGTCGAGACTCCCAGTGTCTCCACATCTGCTGAAGTCGTGACTCGACTCTTGAGGTAGCGGTATTCTTGTTGAGGTGGCGCTCGACTCTGAAGTCGTAGAAACAACAGAGGCGGTGTGGAAGCCTCTGGTCAAGGTGGTGACCGACTGCGCACCGCTCTGGGAAGGAAATCGTGGGGCGTTCCTTCCCCTACCCAAGAGAAATCACAGAACGGAAGGAGAGAATTTCAACCGTGGTGACTTCTTTGGGCTGCCTCCGTCGTAGGGTCTTACCTTACAAATCTGGTGACCGAGTCCCCATCCCAAAGATATTCCCAATACGGACAATACTTTTGACAACGGCGCCTCGAGAAGGTGTGGTGGGACAAAGTCGCGAGGATAGATAAGCTGCAGCACCGGACCTTGTATATTCGATTTTTGCTAGAACGACTATGAATGTAAGTATCTTCAGAATACTTATATATGTGGCTTTCCTTCCCTTCTCACTGTTTTCTTTTTGCAGAAAGCTCTGGAGCAAATTCTGTTGTCGGTGAGTATCATCGACAACTTTTAGAACTAAGACAAGAGAAGGAACTACTCTGCTTGAGAGCGAGAGGTGGTAAGTCAATTATCATTCATAGTTGTTTTTGACTTAAATACTCGTATAATGCTTTACGAGAATAGTCATGGAAGAAACTCATGACAAAGTATTTGTCGTAAAAAGCTTACGACTACTTACGACCAGATAGTGGTCGCAGAAAGACTTACAACCATTCGTAGTCGCAGAAAAACTTACGACTAGGTCAGTGGTTGTAGAAGTATTTCTAACCATTCGGTGATTTTTATCTCCATCTCTGTCCTTTGTAGGTTAAGCGGTGATTCAAAGACCTTAGCCGACTAAGCTCGACTATGAAAAGAGGAGTCGAGGAGGCTAAGGAATGAAGTATTAACCCTCTCGGAAAGACTTGAGAGGTTGTCTCTGCATCTAAGAAATTGCGAGGAAAAATAAGCGATGAAGTCTTGAACTTAAGACTGCTTTTGAGTTTTAACCTTTACCTAACTCTCATTTCTTCTTGAGATAAAGAAAATGAGATGAAGAATCTCCGGACTGAAGTTGGAGACAAATCTTTGGTCATTCAGGAGTTTTCCCGCATTACCAAGAATAAGGATCAAGAACTTGAGGTTACGAGAACTCAAGTCACGGTAAGTAACTCTTTACTGTTGTCCTTTTGAGTGTTTTCCTTTTTAATGTCAATTCCTTGTTCGAAATTGCTGCCCAATTGAGAATCCTTGAGGTTGAAATCCAAGCAAAGACCTTGATCGCAATGAGTCGTCGCATTGCTAAGATGAATCTGAGAGGACATCGGGCGTGGGAGCAAAAGCATCTTTGGCTGTTGCTTTCCATCGCGAAGAGGTCAAGAAATTGGATTCTCAATTAGTAGGTAAGAAATGCTTTTACCTACAAATATCTTTGTGTTATGTTCCTCTAGAAGTATTTTTGTTTGGCCGGTATTATTCTTTTGAACAAGTGGTCGAGAACAAAAAGCTTGCGAGGCTTCGACTTGTACCCAACAGAGATGGAGTCGATGAAGACTAGTCTTCAAGGCAACATCACTCTCTGAACAATGTGCTTAGTGAGCTACATTACGAGGAAAAACTCCTCGAGAAGATACTATAGTTGCTCACACAAGTACTATTGGAGAACAAGTCGGAAAATTGCAAGAAATGGTGACCACTCTGAAGGCTAATCAAAATGAATCAATAAGGGAGGCGATCGAAGGCTGCATGTAAGTTACGCTTTGGCGAAACTTAAAGCTCAAGATCCCCGCCTAATGTTAAACCAATCGAAGCCGACTTGATATCTGAATCGAGGCAAGTCGTCGATTGTGGAAATCTGATCGATTGGCAAAAGGTGGCGGAGGAAATGCATTAGGCTCTCCCCTTGAGTAATCTTGTAACTACTTTGTAAGGCGAGAATTTTTGTTGATGAGTAATATATGATCCGCCTTATTTCACGAAAATCATCTTGTCGAGTAGTTAGTAACTCAAAAGATAATAAGCGAATGAAAGACGAATGAAAGACTAAGAATTGAAGTCAAATTAATAACTTTATCCTAGCCCCGACTATTTGTTTAGATTGTTTAGACAATCTAAATAAATAGTGTTTAACAGGTTTACGAAAACAAAGAGGTTTATTTAACTTATAGCTTTTATTACGGTTGTCAAGCCTTTGGTCGAAAGAGTAAAAGCGACTCGACACTAGGAAGTTCCTTCTAGTGGGCGGGACCACGTGCGAGAAAGGAAAGGCTTCGACTAGGTGATGTTTTCATTTCCGACTAGTTTAATCGAACCAAACGACAACTTGAGTTAAGCAGGGCGTCTTAGAGGACTTTAGTAATTCGTTCGTCCTTTTTGGTGGACTTGATAAGTCTTTTCAGTAGCAAAAGTAGGAGGCGAGCGGCGCTAGGAAGTTTCCTTCTAGTGGGCGAGGACCACATGCGAGAGAGGAAAGACTTCTACTAGGTGTGTCTCTTCCTTGACCAGTTAAAACAAATCGAGTACACCAAGGTGGTCGAACAAATGCAAGAAAGTGCACTCTACTTAGAATATTTCTTGAATTAGTGAAAAAATAAACTAAGATTTGAAAGAGTTGGCTTTGAGAACATTTATTTGGATAGAACTGAGCTCTTTGTATTGGCGACAAAAAATGAGTAGCAGTCGATGCTAGGAAATTCCTTCTAGTGGGCGAGAACCACATGCGAGAGGAGAAGTTTCAACTAGATGATGTTACTAAGCTTTTAGACCGATGTAAAGAAAAGCGAGTTTTATTTTTGTAGCATAGTCGAAATATTAAAAAAGCTTTACTCAAAAAATAAGGCAAGAGAGGTAGAAGGAACCTGGACTTTTATTGCCTGAGAAATCAGTCACACATAGAATTTGCGTAACTGGTCGATGTTCCAAGAGTTTGAGAGAACCTGTCCATCTTCCATTGCTAGTCGTCACGACCACAGCCGAGTTACTTCGACCCTTTGTGTAAGGACCTTCCCATTTAGTGGAAAGTTTATTCCGATTAGACTTGGATTGGCAGAGCCTCAATACCAAGTCACCTACAGCAAGGCTGCGAGGTTGGACCTTACGATTATAGTATCTGCGCAGGGCTTGTTGGTAGACTGCCGAACGGATTAAGGCTAGGTTTCTCCTCTCTTCGAGTAGGTTAATGTCATCTGCTCGAAGTTGTTCTGATCGAGTTGTTGAAGGTTTCAACTCGTGTCGACCGCAATTTTAGCTCGGAGGAAGCATGGCCGGCTCAAAAACTAGAAAAATGGTGTTTCTCCTGTTGCTCATTGGTGGTCGTCTGAACCGCCCATAATATGGAGGGTAATTCTTGTACCCAAGCCCCGGCGCTTAACAAGTGGTCGAAGACTCGAGTTTTAATTCCTCGCATTATTTGGCCGTTTGCGTTCGACCGCCCCATTGCTTTGGGGATGTGCAGCGAAGCATAGCATAACTTGGTACCCAACTCGTCATAAAATTCTGAAATTTTGCACTTGCGAGTGTTTACCATTATGCGTAATTATCCGACTTAACTCCAAATCGACTAATTCGCTTCTCATCATGAACCTTTTCTTTGCTTAGTTGTTATCGATTCTGAGTTCACTTGATCCATTTGTGAGCGTGTCAATAGCCACAAAAGGAATTGAAACCTCCTGGAGCTTTGGGAAGCGGTCCTAGGATATCAAGCCCCATGTCGCAAAAAGGCCAAGAAAGAGGTATTGTTTGTAATGCTTGAGTGGTTGGTGTATCATCTACCATGGAATTGTACTGGACACACTTTTAACCACCTCCATAGCATCGTCTGTTTGTAGGCGATAAAAACCTTGTCGAAAGGCTTTACCAACTAATGTTACAGAGGAAGCATCGTCCCACAGATGCCCTTTGTGTATATCGTGAAGGAGTGTTATTCCTTCGTTTTGCGGAATGCATCGCATGAGTATCCCTTGGGTTCCTCGTTTATAGAGGACTCCTTCAACCAAAGTATACATTTTGGCTTTTGGGATAATCGATCGCCTCAAGATCATCTTGGTCTGGAACCCTTGCAAAGATACTCGTAGATGGGAGTCATCCGGTATCCTCGTAATCTAATGAGGCCATCTCAAGAGGTGTCTCTGGTTCTTCGACCGAGAGCGGTTTTGGAGTTGCTCAAGAAAACTCCTTTTGGTATTATGGATCGGGAAGAAGCCATCCGAGCAAGTTGGTGCGAGAAATTATCCTTCGAGGATAAATTGTACCTCGAAACCTAAAAATGTTTTTCTAGCTTACGTGCTTGATAAGTACCGAGCCATTGTTGAGTTAGAACCGGTACTCTTTCCCAATTTGATTCACGACTAGTTGAGAGTCTCCTCTCACGAGTAGTCGACGAATCGAGTGCTTCGCACTCGTATGCCGACTAGCAAACCTTCGTGATACGCCACATTGTTAGTGGCACGAAAGTTTAATTGTATGGCATACTTTAAGGTTTCTCCGTTAGGAGATACGGGACCACCCGACCCAGAGCCACTTAAAGTAAGTGACCGTCAAAGTACATCATCCATTGGTCGTGGAATCGTCTTGGGGATCTGAGCGAGTTCGAGATTTGTCCATTCGGCGACAAAGTGCGCCAAGATCTGGGATTTTATGGCCGTTCGGGACACGAAATGGAGGTCGAACTCCCAAGTTCGTGACCATTTGCCATCGTCCATTGTTTCCTTATTATGGAGGATTGCTCCCAAAGGAAACTCGGGCAACACCGACTATTTTGTCTTTGAAAATAATGCATGATTTCCTCGAAGACATGAGGAGGGCATATAGAAGTTTTGGACACGAGGTAGCGCTCCTTAGGCCGTGTAAAACTTGCTAACGTAGTAAACCGGTCGTTATGCGTTTTCACGTTCTCGACCCGATCTTGCGCTTCTTTGCTGTGGCGTGGCGACTAGGTAAATTAAGGCGTCTCTTACGGCTTTGGAGAAACCAGAACAGGAGCACTCGAAAGATACCTCTTGACATCCTCAAAAGCAATGTTTGCCTCGTTCGACCACTCAAAACCTTCATGTCTCCTGAGAAGTTTAAAGAAAGGTAGTCCTTTTTCTCCTAGTCGTGCGATGAAGCGACTTAAAGCCGCCATGCACCCGGTGAGTTTTGGACTTCCTTTTTGTGTTTGGAGGGCGCATCGGAGGATGGCTTTTATTTTTCAGATTTGCTTGATTCCTCGTTCGGATACTAGGAATCCAAGCAATTTTCTGAAGAAATTCCAAACACACACTTCTCGGATTGAGTTTTAAGCGGTGCTTTACGAGGTTGTCGAATGTTTCTTGTAGGTGCGTGATATGATTAAGTCTCTTAATGCTTTTTACGACTAGATCATCAACATAGGCTTCCAAATTCGGCCTAATTGAGATGAAAAATCGATTGCATTAAGCGTTGAAAAGAAGCACCGGCATTCTTTAGACCAAATGGCATTTTGACATAGCAAAAGGTACCAAATGGAGTAATGAATGCGGTCTTTTCTTCATCGTTTAAACACATATTGATCTGGTGGTATCGAATATGCATCTAAAAACTTAATATCTCACAACTGCGGTTGAATCAACGGTGATCAATACGAGGTAAAGGAAATCATCTTTTGGACAAGCTTTATTAAGATCGATAAAGTCCACGCACATCGCCATTTGCCGTTTGACTTTTGACCATTCTGAGGTTAGCCAACCACTCGGGTGGTTGACTTCTCTTATAAAGCACCTTTAAGTAGCTTATCAACTCGACTTAATAGCATCTCGTCGATCGAGGGCAAATCTCGTAATTTTTGTTTCACGGGGAACTTTATCGGTAGTAAAGCTAGCTTTGTGCTCGATTACCTCCACAGGGACTCGGGCATGTCGGATGCTTGCCACGCAAAGACATCTGCGTTAGCTCGGAGGAAGGTAATGAGGCGTCTTCCTATTTGGGGTCGGAAGTCTCCCGTCGAGCAGTCTTGAGGTTCTTCTGCGTCGGAGGAACCTCTTTGACTTGATCGTTCGGCTTTGGTGCGACTTTGAAGCCGACTTGCTAGTCGAAGTGACTTTCATCTCGAGTTGGTATTTGACCAACCATCTCGAGGATCGGCGGTCATGACTATCGCCATCTTTTGTCACATTGAATTGTGATCACTCCTTTGGGACTGGCATCTTAAGACATTGATACCCATAATGAGTAGCCATTAAGAATTTTGCCAAAGTTGGTCGTCCGAAGTATGGCGTTATATCTTGTGTCGAAATCGACCACATCAAAGGAGACTTTCTCAGTCACGAAATTACTTGGTGAGCCAAATTTTAAAGGAAGAGAAACTTGGCCAATGGGTTTGGTGAAGACCGATGCGATTCCATGAAAGGAATATCGTCTGAAGCCTTACCTTTGTCACAGGTACTTGCATCTCGTCCGGGGCTTTAGTAAATAATATGTTTAAGAACTACCACCATCAACTAACACTCGATTGACCGGCGGTTGTTGATGGTGGGTTCATTCCTGTCGAATCGACTGATCGACTCATAGTGATCGGGCGGTCATCTTTCTCAAAGAGATGGTAACTTCCGACCACTTTGGTAATTTATTGACAAGAGGAGTATGTATGGAATTTACCTCTCGTCCGTGACTTTAAGTTGTCGTTTGGAGTCGTATCTGGATGATCCTCCATAGATATGCTCAACGGTATGGTGCGGATCTTGGAATGGCATCTCCTCATCATCGGCGACTTGACCACTCGTATGTCCTACACCTTTCGAGTAGGGGCGGTGCTTTCTTAGTTGTAGTAGTCCTCGAGCTTTCTTTGGAAAACTTCGGCGATTCTGAGGTCATGTCCTTCCTTTTTATGAAAAGGACACCATCTTGGTTTGTCGTTCCTACGATCGGCGCTTACCTTTGCCTTGATCGGGGTTCGACTTGGTGGTTTAGGGCTCTCTATCTTTTCGGCCAAAACCTCCTTGAAACCACTAGTTTGTGGCTTTTGACTTTTATTTTCTTCTTGGACTTTTTGCTTTTGTCCTTACCAACCTCACGGCTCTCGAAGAGTGTGTGTTTCTCGATCGATAGTGTTATTCCACTCGGCGCCTCGAAGCGATTGCATATCGATCGGCCATCTCAAAGAGCTCGGCAGCGGTGTTGGGAGGATTTAAAGCAATATCCTCTGTTATTCTTCTACTACGGACTCCTTGCTTAAAAGCCACGATCACGGAGAGTCGAAATTTCGGAATTGAGTTCTGAACGACTAAAGCGTTTGATGAATTGGCGCAAAGTCTCGTTGTTGTTCTGTTTGATCCGGTGCAAGTCGTCTTCCTTTCGAGGCGGTTGTATGTGCCTTGGAAATTTGCTGCGAAGATCACAGAGGTGTTGCCAAGTAGATCGACTCGAGTGGTTGGTTTAATAACCACGATCGGCGGATCCTTGAGCACGATTGGAAGGTAATTAGCCATTCGTGCTCTCCTCCTCCTGCTTTGCTCGGACGGTGTTGTATAGATCTGAAGAAACTTCGATGGGATTTTGAGATCCATCAAATTTCTCCATGTTCCTTTGGTCGAAAATGAGGTGGCGTGATGCGCTTTCGAAGGTCGGCGAAAATGCGGCATCCGGTAATTACTTCTTGGCGCCTTCTTTGTAGGAAAGAAGGGTTAATGTCGCCGGTGATCGTATCTGACGATACCGACAGCGGTGACTGATACATTGTAGGTCTCGGCTCTTGAGGAATACTCCTCGTAATCCACCGTTGTGAATTTCTTTGCGAAGTAGTGATTGATCACCTCCTCGGAGGCTACTTGATCATCGGCCGATCGAAAAGTATTTCTTGAATAGGAGATCGATGTGACTTATGACCGTGTCGATTCCTCTGAAATATTCGATTGGTAGTAGTGAAGAAGTCGCATTACTACGACTACACGAATGTTGTTGACGAGTACTTCGATCTTGTCATCACGATTCGAAGCCTTTGCGCAATCTCCTCGACAAAGAGATCGTATCACGGTGTTCGAGCAAGCTCTTGATTGGGATTCTCAAGCAAGTCGTTGATGTCTGGAGTTCTTGTACCTCCTGTGGCGATATTGAATCTTGAGCGGAGTTCTTACGGGCTGCAATTTTCTTTCTTGGATGACCTCAAAATCCTCCCGTCGGATCTTTGAGGCCTTCTCGGTGGAGTGCGAGAATGTCGAGATTTCTCTCGCGTTCATCAGTGTTGGTTCTCTCTGTCGGTGGTTCCCTTGCCATTACTACGAGGCGCGGTCGTGATCTTGGGGAGGTTCTCATTTCGACCTCCATGAGGTTGACTCGATTTGAGGAAGGGCGAAGACCTCCGTTGATGATTCTCACTTGCGCTTGAGGCCTCCCGCTTGAGGAGTGCTCGAGAGACACCATCTGGCGACTTGGGTAATCCCCTCCGTGTAGGGAACTCGGGTTATAAGCTGTCTCCGTCATAAATGAGATCTGCGGAGAGGCAGTCGTATTGTAGGAAAAGCATGCTTGATCCCACTATCTCTGGAGTTACCACGAGAGATAGGATCACAAGATCTTGGTGGAGTCTGGAATGGTGGCTTCGGGACTTGTCTCACCAGTCGGACCGCCTTAAGGGAACTTGGACATTTAGAGGAAAAACTCTCATTGTGTCGTGAGTCCTCACAGGTGCGGTTACGGTCGGATTGACCCTTGTCCTTGGAGGAATTGGCTCCTCTGTTGGGCGTATCGTTGTGGGGATAAGGATCCTCCTCAACTCCATTGATGGGATGGTTTCTGGAGAATAATCTCGGAGGAACATCACCATCGTGGATGCATCACTCGGCTCGTAGTCGAAGCCGGCATCCATGTCGGCGTCTGCGTGTCGCCAAGTCGAACCAGTTCTCCTCGTTCCATTCTCTGCCATGCTTGCATGAGATTGGAAAAAGAGAGTATGTTGACAAGAGATTACGGAAGATCCCCACGATCGGCGCCAGCCGCCGGTGTATTAGAACCGATCTTACGTAAAGATTGTTTGATTGGGGTCTCCTAGAGATAAGATCACGCGAGTGGATTGACACGGGATGTTTAGGCGAGTTCAGGCCTTCTCAGGAGAGAATAATAACCCTAATCCTGTGTGTATGGTATTCTTGATGATCAAGTAAAGACTAAGACTATTACGAGAGAATAGCACTTGTGTTCCTACTTGGCGGCTCTTGTTAGCCTCTTTTTCTATCTCTCGATTGATACCTTTATATAGTCGTGAAGAAGTAGCCGTTTAGTCCTCGGAAGATCGCCTAATTAATGTAATGTGAGCGCATGATGGTAGTAATTCTGGCGCCTTGACTTCTTCACGCCGTCGGCAATTATCTTCGAGAGATAATGGGGTATTTACACACCATTAATCTGCGGAATAATAGTGCGTGTAGACCGTTCGAGTTCCTTAATCAATTGGACCTACCGTGCGTAGGTTTGATTATAAGGTGGTCGTAGTTTTCTGGTCGTAGAAGGACTTACGATCGGTGGCGATCGTAGAAGAACTTACGACTATGTAGTGGTCGTAGAAGGACTTACGATCGGTAGCGATCGTAGAATAACTACGACTATGTAATGGTCGTAGAAGGACTTACGACCATGATGTAGTCGTAGAAGAACTTACGACTATGGGGGTGATTGTAGAAGAACTTACAATCAAAGGTTAGGCCTCTCCTTATAGAAATAAGGGGTATACGGGGACTATGTGACATCATATTTACCCATAATAAAATTACGGATAAAAGATAAAATGAGGATTATTAGATCCTCGTCATCTAACCCCGACTTCAAGTGAAAGTAACTTACTTGGTGAAGGTTTAAGTAAATGGTCTTACGACCATGAAAATGTCGTAGAACAATAGTCGAAGGAAGAACTCTTCGATATTTGAATGCTACTTTGACCAGGAATTTGTTTGGTCAAGAAGGTTGCTTACAACTATCAAAAGTCATAAGAACCCTACAAGCGTGTAGTAGTCGTAGTAGGGTGATTGGAGAAAAACCCTTCGATTGATACTTCCTTTGACGGAAAGACTTGGTCGGAAAGTAATTTTACTTGGAGATGATAAAACAAACATAACTTTCTCGAGCAGGCCGTGCAGGGAATTGCAAGCGATCTCTGAGATCTGTTGATGAGGCGGTTCGAAGTGATCATAGCCGTGAAGATTGTTTACAACTTAAAAAGTCGTAAAACCCCTACGACCGTGCGGTGGTCGTAGCGAGAATCGGAGAAAAAGCCTTTCGATTGATACTTCCTTCGACCGAAATACTTGGTCAAGAATGTAATTTTGCTTGGGGTGACGATCGCACCTAATTTTTCTCGAGCGGACCATCAGGGAATTGCAACGGCTCTCTCGGACTTGTCAGATGAAGCGGTTCCGGCGGTACAACCAACTCCTCTGAGACCTATAGGCGAGACGGTTTCCAAGCGGCGGAGATCGTGATTATAAAACTTACGGAAGGTAGACTTGGGTTTTACTTTTCCCGAATCGCTCATTGCTCTTGAACTCTTGCTTTCTCCATCCTCGACTAGGTTTCATCTTTTCGCCGCCAATCCAATCAAAAACTTCTTGCTACGGCGAAATGGCCAAGAGAGTTTGAATGGGAGGAATCGGAGATGGATGCGGCTAAGATCAAGATCTTGGTTGATGCTGGGAAGATCGAGAGAAGGCTGCGGTGAAGTGGATTCGGCTATTGGGCGACCTTGGCCATCGGGGAAAATGGGCAAATCCCGTCTTCCAAGCGTATTGTGAGTCACGGACCTTGATTACTGCCCACCCCTTTCTTCTGTGAGTACTCGAACACTTTGGGGTGGAACTGGTGAACTTAGGTCCCAATTCCATTACCATGTTGAGTGTGTTCGTGTATCTGTGCGAGGCGTACCTGGGGATTCCGGCGGATCTCGAGCTGTTCCAATATTATTAAGCAAGAAGGTCTTAAGTCTATCATACCAGGCTCTAGGGGCTTGTTTAAGACCATACAATGCTTTAGATAGCTTGAAAACACGATTTGGATATTTAGGATCCTCAAAACCAGGGGGTTGCTTAACATACACTTCCTCATCTATGAAACCATTTAAAAAGGCACTTTTAACATCCATCTGATATAATTTAAAACCTTTTGATACAGCAAATGCAAGCAGAATGCGAATGGCTTCTAGTCTAGCAACATGAGCAAATATTTCATCAAAATCTAATCCCTCAACTTGGCTGAAACCCTGAGCTACCAATCTGGCCTTGTTTCTAACCACAGAACCATCCTCACCTTGTTTATTCTTAAACACCCAACGGGTTCCTATAACATTATGACCACTAGGAGGTTCTACTAGGTTCCAAACTTTGTTTCTTTCAAAATTCTCTAACTCCTCATGCATGGCATTTACCCAGCTAGAATCAGATAAAGCATGTGATATATCGCGGGGTTCAAAAGAAGCAACAAAAGCTGAATGAGAGTAGAGATTTGGATCATTATACTGGCGAGTGACTCGCTCATGTAGATACCTATTATACATTAGGAGTCTTTGTCTCGAATGCGAAGTGGGCGCCGGGTAAGATCTGGTTTCTTCGACCTCATGATCTGCGATGATGAAGATGCGGCGAGAGCCTCAGCGAAGGTGAAGTAGGCGTAGCGAGTTCTTGTATCGATATGGGCGCTTGATGCGGCGAGATGAAGGAATGATATTAACCGTCCTCATCTTCCTCCATAAAAATGCTCTCTGTCACTGTAAATTATCGTAGCAATAGATCTAGCTCGAGGCTAGTCTCATCAAAAGTGACATTACAAGTCTCTGAATAATGTTAGTCTCGATATTAAAAACCGAAAACCCCTCGAATGAGCGGGATAACCCGAAATAACCCATCAAAAGTTCTTGATTCAAATTTATCTAAGTTGCTGTCTTAAGAATAAAACATTTTGATCCAAAAACTTCGAAAATGCGAAGCAGAGGTTTTCTACCAAAGCGAAGCTCATAAGGAGTCTTGCCTAAGAAGGTCTCAAAAGACACGATTTGCAATATGACAAGCGATAGCAATAGCCCACCCAAAATCTCCTCGGTGTGTTATACTCGTCTAGCATCGTCCTAGCCATTTCGACCAAGGTCCTATTCTTCCTTTCCACCGCCATTTTGTTGAGGGCGTGTGGAGAGGAGAAGCGATGCTCAATACCACGCTTCGGCACAAAAGAAGCAAAAGAAGCATTTTTAAACTCCGTGCCATTATCACTGCGAATCGCTCTCAAAGCACCGAGGAAGCTCGAAGCCAAGCGAAGAACAAGGTCATGAAAATAACCAAAGCTTCATCTTTTGAAGTAAGAAAGAACACCCAAGTATATCGGAAAGATCATCGACTATGACAAGAATATACCATTTTCCACCGTGTGGGACTCTAGCGGGACCAACGATATCCATATGAAGTAAGCATCACAGTCAAAATCGGTCATAACTCATAATCCTGAGAAGGGTGTGGCGGCAACTTGTTTGCCATGCCTCTGAGCGCACATCTGACATCCTTGGCGACTTTGAGTTTGGGCAAACCTCTCATGAGATCAAGGTTGCTAACTTCGTGTCGGATGATCAAAACCAATGTGCCCCAAGCGTCGGTGCCAAAGCCGAATCGAGAAGAAGATGTAAGCAAACATTTAAGAGATCCGGCAAGAGATTACGAAAAATCGGCTCAAAAATTCTACCAACTCTAGAGATTCCAAACACAAGCTCACGGTAGAATCAAGCACCACGACAAGCATTCTTCTTAAAAGCAGTCTCATAACCATCATCAAGAAGTGAGAAGCAGAAAGGAGATTATACCTAAGCTTGTCCACAAGGCGACATCCTTTAGAATGAATTTGTTGTTCACCCTAATTGATCTTGTTCCTTCAATTAGCCCTTGTGTATCATCTCCAAAGGTGATGAAGTCATCACTGTTGCTCGCGTGAAAGAGGTGAACCATTTTGAGTTCGGTCATGTGGCGTGAACATCCGAGTCAGCGAACCACGTGTTCTTCCCTTTCGCGATAATCACGAAAATCAAGGAACAAAAGAGCGATGTGTCTCAATCTGGGGTTAGATAAACATGATTTAGGAATCGATCTTGAGACACACGTCTGCAAGTATACAAACCAGAAGTACTATCCTTGATTTCATCTAACATTCGGTTATGAGCAATGTTTAAATTAAAATGAGACTTGAAGCTGTCCATGGTGATCGGCCGGCGTTAAGGTGGCGGTCGAACCGTGCGACCAAGCAGTCGAGACCGGTGACCACCATGATCGGACCGCTTGATCGATAAACATTAAAATTAGGATATTTAGGAACATAATGATTTGCATGAGAGAAAATCCTAATCGGGTTTATTCTTTTCAATGTTACCATGTCTCATAGAAGCTCTAGGTTGCATGAATGAAATTCTATCAAAATGTTTCCTATCATTTTCAACCTCATGTGAATTCAATCAAATGTCCACCTTTTTTGCAATAAGTGCAATGGTACTTGGTACCACTAGAAGAAGCACCATTTGAATTAATACAAGGTTGGGCAAAACCTGCAGATTTAAAAGATGTTTTTGCGAGTTGGGTTTTGAATTCAATTAAACCTTTTCCAAGACTTGAATGACTTTTGGGTTTGAATTGTCTTGAAAAGAATTGAATCTAAACCTTGCTTCTTATAAGGAGTTTTAGACTTGTCAAGAATCATGTTTAATTGTTTCTTACCTTTAGAAAATTTCTCTAATGTATCATGAAGGTAAGCATTTTCTTTACTCAAGTTAACACAAGCATCACAAGTTTTATCCATAGATTTCTCCTTATACAAAGCAATTTCAAGCTTAAGAGCGGAACATGAAGCACAAGTAGTATTTTCAATATTGTCCTTAAGCTTAGCATATTTGACTCTAGCGACTTCTAAGATATCTTTGATTTCACGTTCTTTTCTAAACATGAAGTGCAAGGACTAGAATCAAACACATCAAAAGCAATCAATTTACTAGATTCTAAACATTTTTCACAAGGAGCACTTTTAATTTCATTTAGTTCGGATATAGCATTCTCAAGTTGTTGTCTGAAATATTATGAGCGGTTTGTAACTTAGTAATTTAAGTGCATAGCATGACAAGATAAACATTCATCGAGTTCAAGAGTCTTAGCATTTTTAAGCTCTACTTTTAGTTTGTTAATCTTTGACTCTAATTTCTTATTTTTGTCATAACAAATTCTAGCGCTTCATCTTGACTAAGCAATTGCTCAACTATAGAATCATATTTAGCGAAAGCTCATCATAAGAAAAGATACCTCATCATCATCAATGTTGTCGGTTATCGACCATGAAGCACATGCCGGTGAAGTCTTTGGCCTTCCTTTCTTTTTGCCTTGAGGATCTCCTCCTCCTTGTCCTCCTCACTCCGGTATCCACATCGCTCAAGGATTGATCCTCAAAGCGGCAAGGACCGGTGGCAGCCTTCACAAGCTTATTAGCCTCATACCTTGATTTGTTGAAAGGAGGCTTCTTCCAAGTGGCTTTCCTTCCTTATGATTGCTCTTACCTTTCGACTTGGGGCAATTTGCGGGATATGATTGAGCTCACCACATTCATAGCATGTCAGGACCACCTCTCTTTTGTTTCTCACATTATTGTAGGCCCGTGTGAATTTTTAGCTAGAAGAGCTAACTCTGTTTGAGGATACTTTCAAGCTCCTCTTCATGAATAGCGGATAAACAAGCAAATGAAAATCGGAAGAAGATTCAAAGAGTCATCAAAAGCCTTTTTGAGAGGATGCGCTACCAAAGCTAAATTATCTTTCTTGGGATGATCAACTCTTTTAATTTCATGAGTCTTGAGTTTACTATAAAGCAATTCTAAAGTAAGACTTGAAAGATCAACATTTTCCTCTATAGCGGTAGCTTTCATCTCCCACTCCTTGGTGTTGATTGCGGCCAAGAGATGGGTGGCATTTTCAGATTGAGAATATTCAATATCAACGACTTTCATTTGATTAATTACTTTATTAAAGCGTGAAAATGTCATCGATGCTCTCTCGGGGCGCATCTCGAATTTATTGTATTCACGCTTGTAAGCAGTTTGGCGCACCTTTTTGATTTGGGGCGAACCCTCATGATATGTTTGAGTGTTCCAAATTTCATCTGTGATTGAAAGATTAAAAATTCGATCATATTCTTGTCTACCAAGTGCACCATATAAAAGATTCTTAGCCTTATTGTTGTTAGCCAAAAAATTACGAAGCGGTGTAGCAATTTCGGGAATAACCGGTGGGGCTCTAACAACATCCCAAATAGCTTGTCCTCGCTCTCAAGAAAGGCGGCATGCGATTCTTCCGATAGGCATAGTCGTGCCCATCGAAGATATGCGGTTTAGTAGAAAACTTATCCATCGCCAAAGTTCGGTGACGGTTAAGATCAAGATTGAACTAGCAGGGCTCGATACCACTGTTGGACCGTAAAAGCGACTAGAGGGGGTGAATAGAACACGCTCACTTTTTCATAAATTATGAACTCAATACAATTTCACTCCGGTAGCTATTAGAAAGCTATGAAGATCAATATACGATCTGCGGAAGACTAGTATTGAATCAATTAAACCCTAAGCAATGCTACAAAAATCAACTAAGATTGCAAACACTCACGGCCGGGGCGGTCGACCATTGGACCCAATCGGTCGGACCGATTTCGGGCGATCGACCGGCGTTATCTTGATGGTCGGACCGCTCAAAATCGGTCGACCCGGTGATGACAATGATCGGCCGGCCGACTCGAACCGATCTGCTTGATAAAATCGGCCCAGATGGCGAACTTGCAATTAGGTGAAACTTTTGATTCTCAACTCTAATCTTTATGAAACTTTGCACACACCTTCTATATGCTATTGAGGACCTATTCAATCGAATATTATGATAATTCTTGGAGCGATCTTGAGCAATTGCCAATTGATTAACGAAGGTCTAAAGCGGGCAAGAACGAAAACTTGATCCTAAAGCTTGTTCGTGAGGATTGATGATCAAGATGATGCTAGATAGATTCACACATATCACAACAAGCTAATTCCGTGAAAGAATCAATCACAAACTCGCGGATCAAAGAAAGCCCTAAAAACACGAAATTGAAAGCAAACGAAAAGAGACTTATCTCAAGCAAACATTGCATAGATTGATTTCGTGATTGTTCTTTGGATTACATCCACACCATCATGGATCGATGGACAATCAAAGATCACGAAATTCACCACAAACCATCAAGAGCCCTTGCCTCCACCTCAACTCCCTAAAGACAATTAGGGTTTTGAAACATAAAAGGCGAGAGAGAGAGAGTGCACCACCATCTCCTCCTATTTATAGTGGAGGCCTAAAACTCTTAGGGTTTGACTCTCTTGGGCTCCGTTAAGGCCCACTAACAAGCGGGTCACACCACGCCTTAGCATGGCGCCGTTTTAACTTTTGACCTAAACCGCTTCACCATGCGTCATGGATTTGCCAATAGGTCACCCTTGTCCATCTTGTGTCACGCTTGAGTCGTCGACCTCACCGGCATCGTCGATCGTTACGGACCTCAACTCTCCAAGTCTAGTCCGATTCTCCTCGCCGTTGACCGTCGTTGACCACCAAGCTACTGCACAACCATAGACAAGCAAACACGTGTTCGGGAACAAGTTCTTCACAACTTGACCCATGTTAGTCAAAACATGCATCATGCAAATCATATGCCATGAAACCAATGACTTTGACCTAACAAAACAACATCGCCACGAAGTTGGCGGCGTTCAAGTAAAACCGGTCGACCGCTCGGGTGGCGGTCGGACCGCCATGGCGGTCGGACCGCTCCACAATGAGCGATCGGACCGCCACCGAGACTTAGCGAATTTCATACCCTCAAAACGAAACCTTACGGAAACTTAAATCAATAGAACTTCTTCTTGGAGACTCCAAAATTATGAGACCAAGTGCATTGGGATCCCTCACTTGCCTACAATACCTATTTTGGCCCGACCCATTACGAGAACTTTTAGGTCATTCTGGGTCCGACCGCCCCATGGCGGGTCCGGCCAGATTTAGGACGGTCGGACCGCCGATGTAAGGACCGGTCGGACCGCCCCTGTCCAGAATACCTGTAGCTTTGTCGAAAACACGTGAAACTACAAACCGTAAACGCCATTGCTAATTGTCCCATCACCCTAAGATCTGGAGCATATCCCCATGAAATCCACATAAGGTAAGCCCAAACTAATTGGACCGGCTCCACAAATTAAGCCAAACATCTCAATTCCACTAGTGGTAGCTCTTTCCCGCTCCGGGTAGGTGAGCTCCAACCCTCACAACACGCCGGGCCTTCTCACAAGCTTCTTGAGAACATCACCGGTCCACAACGCCTTCACGCAGTATAGGTGTCGTCAAATACCAAGTGTAATAAGCCAAGCCTCTTGCTTGACTCTCACCACGTGCAACGAATGCACAAGCTCAAGTGGATACAAAATCCACCTCTAAATGCAACACATGCAACTAGAGACCTCTCTCCTTGCTCACAAGGTGCAACACATGCACAATTGAGAGGAGAAGCTTACACTAGCTCAAGTTTATGAAATGAGATGCCAAAAATTGTCTCTCAACCGACCAAGGTGGGTATTTATAGTTCACACATAAAAACTAGTCGTTGGGAGCAGAAACCCCCAAAAACCAGGATTTGCAATAGTACCGCCGTGCAAACTTCGGTACTACCATTTTCTACTGTTCATCGGTCGTACGGGTGCATTAACAGCTCAAAAACTAGCCGTTAAAGTTTTTAGTGCGGTAGTACCACAGTACAAAGTGCAGTTCTACCGTTCTGCGGTAGTACCTATCTTCTTGGGCGATATTACCGCGGTCCAATTTCAGCACAAACGACACTCGGTAAAAAGGTCATAACCTTTGACTCCGATGTCAGAATTGAGTGATCTTAGGATCTATGGAAAGCTTATTCAGAGGTCTACACAACCCACCTATTTGATTTATCTCAAACATATTTGATAAAATTAAAAGAACAACTCCAAAGAGCCCACTACCATGGTCTAAGTCCAAAGAAATAGCAATAAGCAATCTTAGATCATGCTAAGGAAAAATGCATGAATTCCAATAATTTACATAACACATTTACAAATTTAGATCATGCCACAAGGAGTAGGTACATGGACTTCAACTATTTGTAAAACACATTTGCAAAGTACAGTCACATGCTACAAGGATTAAATGTATGAGCCTCGACTGCTTGCAAAACACATTTGTAAATAATAGCAGCATGCCACGGTGAGCTAGAGCAAGCGAGATTGAGCTATCAACACATGATGAGACTCAAAGTACTGGACAAGACCCCTCTTAATAGTACGATAATCCTATATTAGCAATCTAGTCTTCCAACCAAACACTAAGACCGGTAAAAGACTAGGAACACATTCTTAACCCTAGCTAGTCATACCTTTTCCTTGAGCATTTTCTTGAAGCTTGATGACACATATTTTCACTTCAAGTCCGGGTCATCATCTTGACATGCATCAACCCATGATGCATCCTTTACTTGACCTCCATCAACACATGATGTGTCTTCTCTTGACTTGATGATCAACTCATGATCATCTCCTTTTTGAGATCTTGATATGCATCAACATATGACGCATGCTCTTCTTGAAGCTTGACTTGATGACGATCAACTCATGATACCATCCAAAGTGTTCATCACCCTGGAACATAACCTATTCATCAAACTCATGGAAAATATTAGTCCAATAATAATTAACATTAATTACCAAGATATACCTGCATTAAATGCTTCTAAACAAGCTATTGCAGAAAGGTGCGGTACTACGGCCGTTGATCATGCGGTAGTTCCGCTCTCTGGTAGTTTCGTTCATATAGGGTGGTACTACCGCTTCCCTTAGAGGTCTAAAACTGACCCTCTCTGAAGATAACATACCTCTATCTATATTTTGGAATATTCGGGCTGCAGTAGTTCCGCTCAAGATGTGGTCATACCGCGATGCGGTAGTTCCATCAAGAAAACTCTGGAACTACCGTTCACTAAGTGAGCAGCCGAGATAAAAAAATGTGTCGCTCTGTAAAAAACATACTTTCAACAAGATTTAGGTATGACCGTGTTGCGATAGTACCGCACCACTATTCCGGTCATACTGCAGTGCGGTAGTACCGCCAACAAAACGTTGGTACTACCGATTTTTCTGAGAAAAACACAGTTGGCTTTCAAAAATAAACTCTAAATGCATGCATGATCATAGATTGATCCAGATTGCACAAGAACATGTTATCAAGCTACTAGTTACAATCCCTCTATTGTCTTTGTATTGTCATTTCTATGTTGTCTTCCACAATCTGGGACTAAGCCTTTAAAATAACTTGGCACACACATTAGACCCATACACAATTGCAAATAATTGAATATAAAGTGATATTAGTATATATGAACTACACAAGTTTTATATACTCAAATGATATATTTTAAAGTAGAGATCCCCAAAATATGTGGATAAAGAAATATGAATCAATACTAATGAAACCACAAAATATATGCACATATTCAAGTTAAAGTTTTAGTGGAGTTCAACCTATATTTTGGATCTGAGGAATGCAATAAGATATAAGAATATGATGTCGAATGCATACCTCCATGATGTTCGTCTTTTTATCTAAATAAGACTACACAATAGGTATATCAATCAAAGTGTTAGTGTCACATCCTGTTTTTGCTTGAGATTTAAAAATCAAAATTTGGTTTTCAAAAATCCAGAAGCTTCAAAAAAAAAAAATCAAAACTTTGATTTGAAATTCAAAACCCATTTTTATTTTATTTATTTCTTTCTCCTTTTCCTTCTGGGCCGGTTTCTCGGCCCATTCTTCCCTTTTCCTCTTTTCCTCTCTCCCGGCCCAGGCCGCAACTCCCCGAGCCGGCCTTCTTCTTTCCCCAAGCCCATTTCCTTTCTTTTCCCCCAGCTGGCCCTCTCGCCCGGCCCGGCTTCCTTCTTCCCCTCACTTGCGCCCATTTCTCCCTCTCCCCTCCCGGTTTTCTTCCCCTTCTCTCTCTCGCCTCCTCGTCCGGGCCCCTCCTCCAGCGCCCGCCCGCCCGCGCCATGTGTCCTGTCGCCGCGTCCTCCTCCGCGGGCCCCCTCTCGCCTCTCCCGTTCCACGCCTCGGCGCAGCGTCCCACGCGCGCCGCCGGCTTTCCCGCCGCCGCCCACGTCGCCCGATCTCCTCCGCGCCCGCCGGCTTTCTTCTCCCCCTCCGCCGCCGGCTTTCCTCTCCCTCCTCTCCCCGGCCATAAAGGGCGGCCGCCTCTCATCCTCCTCTTCGCCCCGTCCCGCCGCCACCTTCTCCCCTCCCTCGGCCGCACCTCCCTCGCTCGGCCTCGCCCAGCCCCTTCGCCCGACAGCTCGCCGTCCCGCTTGTGCGGCCGGCCGACCCAGCGCTCCTCCTCGGCGCCGCCTCTGCCCCGGCAGCCGCCGCCTCCACCGCGACCGCCGCCGCCCCCTCTCGGTGAGCCTCCCCGTGCCCGTGTGCTCCTTCCCCTCCCCTCTCCTCCCTCCGGCCGTCGTCGTCGTCACCGTTCGTCCCCTGCGCCCGCGTGCTCCCACCGCCGCCATCCCCTCTCCGGTGCCACCACGGCCGAGCCACCACCTCCCTTGCCCTCCTCCCCCTCTTGGCATTCCATTTTTTTTTGCCATCCCCGCCGCCCCTCCGGCCACTGACCGCCGCCGGCCAGCGCTGCCTTCTCCCCCCTGCTCTCTGTCCCTCTCGGCCTCTGTCTCTCTCTCTCTCTCTGTCCCTCTCTCTCTCTGCCTGTCTCTCTGTCTCTCTCTCTCTCTTCGGCAGTGGAGCACTAGAGTGGAGCAGCTGTGGGTTGTGTTTTGTGTTTTGCAAATTGGAATGTGTGTATATTTGTGTATGCAGTGTAATTGTGTATGCTTTGGAATCATCGCGGAGTTTGGCATTTGAAATTCGGTATTGAAATTGTGTATTGAGATTTGTATGTCGATATTGCGAATATGTTGTTTAGGTTGTGCAGGGTAGTCGTGAAGTGATAGTTTAGTTTTTGGGAAGATTGTTTTGTGTATCGATTTGTGTATTGAGAGTTGTTGTATAGCGATTGTGTTTTGTATGGCGATTTTGTATGTATTGTTTTGTAATCCTCGAGCGATTAGTAGTTTTCCATTTTGGCGAAAACGTTTCCAAAACATTTATTCTCTATTGATTTGTGCTACGACTTGCGTTGATCGATTAACCGTTGTTAGTGGTTAACTCGTCGATGGACAAGTACTAGTCGAATTATCATTTCCAATTTTAGTTGAGAGCTATCGATTAAGAGCGGAATTTGCACAATCTCGGGAAACCGAGGTTATGCAAATGACCTTCGTAATCGTCTCTGCAATCGTGTCTATTTTAGTTAAAACTTATTTATTCAAATTTTCCGCGTTGTGTAAAATGCTTTAAAATAAACTTGCATTTTCTCAAAATATTTTGGAAGGCTATTCGAGATTAACCTGTTAATCTCGACAGCTTACTTTGAAAACCTAATTAATAATCTTGTAATCCTATCCATATTAAATCGGTCCAAATATTGTTTATCCTTTTTATCCACATGCAAAAAGTCGTCTTTAATAAAATGATTTACGGTCTTGTTAATTTATCGTATATTCTAATCTTGGCCGATCAGCGGTATCCAAAGTGAAGTATCCCTGCGATAGTTCATTCGACTTTGTTTCCCCTTGTTTTCCTCGGCTGAGTATCTCCACCCTTGTCTCGTGTACTCAGCTAATCGTTTGACCTCGTCAAACATTCCCGCCTCGCTGAATCTTGTCTCTTCCGCTCGTTCATCGCAAAACTTATTTAAAGTGCTTTGTTTATATTTGGTCTTCTGGAAGTTCTTTGGATTTATTTGTTGTTCTTGCTTGTATCGCGTAATTAGGAATCGAAGTCCAGAAGAAGCAGCGACTCAAGCAGGATCAAGATTCGGATAAAGACGAAGACCCGGAATTCGAAACCCCTGGCAGAGAAGGCCCTGAGTAAGATCAAGGCCGCGATAATCTGACCCAGGCGAGTCAATGCTTTGATCATTCCGAACCTACATTTCATGCAAACTATGTTTATTTAAAATAGCAAAGTTGCATGCTTTAATTTTGTAAACAATGATATGTTAAAGCTTAAGGTAGTTAAATACCCATTTGTTGATTAATTACTTATTAAGCCATCCTTTGATAATTGAATCCAGTATTCCTTGTCACCCTAGTAATTATATGGTAATACTAGTATAGGTTGTACTTAAGCGACATGCTAGTCTTGCTTAAATCTGGGACAATAAATGTCCGATCACCATCATTTAAACATGAAAAATGGTTTTGGCGGTCATTGGATGTAGATGGCGGTGTGTTGCGTTAATTGGTTTTCCTCCCAAAACCCTAAACAACTTGCTAGTACCACATACGGGCGGATGGAAAGAATGGTGGAGTGCGGACGTATACGAGAATGATTGGTATGTGGTATGAGCCGTCGGATGAATTAATGACTTAATCTTGTCATGACCTCCTGTGTAAAACCGGTACAACCGCAAATGCGCAAAGTGCAACTTGGCCTAGTAAAACTATTGAACCACGAATGTCATCCCACCACGGTGTTAGAAGTGTGCAAGCGGCGGGGCGTATCTTTGGCTTGAATGGGACACGAACACGGTGAAGTTGCCCTTCACGCTATTCTCTGGGCGGGGCCGCTTTGCTAGTCGTTGGGGTAAACATCACGCACAACTTATGGAATTGGCCATAGGGGTGAGATGACGGAAGGGCAAGGTAGTTTGAAGCGTTACTATAACGATCGCTCAACTACATGACTCGGGAATCATGTGGAGAAAGCGAGTATGATTATCTCTTGTGGAGTGCAGTGTACAACCTCTGCGAGTCTAAAGCTGTTTAAGCAGTAGCGCCTTGGTCAAAAGCGGACATGGAACTTAACTTTGAGTTAGTTCTATTTCAAAAATCTTTGTGGGTGGAATGGAAATGTGTTGGGCTCATCTAGCCCTTGTTTTGGATTTTCTGGCGACCATACCGGTGTTGATAATCGGTGGGCGTAGCAGTTATCCAAATTAAGCATAAGGTGGAGGTAACCTTTTTGTTATTTAATATTGCACTTATTCTCTTTAATGAAAATGCAAATTTGTTAAAATGCCAAGTCATAGGACTTTGTAATTATGATAATTGAAAATGTTGCTTTAGCAAATAAAAGAACTGAGCCATCCTTGTTAAGCCTTGCATGTATACTATTGCATTACGTGTGTTGGCTCATGAGCACGGTAGTTGTGCTCACTCTCGCTCCTCCCCAAACCCTCCGGATGATGCGGAGCAAGGAGACTACAGCGTACTCGAGGACCCGGATGTGCGAAGACCGGAGTTCTTGAAGCGTAGTTTAGTTCTTAGTTGTTCTAGTCTCGCTTGATCTAGTGACTCATTGGTACCTAGGTGCGTCCTATATTATCGAGTTTTGGGTAATATCGGATGTACAGAGTTTCCCGATCCTTGCTGTGGAGAGATGTGTCCTCACCCTTTTGCTTCCGTTGTCGCTTAGCTACTTTGTGATGTAATCATTTGGCTGTTTGGCCCTTATTGTAAACTTGACCCGATGCGGTCTATGTAAACTCGATGTGTTAAATTAATGAATGGTATGGTTTCGCCATTGTATGAATGATTGATGATGTATCTGTGAGTGCTATCTCTTGATCCGAGGAATAGCGATTATTCGCGAAGGATTCGGGATTAGAAAATCCGGTCAAAGCGAGTGAGTATCGAGCATTTATTTGTAGGATCTTTAGTTAGGCTAGTCGAGCCTAAGGACTTGAGTCCTATTTTCAAAATTTATGAAAAGCTTTGGCAAAATATAATGTATTTATTGCTCTTACTCATCTATCGTAGTTCTTCACTTCCCCTGATTTCACTTGAGTTTGTACTCAGTCTGATTCTCTCGTCTGTTTCAAAAATTTGTAGATGGCAACCCCATCATCCGATGCCCCGTGGGACTTTTGCTCTCATGGAGAAGGTGGAGTTGAATTCGTGGACATTCTCCACCAATTCATGCATCACCTGGATTATCTCCGTAAGCCTATCTTCAGAGGTCGAAAGACTCAAACCCTGGACCAAGAATCATGGACCATGGAGGTTTTCCTCTATGCAAGAGAGGGTGAGTTCATCGCTCACACCTTCAGACCCGAGACCTACAAGAGCAGTTGTTAAAGCGGTCCAAGGCAGCGCAACCGCCTTCACCCTTTGAGCGGATGCACCTAGATCTTACGAGAGCGCCCTTCTACTACTACGCCTCTCCGGGAAGGAGGCCGATCCAAAGTCTTCGTCGCCATGTGGGAGTAGTTAGCTTAGTTTAGCTAGCGATGCTTGCATGCTTGATCTTTTGGGTTGCAAGCACTCTTTGTTTCCTTCTTTTGTAGACGATGTGTGTGTATCTTGTGTCGTGACTTTGCATAGCCTATATGATGTATTCCGGAGTCATGTAAACACTTAACCCCCTTAATATAATGCAGCCATTCTAGGCTTTGTATTGTAATTGATCGTTTTTCCTCGTTTGATTGGAATTTCTTTTGTTGTGCTCTAGAGGGCCAGCGAACCCTCATATATCTCCTTTCGATCTCATCATTTGTTTTCCTCGGATGGCACCAAAGAGGCAATGCTCAAGAAATGGTGCGATTGTAAAAGGAAGTTGTCAGCGCAAGGATCACAAGACAGCTATCCTCAGCGGTCAGCATTTCTCGGCAGCTCATCATTCAGTCAATCAGCAGCCCAGTCACCAGGAGCCCCAATGCCAACTCTGCGCTCAAGTGGGATTGTTTTCTGTACTCCCCGCTCCGCCGATCAATCTGCGACATTCAACGGTAGCCCACCTTCTTTGCTTTTCTTTGTGGAGAAAAGAGCACTTTGCGAGATGTCCCCAAAGGAAGCCAAGTCAAAGGATCAACTATTTCCATTGCGGCAACCTAGGACACCGTATGGCGATTGTCCCAGGCGAATCTTGAAGAACCCACAAGGAGCGTCATCGTCATCAACCTCAATCCGACCACGAAGAACTCATCGGAGTCGGCGGAAAGCAAGTTGTACCTGCTGAAGTTCTACTACGAGACTCAGAAGCCCCGTCAATCGCTTGCTTGGAATGTGGCAAGACAGGACATGTCACCCAATTATGTCCCCGTTAAGGCAAGTTGCAAGAGGAGCATGTTTCACATGTGGACAATTTGGACACTATTGCTACGTGTCCGATTCCCTCTTGTCGGTTGTGAGGAACACCATCAATCGAAAGATTGCCACATGAACCAAGTAGTTTGCACCGTTGTGGAGAAAAAGGACACCAGGCAAACCAATGCTGTGTAAACTGCCCCAATTGTGAGAAGGATCACCAGCCCGGTGAGTGTCCGATGGATAAAGTCATGTGTTTCTCTGCGAAGGTCAAGACCATTGCCCCAAAGATTGCTTCATGCGTCCAATCCTGATCAAGGCGATCGAGTTGCAAAGGACACATTTTCAAGTCATTGCAAGACTCATCGCCAATGGAAATGGCAAAGATAACCAATGTCGGACTTTGAAAGATAATGGCGATTCACGAAGTGCGAGTACCTCGATAGAAAAGAAAGAAGTGAGATTGTTCTCGCCCTCCTCACCCGTCAAGCGACTGCGATCACGAACCCAAGAGCTCATCTTATTTGTTTCAAGCTGTGGAGAAAAAGGTCATTTATCGGAAAATGCCCTCAACCGATCACCCAGTGAGTTCAACTTCAAAGCCACACCGGCTCAAGGCGGACTTGATTTCAAGCAAAAGTCATCCAACATCGCGGCATTGAGTCGCTTCGCGCAAGCGGAACCAAGGCCAAGTGAACCACATGCGCATTTGAAGAAGCCCAAGCAACCCAGTATTGAGAGTGCGCTCCCGTCTCATCTGGGTAGCCAATCTCGGGTCGAGATTAGTTTAAGGAGGGTAGGTTTGTCACATCTGTTTTTGCTTGAGATTTAAAAATCAAAATTTGGTTTTCAAAAATCCAGAAGCTTCAAAAAAATAAATCAAAACTTTGATTTGAAATTCAAAACCCATTTTTATTTTATTTATTTATTTCTCCTTTTTCTTAAGGCGGTTTCTCGGCCCATTCTTCCCTTTCCTCTTTTCCTCTCTCCGCCCGGTAGCAACTCCCAGGGCCTTCTTCTTTCCCGGCCCATTTCCTTTCTTTTCCCAGTGGCCCTTCTTGGCCCGACTTCCTTCTTCCCCTCCCTTGCGCGCCATTTTCTCCCTCTCCCCCTCCCGGTTTTCTTCCCTTCTCTCTCTCTCGCCTCCTCCGTCCGGGCCCCTCCTCAGCGCCCGCCGCCGCCATTCTGTGTCGCCATCGCCGCGTCCTCCTCCACGGGCCCCCCTCTCGCCTTTCCGTTCCACCGCCTCGGCGCGCCGTCCCACGCCGCGCCCCGCGGCTTTCCCGCCCTTGACCCCACGTCGCCGGTCTCCTCCAGCGCCACGGCTTTTCTTCTCCCCCTCCGCCGCCGCGGCTTTCCTCTCCCCCTCTCTCCCGGCCATGAAAGGGACGAGCCGCCCTTCATCCTCCCTCTTCGCCCCCTTCTTGGTGTCCCGCGCCACCTTCTCCCCTCCCTCGGCCGCACCTCCCTCGCTCGGCCTCCTTGAAGCCCCTTCGCCCGACGGCTCGCCGTCCCCGCCCTGTGTGGCCGCCCCAGCTCCTCCTCGGCGCCGCCTCGCCCGGCCGGCCGCCTCCACCGCGACCGCCGCCGCCCCCTCTCGGTGAGCCTCCCTGTGCCCGTGTGCTCCTTCCCCTCCCCTCTCCTCCCTCCGGCCGTCGTCGTCGTCACCGTTCGGCCCCTGCGCCCGCGTGCTCCCACCGCCGCCATCCCCTCTCCGGTGCCACCACGGCCGAGCCACCACCTCCCTTGCCCTCCTCCCCCTCTTGGCATTCCATTTTTTTGCCATCCCGCCGCCCTCAGGCCCTTGGCCGCCCGCCCGGCCTGCGCCTTCTCCCCACTCTCTCTGTCCTCTCGGCCTCTGTCTCTCTCTCTCTCTCCCTCTCTCTCTGCTGCTGTCTCTCTCTCTCTCTCTCTCTTCGGCAGTGGAGCACTAGAGTGGAGCAGCTGTGGGTTGTGTTTTGTGTTTTGCAAATTGGAATGTGTGTATATTTGTGTATGCAGTGTAATTGTGTATGCTTTGGAATCATCGCGGAGTTTGGCATTTGAAATTCGGTATTGAAATTGTGTATTGAGATTTGTATGTCGATATTGCGAATATGTTGTTTAGGTTGTGCAGGGTAGTCGTGAAGTGATAGTTTAGTTTTTGGGAAGATTGTTTTGTGTATCGATTTGTGTATTGAGAGTTGTTGTATAGCGATTGTGTTTTGTATGGCGATTTTGTATGTATTGTTTTGTAATCCTCGAGCGATTAGTAGTTTTCCATTTTGGTGAAAACGTTTCCAAAACATTTATTCTCTATTGATTTGTGCTACGACTTGCGTTGATCGATTAACCGTTGTTAGTGGTTAACTCGTCGATGGACAAGTACTAGTCGAATTATCATTTCCAATTTTAGTTGAGAGCTATCGATTAAGAGCGGAATTTGCACAATCTCGGGAAACCGAGGTTATGCAAATGACCTTAAATGTCGTCTACTGCAATCGTGTCTATTTTAGTTAAAACTTATTTATTCAAATTTTCGCGTTGTGTAAAATGCTTTAAAATAAACTTGCATTTTCTCAAAATATTTTGGAAGGCTATTCGAGATTAACCTGTTAATCTCGGCGACTTACTGAAAACCTAATTAATAATCTTGTAATCCTATCCAGTATTCGTCGGTCCAAATATTGTTTATCCCTTTTTATCCCTGTACAAAAGTCGTCTTTAATAAAATGATTTACGGTCTTGTTAATTTATCGTATATTCTAATCTTGGCGATCGTGTATCCAAAGTGAAGTATCCTGCGATAGTTCATTCGACTTTGTTTCCCCTTGTTTTCCTCGGCTGAGTATCTCCACCCTTGTCTCGTGTACTCAGCTAATCGTTTGACCTCGTCAAACATTCCCGCCTCGCTGAATCTTGTCTCTTCCGCTCGTTCATCGCAAAACTTATTTAAAGTGCTTTGTTTATATTTGGTCTTCTGGAAGTTCTTTGGATTTATTTGTTGTTCTTGCTTGTATCGCGTAATTAGGAATCGAAGTCGGAAGAAGCGGCGACTCAAGCGAGGATCAAGATTCGGATAAAGGCGAAGACCGAATTGAAACCCCGCGAGAAGGCCCTGAGTAAGATCAAGGCCGCGATAATCTGACCCAGGCGAGTCAATGCTTTGATCATTCCGAACCTACATTTCATGCAAACTATGTTTATTTAAAATAGCAAAGTTGCATGCTTTAATTTTGTAAACAATGATATGTTAAAGCTTAAGGTAGTTAAATACCCATTTGTTGATTAATTACTTATTAAGCCATCCTTTGATAATTGAATCGGTATTCCTTGTCACCTAGTAATTATATGGTAATACTAGTATAGGTTGTACTTAGCGACATGCTAGTCTTGCTTAAATCAGGGATAATAAATGTCCGATCATCATCCTTTAAACATGAAAAATGGTTTTGGCGGTCATTGGATGTAGATGGTGGTGTGTTGCGTTAATTGGTTTTCCTCCCAAAACCTAAACAACTTGCTAGTACCACATCGGGCGGATGGAAAGAATGGTGGAGTGCGGACGTATACGAGAATGATTGGTATGTGGTATGAACCGTCGGATGAATTAATGACTTAATCTTGTCATGACCTCTGTGTAAAACGATTACAACCGCAAGTGCGCAAAGTGCAACTTGGCCTAGTAAAACTATTGAACCACGAATGTCATCCCACCACGGTGTTAGAAGTGTGCAAGCGGCGGGGCGTATCTTTGGCTTGAATGGGACACGAACACGGTGAAGTTGCCCTTCGCTATTCTCGGGGCGGGGCCGCTTTGCTAGTCGTTGGGGTAAACATCCCGCACAACTTATGGAATTGGCCATAGGGGTGAGATGACGAAGGGCAAGGTAGTTTGAAGCGTTCTTGTGACGATCGCTCAACTACATGACTCGGGAATCATGTGGAGAAGCAGTATGATTATCTCTTGTGGAGTACAGATGTACAACCTCTGCGAGTCTAAAGCTGTTTAAGCAGTAGCGCCTTGGTCAAAAGCGGACATGGGAACTTAACTTTGAGTTAGTTCTATTTCAAAAATCTTTGTGGGTGGAATGGAAATGTGTTGGGCTCATCTAGCCCTTGTTTTGGATTTTCTGGCGCCATACCGTGTTGATAATCGGTGGGCGTGTAGTTATCCAAATTAAGCATAAGGTGGAGGTAACCTTTGCTGTTATTTAATATTGCACTTATTCTCTTTAATGAAAATGCAAATTTGTTAAAATGCCAAGTCATAGGACTTTGTAATTATGATAATTGAAAATGTTGCTTTAGCAAATAAAAGAACCTGAGCCATCCTTGTTAAGCCTTGCATGTATACTATTGCATTCTGTGTGTTGGCTCGCGAGCACGGTAGTTGTGCTCACTCTCGCTCCTCCCCCAAACCCTCCAGATGATGCGGAGCAAGGAGACTACGCGTACTACGAGGACCCAGATGTCTGAAGACCCCGGAGTTCTTGAAGCGTAGTTTAGTTCTTAGTTGTTCTAGTCTCGCCCCAGTCTAGCTGACTCCGCTGGTACCTAGGTGCGTCCTATATTATCTGAGTTTTCGGGTAATATCGGATGTACCTGAGTTTCCCAGTCCTTGCTGTGGAGAGATGTTTCCTCACCCTTTTGCTTAGTTTGTCGCTTAGCTACTTTGTGATGTAATCATTTGGCTGTTTGGCCCTTATTGTAAACTTGACCCGATGCGGTCTATGTAAACTCGATGTGTTAAATTAATGAATGGTATGGTTTCGCCATTGTATGAATGATTGATGATGTATCGTGAGTGCTATCTCTTGATCGAGAATATACGATTATTCGCAGAGGATTCGGGATTAGAAAATCCGGGTCCGACAGTTAGTCTCACATATATATTTGTCATAATCACCAAAATACTCCATTAACTCATAATGGCAGGTCTAGATTCTTCATCGGGTCGCTCCACAGAGGAGCACAAGCAAAACTGGAGAAGAACCTCTATGGAAAACGTTGATCGTGGCGGTCTGGCCGAGGGCCGATCAGATAATTCAACACACGCCGGTCAGACTAAACCCAACCAGTCAGACCCGTCAGGTGGTTAGACCGCAAGGTGGTTCAGTCTGACCGCCCAGCACATGGAGGTCATAACGACCACGGACAAAAATTGAGAATAACATTTTGGATTGCGTCCACTTCAACTCAATTACAAACACATTCACCAATTTTCATGTGATGCAAATAAGGAATGAAAGCAAGATTCTTAACAAGTTGCAAATCACATTTGTCGGCTTTTAGAATCATGTCGCAAGGATTAGGTATATGGACTTTGTTGGTCATATATCATAGAGGCTATTATAGAGATGATTGTATCACGTCTATGTTTATGAGTTACAGAATAAATATTATTATGTTCCTTTGATGAGTTATCATTTATAAAGATGGACAAGTATGTGACTTGTTGGTGAAGCTTTTTAACTTATATGATGTCATTCTATTTATATCCCTAGTCGGATGTCACTGGTCAGAACACTAGCGACTTATCGACCAACATATGTATTGATTGATGACCATGTTTCACCGACCATGGATATGGAATGTCGAATCAATAATGTGAGCAGATGTTAGATAATATGTTGTTGGATTGACCCACCTTGAGATACTATTGGGATTGTTATGATTTTATTTGCCATCTGTTGGTCTCAAGCAATGATGATGTATAATCCTTAAACCTGAGAACATCGTGGTTTCCTATAAGTGTAATATTACACTTAGGGTTGCTAAACTCTACTCTGTAACTAGATAATTATAAAGATAACTTTCGGGTATGCTATAAAACATGCGGATGAATGTGCCTGGTCGGATATGAGATTTGCTCCTCCTAACATAACAGGAGAGATATCTCTGGGCCATTTGATGTGGTCGGATAAAGAAAGTACATAGCCGTGCCACTAGTGGTCGAAGAGTCGACCACATGAAGTTATCCGTCACTCGATCGAGAAAGTATTGAACAATCCATTGATAACAAAATATATCACCTATAGTTCAACCATATATAGTGAGGCAAGGAGAGAATACACAAGCAGGTCGTTAAGTCTGACCAGATATGAACTGGTCATATGGAGATGCGGACTCGTCGTAAATTGGTCGAACATGATCACTAATTGGTCAGCAAATTGGTTGTAAGGAGTTCTGAGCGGTCGTGACTAAATATGAACCGATCGTATGGAGAAATGAGATGGTCGTAAGTGATAAGGACGATCGCGGATCATATTGCATAAAGTTAAATGCGATGTAATATTTATGTGTGTTGAAATCGTTATTTCTGCTAGGAACTACTAACGACTCGTGGTCGGAAAGGAGTTTTCGAGTCTGTCGATGACCTACAAGGTCGCACATATGAGTTGAAACAAATGAGTTCGGATAGGATCCGTTATGGGCTCTTTATAAAGGGATACATGGGGCGTTGGGTTGTAAAGAGAGTTGCTTCACGAAACCCTAACAGTCATCTTCCGAGCGTCCTCTAGTGTGTGTTGGTGCTAGCACCGGCATCTGACGTTCCACCCTAAATGTGTGGAAGCGATGAAGCGCTGCTGCGGTTGATGTTGTGCTGATCGAGGATGATCCACGACCTACGCAAGGAACGTCATAGGTTGCTGGAGAAGACAATCGCTGTCGAGGACATTTGATGATCGACCACGACCACTACATCGACACACTTGATGTTGGATCGAATTACTCCAACTCTTCTTCCGCTGCATTACGCATATAGTGGTAATGATCTATGATCTCTTGTTTGCAGGGTTTCCTGGTTTATGTGGTAGATTTTTGAATTACCAGCTAGTGTAGCCTACTCGTATCCCTTCAAACTCTACATGTTTGCAAAAGATATTCACAAACTAAAGTCACATACTACAAAGATTATGCATGCGTCTCAACTATTTGCAAAATACATTCACAAATACTGGCAACATGCCACAGAGAGCTAGAGCAAGCAAGACGAACTATCAATACATGACACACTCAAGCTAATAGTCAATACACCTCTTAATAGGACAACCTACACTAGTAGTTCGGTCTTCGCACCAAAACAACGAGATTGGTAAAATGACTCAGAAATATATTCTTAGCATATCGTAGATATACCTTTGTCTTGCATATTTACTTGGAGCTTTAGGATGACGATCTATATCTTCTCTCCAAGCACTACAACATGAACACCCCTTTACCAACGCATACCTCGCAACGCTCTATGCATACGTTACGAAGTAATATTATGGCCACACATAATATGTGTTGCAAAATCTATTCATCATAAATCATGTGGATGACTACAGATAACATGCGTTGCAACTTTATTCGTTACAAACATTCGAAATGCCTAGTTTTTTATTTTTCTTTTTGCTGAAATTTTTACAGAATAGAATAATCATTTGCCACTTAAATTCACTGAAATTATCCACAAAATAACATTAAATACATATACAAATCCTTTTTTCCTATTACATCGTACCGGCCGTTATATTCCAATTCCTACCGGTAGCCTAACCTTCCCCTCCTACCTCGCGTGGCGCCCCTCCCCTCCCTCACCTCCCTCCCCCTCCCACCCACGCCCTTGCGCCGCCTCCCATACGCCCCTCACCTCCCCTCCCACCCACGCCGCCGGCCGCCCTCCTCCCTCCTCCCCTCCTACCCCGCCGTGCCACGGCCTCCCCTCCCCTCCCTCCCCTCCCACCTACCCCGCCTCCTCCCCCCCTGGCCTCCCCTCCCCAAGCGCCACTACCCTACCCCAGCGCCGCTCTCCCTCCCCAGCGTCGTCGCCCTCTGCCCGACGCCGCCCCTCCTCCCCCCTCCCACGCCGCCGCCTAACCTCCCCTCCCACCCACGCCGCCGCCTCCCCTCCCCCCCCAAGCGCCACTCCCCTACCCCATGCCTGCTCCCCTCTGTGCAGTCGCCGCCCGCCGCCGCCTCCCCCCAGCCCTCAGATCGTCTCGAAGACCCCGGCGGCGGCCCTTCCTTCCTCGTCAAGCGCGCCTCCTCTCGAAGACTCGGCCTTGGCCCTTCCTTCCTCGTTCGACGCCGCCTCCTCCCGAAGATCTCGACGCTGGCCCTTCCTTCCTCGTCCGAAGCCGCCTCCCCCAGTAAGTTTGTCTCCGACAATGTGACACCATTTTTGCTCTTGTAGGATACCTGTGTGAATATGGATATGTGCGACAAATCAGTTATTTTCCATTGCATGTCATAGCGTAAAGTTCGAACAACATCTTGAATGGGGATTCAAATATGTTCTTTGTTTATCCGTTTGAACAACATAGTGTGCATGCATATTAGCCTTGCATCTCAGTTGTCAAACTGAATTTGTATCTTGAGAAAAGTAGCATTGTCGAATGGTCAAAAAATCCAAGTTCAATAGCATCTTCAATAGTCGAAGTCTTGGTAGAGTTCATTAACATATGTCTATATAGAACTTGTTCTGGAAGTTCTTTGTGTTTGGTAGTGTATAACAATTAGCTTTTGGTTATCTTGATGATAACAAGGAGATCTTTTCGATCTGAGAAAAGTGGCCTTGCTTTCTATCTTTACTCATCTTGTCATTATTGCTTAGCGGTACATACATTCTATTTTATGCGTTCTGATTTTTTTGCAGTGTTGTAGAACTTAATTGTACTGTTTATTGGCTTGTAGTAATTGCCAAGTTATACTCTTTAATGTGCACGGCCTTTGGCATATTAATCATGTGTGATAACTGAAGACATTCATATAATGATAATTATGTTCTTACTAGAAGTGAAAGTTGGAAAATAAATAAATAAAAATAGAAAATGAAAAATTATATGGCAAAATCTTACGATTATTATTAATTTACATTGATATTAATAATTGTTCTTTTATCTGATGTCGAATGGATATAGAAGCCATCAAGTTGCTTTTGCGTTATCCTAATGGATCTAAACAACAGTTAGCTGGCGTAAATGGATTTCTTGAATTTGTATATAAAGATAAGCCAGAAGATACCAAGATTCTTTGTCCATGCGACACATGCATCCACACTACTCTATTATCAAAGGATGAAGTCTATAGCCATTTGGTGTGCAATGGAATACTTCTGAGCTATGACAAATGGGTTTTTCATGGTGATTCTTTGGAGGAACACAATGGTAATCAGCAACCACAGCCCAGGAATGAAGAAATGCATGCTAACATGCAACAATTAATTAATGATGCATTTGGACATATATATGATAACGTGCTTATGATAAGGTTTGCTCATTTATATAATGTTCATAACTCAATACGGTTGAGTAGAAATACATTATGCTGGCACTGTTTGCAATTATCGATGTTTACTATTGGTTGTGCCAATCTGTCTTTTACTATAGGAGAAGGAAATTTATACCCAAGATAACAATACAATACAAGCATATAAAGTTTCAGTTGCACACATGGTTATTTTTTTCCATTCATCATGTATACAAATAACATTTTTGTCTTATTATAGTTTGCATAAAGTAACTAGTTATTATGGTTGTATGACAGACCAAAGAAAGTCAAGTCCACGATGACACGAGGCTAGCCCTAAAGAACCACGATCTTGCTATCAAGGTAACTGATATTTATTTATACTAGAAATGCTTTTGGGGTTTCTCTAAGAATGTGAAGTTACTAAAACAGCATACACTACTGGTTGCTGATCATAAAGCACCTTCACTTTGCTCAAAACATCAAATGGCCCGTGATAAGGTAAGAATTATTCTTAGCAATTATGTTTCTGCTGATTACATATTTAGCAAATAATTAAATATGAACACACATTCTGTTCTATTCAACTTCAATGTTTATTTCTAATTATTTAACCTCTTGTTATTAGCATGACGTCCAGAACAAAAAAGCCGCAAAAGGAGCTAGTACAACCATGCTTGTTAATGTATAAGATACACCTTCTAAATTTGTCTCCTCTATTTCTATTTTGCAAATAATTTATTTAAATTGCATACTAATGTTCCACATAATATCTTTTGTAGAAACAACAACGCAGTACATTTAATTGGTTGGCTACCAATTCGATAGCAGTACGAAAATCTTTATGTTTATTTGATATGTGATTCTCAAAAAATATTTAATTGCATCCTTTGTAAAATATTTGATCATGTACTTATGTGTGGACTAGGTTGGCACTAAAGTATTCTTGAAGAGCTGGAAAAATGCAAATAAGGATGTGGCTCTTGCTACAATCATAAGTTGTGATCCAAAAGATAAACTTGATGACATTCAGCTAGGGAATGAATTTTGGATGGTGCATGTCGATCTTGCAATTGCGAAATGTGAAGAATTGATACCGCCATACAAAGGCTACAAATTGATTGGTCATGCGGTAGGAGCGATATTGCGTGGCCATCAACTTATGTCTGGTGTTCCTATTAGTTTTGTTACTTAAATATTGCGATTTTGTTTCTTCCTAATGGTGCATTAAGGGACTCTAATTTTTCATTGTAGGTTGACAAGATAAATGGATGATGCTATGGATGACATGTTCAATGCAGGGTGGAGAATGGTGACATTAGGCAAATGATCTTTGTCGGTGTATTAGAACCGATCTTACGTAAAGATTATTTGATTCGGGGGGTCTCCTAGAGATGAAATCACGCAGAGTAGTTGACACGGGATGTTTAGGCGAGTTCGAGCCTTCTCGGAGAGAATAATAACCCTAATCCTGTGTGGTGTGGTATTCTTAATGATCGAGTAAGAAGCTCAGACTATTACAGAGAATAGAACTTGTTTTCCTCTACTCGCCCTTGACATCCTTATATAGTCGTGAAGGAGTAGCCGTTTTGCCCTGCGGAAGAGGCGCCTTAATTGAGCCAGTAATGGGCGTGTGATGGCAGTAATTACCGGCGCATTGGCTTCTCCACGCCGTCTGGCAATTATCATTCAAAGATAATGGGGTATTTAAGGACAATTACTACGCGGGATAGTAGTACGTGCAGACCGTTCGGATTCCTTAATCAATTGGACCCACTCGCCTGTAGGTTTGATTATAAGGTGGTCGTAGTTTACCTGGTCGTAGTAGTAGTCGTAAAAGGTCTTACGACTATGTAGTGATCGTAGAAAGACTTACGACCATGTGATAGTCGTAGAAAGACTTACGACCAGGTAGTAGTCGTAGCAAGACTTACGACTATGGGGGGTGATTGTAGAAGATCTTACAATCACTTGGTAGCCCTCCCCCTTATAAAAATAAGGGGTACTTCTGGAGACTATGTGACATCATATTTACCCATAATAAGAATTATAGATAATAGATAAAATGAGGATTATTAGATCCTCGTCATCTATCCCCCCAGCTTCAAGTGAAAGTAACTTACTTGGTGAAGGATTCGCAAATGGACTTGCGACTATGAAAAATATCGTAGAACCATAGTCGAAGGAAAAACTCTTCGACACTTGAGTATTACTTTGACCAGGAGTTTGCTTGGTCAGAAAGGTTGCTTACGACTATCGAAAAGTCATAAAAACCCTACAATTGTGTAGTGGTCGTAGTAAAGGCGATCGGAGAAAAACCCTTCGATCGATACTTCCTTCGGCGAGAAAGATTTAGTCAAGAAAGTGATTTTGCTTGGAGGTGACAAAACTAACCTAACTTTCTGAGCAGACCGTGCAGGGAATTGCAAGCGAATTCCACGGATCTGTTGATAAAGCAGTTCTGAGCGATTGCAATCGTGAAGATTGCTTACGACTATTAAAAGTCGTAAAAACCCTCTGACCGTCGGTGGTCGTAGTAGAGAATCGGAGAAAAACTCTTAGATTGATACTTCCTTGACCGGAAAGACTTGGTCAAGAATGTAATTTCGCTTGGAGGTGACAATACGCACCTATTTTTTCTCGAGCGGACCATCGGGGAATTGCAGCGGCTCTCATAGACTTGTCAGATGAAGCGGTTCCGAAGGTACAACCATCTCCCATAGACCTATAGCGAGAGCGGTTTAGAGGCGGCGGAGATCGTCTTGATTATAAAAACTTACGGGAGGTAGACTTGGGTTTTACCTTTCCCTAAATCACTCCATTGTTCTTGAGCTCTTGCTTTCTCCGTCCTCGACTAGGTTTCATCTTCTCCCGCCAACCCAAAAAACTTCTTGCTACGGCGAAATGGCCAAGAGAGTTTACGAATGGGAGGAATCGGAGATGGATGCGGCTAAGATCAAGATCTTGGTCGATCTTTGGGAAGATTCGAGAAGGCTCGGTGAAGTGGATTCGACTATCGGGCGACCTTGCCATCGGGGAAAATGGGCAAATTCCCATCTTCCAAGCGTATTGTGAGTGCGACCTTGATTGCTGCCCACCCCTTTCTTCTGATGGTACTCGAACACTTTGGGGTGGGCGGTGAACTTAGGTCCCAATTCCATTACCATGTTGAGTGTGTTCGTGTATCTCATGCGGCGTACACAGGGATTAGGCGGATCTCGGTTGTTTCAATATTATTATGGGATGGCTCGACAAGCCGGAATCGCCGGAAGGCTGCGATCTGAAGCTCCACGACTCGAAGTCGAAGGAGTATATTCGAGTTTCACCGGTCTTCGTGGCGGTGGAGGAAGAGGTGGTTCTCTTTGGAAGGTCACCTCTGAAGACGACCTTTCTTTGCGGGAAGAAAGGCTGAAAAAAAATCTTCATGGGACTCAACCCCGAAGATATCAGTAGGATTAGCCCTTATATTCAAGCTATTAAGGACTTGAAGGAAGAAGGGTGGCCGGATGGCATGTGGTGAAGGATTTCATCACCGCCGAATTAGTCCTCTGAAGAAGCGAGCATCTCCTATGTGGAGGTACTGGGAAGAGAGACCCACGAGAGACTACGAGGAGGGTAAGCAATTGTCGACTTAGCTCTCGGTTTGGTCTTTCTCAACCTTGTCTAATATTCTTATCTGTTTACACAGATCTTTCACAGGCTGAGGTTGACTCCAGAGTCAGACTCATCTGCGAGAAGTCTCCGCCACTCCGAGGGGCGGTTCCTCAAATCATTGCGGTTTTATCCGCGGATGAAAGGATAGGCGCCTAAAGGTAATCAAAAATCTGATTCTTTCTTTAGGACTTTATAGTCGTAGAAGATACTTACGACTAATGGTGATCGTAGAATATCTCACGATCAGGAAAGAGTCGTAGAAAAACTTACGACTTGGTACTTGTCGTAGAAAAACTTACGACTAATTAGTCATTCTTCTTTTACTGTTTTGCTTTCTGAAAGTAGGCATGGAAAATCGTCGGAGACTGACGAAGAAGTCGTCTTGATGACTATTAGTGACGGGTTGTCGAAAGACAAAGGCTCGCTCCTCCCTCCAAGAGGCGTCGACTTGTAAAATCTGCTTGACAAAGGGGAGCAAGCTCAAGCTCGGTCTTTCGACCGGACCCTCTACAAGACTGCGGCATTGTAGTATATATCTGAAGCCGAGGCGCGACTATCGAGCCAGAGGAGGTTGAGGCGGTGAATCTCTTAAGCGCAAACCTCGCAAGGCTAAGGTATCCTACATTATGACAAAGAATCTTTCGCGATTTACGCCACTCCTAGTTTTGTTAGGCAAGCTGGAAAGGAGAATTGGAAAGATTTTGTGTCTTTATGAAGGGCGATCTTTGCATCGGCACAACACCTGGCGAGGCGATCTTTGCTTTTGGAATGGTCGAGGCGATCTCGGCCATCGGAAAAGCGAAACGAGCTCGGTTCTGTCCAAACTCTGACGAGGCGTGGTCGTAAATGAGCCGATTGTTGAACCTCGACGGGCGTGGTCGTGGAGAAAAAAGGTCCTCCGTTGGGAGGATTGCCCCAAAATTCTGGTTAAGACCGAGTGCGAGTATGTGAAATTTACTAAAGTGTAAAACGACATTTACCTTTTTCTTTTTCACAACTGATTTGCTTTTCTTTATTTGGTCGACTTCTTGGTCCCGGGAATGCTTATTGAGAAGTCCATTGCGATCCTTGACTCTTGAGGAGGTGGCAATGGCGGTGGTCAAGCATCACCCTTGGCCGGTGGCCGATGAAGTCGAGACTCCAGTGACTCCACATCTGCTGAAGTTGTAGCTCGACCCTTGAAGTAGCGGCTATTCTTGATGAGGTGACCGCTCATTCTTGAGGTCGTAGAAACAACAAGGGCATTGTGGAAGCCTCTGGTCAAGCGGTGACCAGCTTGTGCACCGCTCTGGGAAGAAATTGTAGGCGTTCCTTCCCTACCCAAAGAGATTCTGAGAACCGAAGGAGAAAATTTCAACCGTGGTGACTTCTTTGGGCTGCCTCCGTCGTGGGGTCCTCGCTTCAGATCTCGTGACCGAGTCCCCATCCCAAAGATATTCCCAATACGGAGAATACTTTTGATAACGGCGCCTCGAGAAGGTGTGGTGGGACAAAGTCGCGAGGATAGATAAGTGCTGAAACCGGACCTTGTATATTCGATGTTTGCTAGGGCGACTATGAATGTAAGTATCTTCAAAATACTTATATATGTGACTTTCCTTCTCTTCTCACTTTGTTTTCTTTTTGCGAAAGCTCTAGAGCAAATTCTTTGTTGTCGGTGAGTACCATCGACAACTTTTAGAACTAAGGCAGGAGAAAGAACTACTCTGTGCGAGCGGAGAGATGGTAAGTCACTTATCATTCATAATTGTTTTAGACTTAAATACTCGTATAATGTTTCACGAGAATAGTCATGGAAGAAACTCATGACAAAGTACTAGTCGTAAAAGTTTACGACTACTTACAACCGGTAGTGGTCGTAGAAAGACTTACAACCATATCGTAGTCGTAGAAAAACTTACGACTAGGTCGATAGTTGTAGAAGTACTTACAACCATTGGTGATGTTTATCTTCGTTCTGTTCTTTGTAGGTTAAGCGGTGATCGAAGACCTTAGTGACTCACTCGACTATGAAAAGAAGAGTCGAGGAGGCTAAGGAGCAAGTATTAGTCCTCTCGGATAGACTTGAGAGTGTCTCTGTATCTAAAAGATTGCGGGAAAAAATAAGCGATAAGTTCTAGACTTAAGGCGCTTTTGATCTTTAACCTTTACAGACTCTCTTTTCTTCTCGGATAAAGAAAAAGAGATCTGGAAGCTCGAACCGAAGTTCAAGAAAAAGCTTTGGTCATTCGGGAGTTTTCCGTATTACCACGAATAAGGATCAAGAACTTGAGGGTCTTAGAACTCGATTAACGGTAAGTAATTCTTTACTGTTATCCTTTTGAGTATTTTCCTTTTCTAATGCCAATTTCTTGTTGAAATTGCTGTCCAATTGAGAAGCCTCGAAATGAAATCCAAGAAAAACCTTGATCTACAATGAGTCCATCGCATCGCTAAGATGAATCTGAGAGGACATCGAGCATGGGAGAAAAAGCACCTGAAACCATTGCTTCCCATCGAGAAGAGGTTAAGCTGGATTCTCAATTAGTAGGTAAGAAATGCTTTTACCTATAATTATCTTTGTGTTATTTTCCTCCGAGTTTATTTTTGTTTGACCGATTTTATTCTTTTGAACAAGTGGTGAAAACAAGAAACTTGCGAGGCTTCGACTTGTACCCAGGGAGATGGAGTTGATGAAGACTAGTCTTCAAGGCAACATCACTCTCTGAACAATGTGTAGTGAGCTACATTACGAGGAAAAACTCCTCGAGAAGATACCATAGTTGCTCACACAAGTACCATTGGGAACAAGTCGGAAAATTACAAGAAATGGTGACCACTCGAAGACTAATCAAATTTGAATCAATAAGGGAGGCGATCGAAGGCTGCGATGAAGTTACGCTTTGGCGAAACTTAAAGCTCAAGACCCCGCCTTAATGTTAAACCAATCGAAGCCGACTTGGTATCACGAATCGAGGCAAGTCGTCGATTGAGAAATCGATCGATTGGCAAAAGGTGGCGGAGGAAATGCGACTAGGCTCTCCCCTTGAGTAATCTTGTAACTACCTTGTAAAGCGGACAATTTACATTGATGAGTAATATATGATCCATCTTATTTCACGAAAATCATCTTGTCGAGTAGTTAGTAACTCAAAAGATAATAAGCGAATGAAAGACTAAGAATTGAAGTCAAATTAATAACTTTATCCTAGCCCAGACTATTTGCTTAGATTGTTTAGACAATCTAAGTAAATAGTGTTTGAAATAGGGTTTTGAAAAAAAAGAGAGGTTTGTTTAACTTATAGTTTTGTTATGGTTGTCAAGCACTTGGTGAAAGAGTAGAAGCGACTCGACACTAGGAAGTTCCTTCTAGTGGGCAAGACCACGTGCGAGAGAGAAAAGGCTTCGACTAGGTGATGTTACCATCTCAGACTAGTTTAATCAAACCAAGAACGACAACTTGAGTTAAGCAAGCGTCTAGAGGACTTTAATAATTCGTTAGCCCTTTTACGATGGACTCGATAAGTCTTTTCTAGTAGCAAAAAGTAGGAGGCGGCGGCGCTAGGAAGTTCCTTCTAGTGGGCGGGACCACATGCGAGAGGAAAAACTTCGACTAGGTGTGTCTCTTCCTTGACCGGTCAAGCAAAGCGAATACATCAAAGGTGGTCGAATAAATATATCAAGTGTACTCTACTTAGAATATTTTTGGAAATCCTTGAAAAAATAAACTAAGATTGAGAGAGTTGGCTCACGAGAACATTTCATTGGATAAAACCGAGCTCTTTGTATTGGTGAAAAATGAGTAGCAGTCGATGCTAGGAAATTCCTTCTAGTGGGCGAGAACCACATGCGGATAGGAGAAGTTTCGACTAGATGATGTTACTTGTTTTCGACCGATGTAAAGAAAACTAGGTGTTTTTGTATCATAGTCGAAAGATTAAAAAGCACTACTCAAAAAATAAGGCAAGAGAAGTAGAAAGAACCTGGACTTTTATTGCCTGAGAAATTAGTCACACATAGAATTTGCGTAACTGGTCGATGTTCCAAGAGTTTGAGAGAACCTGTCCATCTTCCATCGCTAGTCGTGCAGACCACTGGCGGGTTACCGACCAGCATATAAGGACCTTCCCATTTGGGGAAAGTTTATTCGATTAGACTTGGATTGGCGAGCCTCAATACCAAGTCACCTCTGACAAAAGTGCGAGGTTGGACCTTCGATCATAGTATCTGCGGGGGCTTGTTGGTAGGCTAGCAGAGCGGATTAAGGCTAGGTTTCTCCTTTCTTGAGTAGGTTAATGTCATCTGCTCGAAGTTGTTCTGATCGAGTTGTTGAAAGTTTCAACTCGTGTCGGCCGTAATTTCACTCGGAGGAAGCATGACTTGGCTCAAACACTAGAAAAATGGTGTTTCTCCTGTTGCTCATTGGTGGTCGTCTGACGCCCATAATACGGAGGTAATTCTTGTACCCAAGCCCCGGCGCTTAACAAGGTGGTCGAAAACTCGGGTTTTAATTCCTCGCATTATTTGGCGTTTGCGTTCGACCGCTCGTTGCTTTGGGGATGTGCAGCGAAGCATAGCATAATTTGGTACCCAACTCGTCGCAAAATTCACGAAATTTTGCACTTGCAGTGTTTACCATTATGCGTAATTATCCGACTCGGAACTCCAAATCGGCTAATTCGCATCTCATCATGAACCTTTTCTTTGCTTAGATGTTATCGATTCTGAGTTCGACTTCAATCCATTTGTGAGCGTGTCAATAGCCACAAAAGAATTGAAATCTCTGGAGCTTTGGGAAGCGGTCCTAGGATATCGAGACCCAGTGCAAAGGCCAAGAAAGAGGTATTATGCGTAATGCTTGAGTGGTTGGTGTATTTGTCTACCATGAAATTGTACTGGACACACTTTTAACCACCTCCTTAGCATCATACGAGTGTAGGCGATAAAAACCTGTCGAAGGCTTTACCAACCAAGGTTACGTAGGAAGCATGTGTCCCACAGATGCCCTTGTGTATATCGTGAAGGAGTGTTATTCCTTCGTTTTGCGGAATGCATCGCATGAGTATCCCTTAGGTTACTCGTTTGTAGAGGACTCCTTCGACCAAAGTATACATTTTGGCTTTTCGGGATAAGCGATGCGCCTCAAGATCATCTTGGTCTGGAACCCTTGCGAAGATACTCGTAGATGGGAGTCATCGGATATCCTCGTAGTCTAATGAGGCCATCTCAATAGGAGGTGTCTCGGTTCTTCGACCGAGAGGCGGCTTTGGGTTGCTCAAGAAAACTCCTTTTGAGTGCAGTAGATCGGGAAGAAGCCATCCGAGCAAGTTGGTGCGAGAAATTATCCTTCGAGGATGAATTGTACCTCGAAACCTAAAAATGCTTTTCTAGCTTGCGAACTTCCGATAAGTATTGAGACATTGTCGAGCTAGAAACCTTGGTACTCTTTCGGACTTGATTCACGACTAGTTGAGAGTCTCCTCTCACGAGTAGTCGGCGAATTGAGAGTGCTTTCGCGGCTCGTATGCCGACTAGCAAATCTTCGTACTCGCCACATTATTAGTGGCACGAAAGTTTAATTGTATGGCATACTTTAAGGTTTCTCGGTAGGAGATACGAGACCACCCGACCCGAGCCACTTAAAGTAAGTGACCGTCAAAGTACATCATCCAGTGGTCGTGGGAATCGTCTTGGGGATCTGAGCGAGTTGAGATTTGTCCATCGGCGACAAAGTGCGCCAAGATCTGGGATTTTATGGCCGTTCGGGACACGAAATGGAGGTCGAACTCCCAAGTTCGGTGACCATTTTGCCATCGTCCATTGCTTCCTTATTATGGAGGATTGCTCCCAAAGGAAACTCGGGCGGCACATCTATTTTGTGCGCTTTGAAAATAATGCATGATTTCCTCGAAGACATGAGGAGGGCATATAGAAGTTTTGGACACGAGGTGCGCTCCTTAGGCGTGTAAAACCGCTAACGTAATAAACCGGTCGTTATGCGTTTTCACGTTCTCACGACTAATCTTTGCGCTTCTTTGCTGTGGCGTGGCGGCTAGGTAAATTAAGGCGTCTCTTACGGTTTTGGAGAAACGAGCAGGAGCACTCGAAGATACCTCTTGACATCCTCAAAGCGGCGTTTGCCTCGTTCGACCACTCAAAACCTTCATGTCTCTGAGAAGTTTAAAGAAAGGTAGTCCTTTTTCTCCTAGTCGTGCGATGAAGCGACTTAAAGCCGCCATGCACCCGGTGAGTTTACGGACTTCCTTTTTGTGTTTGGAGGGCGCATCGGAGGATGGCCTTTATTTTTCGGATTTGCTTGATTCCTCGTTCGGATACTAGGAATCCAAGCAATTTTCTGAAGAAATTCCAAACACACACTTCTGGATTGAGTTTTAAGCGGTGCTTTACGAGGTTGTCGAATGTTTCTTGTAGGTCGATGATATGATTAAGTCTCTTAATGCTTTTCGACTAGATTATCAACATAGGCTTCCAAATTCCGGCCTAATTGAGATGAAAAAGTCGATTGCATTAGGCGTTGAAAAGAAGCAAGGCATTCTTTAGACCAAATGGCATTTTGACATAGCAAAGGTACCAAATGGAGTAATGAATGCGGTCTTTTCTTCATCGTTTAAACACATATTGATCGGTGATATCGAATATGCATCTAAAAACTTAATATCTCACAACTGCGGTAGAATCAACGGTGATCGTCTGAGGTAAAGGAAATCATCTTTTGGACAAGCTTTATTAAGATCGATAAAGTCCACGCACATCGCCATTTGCCGTTTGACTTTTTGACCATTACGAGGTTAGCCAACCACTGCGGTGGTTGACTTCTCTTATAAAGCACGCTTTAAGTAGCTTATCAACTCGATTTAATAGCATCTCGTCGATCGGGGACAAATCTCCGTAATTTTTGTTTCTGGTACTTTATCGGTAGTAAAGCTAGCACGTGCTCGATCACCTCCACAGGGACTCGGGCATGTCGGATGCTTGCCACGCAAAGACATCTGCGTTAGCTCGGAGGAAGGTAATGAGGCGTCTTCCTATTTGGGGTCGGAAGTCTCCCGTCTGAGCGATCTTGAGGCTCTTCTGCGTCGGAGGAACCTCTTTGACTTGGTCGTTCGGCTTTGGTGCGACTTTGAAGCCGACTTGCTAGTCGAAGTGACTTTCATCTCGAGTTGGTATTTGACCAACCATCTCGAGGATCGGCGATCGCATGACTATCGCCATCTTTTGTCTGCTGAATGGTGATCACTCCTTTGGGACTGGCATCTTAAGACATTGATACCGTAATGAGTAGCCATTAAGAATTTTGCCAAAGTTGGTCATCCAGTATGGCGTTATATCTTATGTCGAAATCGACCACATCAAGGAGACTTTCTCGTCACGAAATTACTTGGTGAGCCAAATGTTAAAGGAAGAGAAACTTGGCCAATAGGTTTGGTGAAGACCGATGCGATTCCATGAAAGGAGTATCGTCACGGCCTTACCTGTCTGGGTACTTGCATCTCGTCCGGGGCATTAGTAAATAATATGTTCAAAGAAGCGCCACCATCAACCAACACTCGATTGACCCGACGGTTGTTGATGGTGGGTTCGACTCTAATCGGATATCGACTGATCGACTCGTAGTGATTGGGCGATCATCCTTCTCAAAGAGATGGTAACTTCCGACCACTTGGTAATTTATTGTGAGAGGAGTATGTATAGAATTTACCTCTCGTCCGTGACTTTAAGTTGTCGTTTGGAGTCGTATCGATGATCCTCCGTAGATGTGCTCAACGGTATGTTGCGGATCTTGGGCAGCATCTCCTCATCATCAAGCGACTTTTGGCCACTCGTATGTCCTACTTGCTCGAGAGTAGGGGTGGTGCTTTCTTGTTGTAGTAGTCCTCGAGCTTTCTTTGGAAAACTTCGGCGATTCTGAGAGGTCATGTCCTTCCTTTTATGAAAAGGACACCACCTTGGTTTGTCGTTCCTCGATCGGGCGCTTACCTTTGCCTTGATCGAGTGCGACTTGGTGGTTTGGGGCTCTCCATCTTTCACGGCGGAACCTCCTTGGAACCACTAGTTTGTGGTTTTGACTTTTATTTTCTTCTTGGACTTTTTGCTTTTTATCCTTACCAACTTCACGGCTCTCGAGGAGTATATGTTTCTCGATCGATAGTGTTGTTCCACTCATTGCCTCGAAGCGATTGCATATCGATCGGCCATCTCGAAGAGTTCGACAGCGATGTTGGGAGGATTCAAAGCAATATCCTCCATTATTCTTCTCTGCGGACTCCTTGCTTAAAAGCCACGATCACGGAGGAATCGAAATTTCGGGATTGAGTTCTGAACGACTAAAGCGTTTGATGAATTGGCGCAAAGTCGTTGTTGTTACATTTTATCCGGTGCAAGTCGTCTTCTTTTCGAGCGGTTGTATGTGCCTTGGAAATTCGCTGTAGAAGATCGCGAGATGTTGCCAAGTAGATCGACTCGAGTGGTTGGTTTAATAACCACGATCGGCGGATCCTTCGAAACACGATCGGAAGGTAATTCGCCATTACATGCTCTCCTCCTCCTGCTGCTAGGGCGGTTTGTTGTATAGATCTGAAGAAATTCGATGGGATTTTGAGATCCATCAAATTTCTCCATGTTCCTTGGCGAAAATGAGGTGGCGGTGAGCGCTCGAAGGTCGGCGAAAATGCGGCATCCGGTAATCACTTCTTGGCGCCTTCTTTGTAGGAAAGAAGGGTTAATGTCACCGGTGATCGTATCTGACGATACTCGTGCAGTGACACGATACGTAGTAGGTCTCGATTCTCGAGGAGAATACTCCTCGTATTCCACTCGTTAATGAATTTCTTTGTCGAAGTGGTGAATGATCACCTCTCAGGGGCTTCTTGATCTTGGTGATCGAAGGTATTTCTCGAATAGGGATCGATTCGACTTATGGCGTGTCGATTCCTCGTGAAAATATTCGATTGGTAGTAGGCGAGGAAGTCGTATTCTGCGACTACACGAATGTTGTCGATGAGGTACCTCGGTCTTGTCATCACGATTCGAAGTCTTTGCGTAATCTCTTGACAAAGAGATCGTACCTAGCGTTCGAGCAAGCTCTTGGTAGGATTCTCGAGTAGGTCGTTGATGTCACGGAGTTCTTGTACCTCCTCCGTGATGTTGAATCTTGCCGGAGGGTTCTTACGGACTGCAATTTTCTTTCTTCGCGACATCAAAATCCTCCTCATCGGTCTTTGAGGCCTTCTTAGTGGAGTCGAGAATGTCGAGGATTTCCCTCGCGTTCATCAGTGTTGGTTCTCTCACCAGCGGTGGTGCCCTTGCCATTACCACGAGGCGCGGTGTGTGATCTTGGGGAGTGTTCTTATCTCGGCCTCCATGAGGTGACCACGATTGGGGAAGGGCGAAGACCTCCGTTGATGATTCTCACTTGCGCTCGAGGCCTCCCGCGAGGAGTGCTCGAGAGACACCATCTGGCGACTTGGAGTAATCCCCTCGGGTGGGGAACTCGGGTTATAAGCATCTCCGTTCGCAAATGAGATCCAGCGGGAGGCGGTCGAATTTGCGAGGAAAAGCATGCTTGATCCCACCCTCTCAGGTTACCACGAGAGAGGATCACTAGATCTTTGGTGGAGTCTGGAATGGTGGCTCCCGAACTTGACCTACCAAGTCGGACCGTCTTAAGGGGACTTGAACACTTGGAGAAAAACTCTCGTCGTGTTGTGAGTCCTCACAGGGAGGCGGTCTGGTCGGATTGACCCTTGTCCTTTGAGGAATTGGCTCCTCTGTTGGGCGTATTGTTGTGGGGATAAGGATCCTCCTCAACTCCATTAATGGGATGGTTTCTGGAGAATAATCTCGGAGGCAACATCACCATCGGCGGATGCATCACTCGGCTCGTAGTCGAAAGCGGCATCCATGTCGGCGTCTGCGTGTCTGCCAAGTCAAACCGGTTCTCCTCGTTCCATTCTCCGCCATGATTGCATGAGATTGGAAAAAGAAATATGTTGACAAGAGATTAGGAAGATCCCCGATCGGCGCCAGCTGCCGGTGTATTAGAACCGATCTTACGTAAAGATTATTTGATTCGGGGTCTCCTAGAGATGAAATCACGCGAGTAGTTGACACGGGATGTTTAGGCGAGTTCGGGCCTTCTCAGGAGAGAATAATAACCCTAATCTGTGTGGTGTGGTATTCTTAATGATCGAGTAAAAGCTCGGACTATTACGAGAGAATAGAACTTGTTTTCCTCTACTAGCCCTTGACATCCTTATATAGTCGTGAAGGAGTAGCCGTTTTGCCTGCGGAAGAGCGCTTAATTGAGCGATAATGGGCGTGTGATGGCGATAATTACAGGCGCATTGGCTTCTCCGCCGTCGGCAATTATCATTCAAAGATAATGGGGTATTTAAGGACAATTACTACGCGGGATAGTAGTGCGTGCGGACCGTTCGATTCCTTAATCAATTGGACCCACTCGCTTTGTAGGTTTGATTATAAGGTGGTGCGTAGTTTACAGTCGTAGGAGAACTTACGACCGGTAGTAGTCGTAAAGGTCTTACGACTATGTAGTGATCGTGAAAGACTTACGACCATGTGATAGTCGTAGAAAGACTTACGACCAGGTAGTAGTCGTAGCAAGACTTACGACTATGGGGGGTGATTGTAGAAGATCTTACAATCACTTGGTAGCCCTCCCCCTTATAAAAATAAGGAGTACTTCTGGAGACTATGTGACATCATATTTACCCATAATAAGAATTATAGATAATAGATAAAATGAGGATTATTAGATCCTCGTCAATCTTCATTACATTTAGATTTCATTACATTAGGAAATGGTGGTCAAGATCTTCGTTACATTTAGATTTCATTACATTAGGAAATGATGTTTAAGTAAAATATTTATATCATATCTTGTGTGGTTGGTTCTCTGTGTAATGCAACAATTTGTTTATAATATATGAGTGTTCCTTTTAACCATGCTACGACCGATTATGATTTTTGTACTTTGACTTCTACACACTTATAATCGTTGCAGCAATATAATTATATCTGTTGCAAAATAGCAAAACTCATCTGTATAGCAAGTACCAACGCTTCTATGCGTTGTGACAATATAATTATATCCATTGTTAAAATAGTAAAGTCATCCATACATGGTAAGTACCAACACATACAAGTGTAGTTACAACATGACTATATCATTGCTACTTCACAACACATTTTCATATCTATTACCAGCGCTTGTTTATCTGTTGTAATAGACTCTATATGCAACCTCAATGGCAACACATAGAAAATGCGTTGATATAAATCGTACCAACACTTATTTGGATTTTTACCAACGCATATATGCGTTGTTAAAGAGGTGTTCATCTGGTAGTGAAGATAGGGTTCTTGACTTATCATCAATACATGAAGTCACTCACTTGATTTGATGACCTTCAACACATTGAGTTATCAATTGCTTTCATCATCATGTGACTTAACCTATTTAATCAACTCATAAAAAATATTAGTCCACATGACTATTGTTATTAATTATCAAAATACTTCATTAACACATAACGATGAATCTAAATTCTTTAACGAATAGCTTTAGGTGGCGCGTGGAGATAGACGACCGAGTCGACGCGAGGCCAAGGCGAGGCCGATGAGGCTGCTGACCGGCGCGCAAGCGAGCGGAGGCGACGACGCTACGGGACGACCAGCGCGGGGGCATGTGTGAGCCGGCTGGGCCGGTGTGGCGGCTGATGCGTGTACAGGTGCTGTGGGGCGGCCGGCGGGGTGCACGACGGCGGCGCGTGGTGGGGTGACAACAGCGGCGGCAACGAACGGGAGCGGCGGGGTCACGCGGTTGCGGTTCTGCGGCGACGATACGGGCGTCGCACGCATGCGCACGGTGGTGCGCGCAGGCAGAGCACGCGGCGGGCGTGCATGGCTGCTGATCGACGGGTCTACTGTGCGACAGGCGTCAGTGGCCGATAATCAATCGCACAGCAAAGCTAATTAAACCAATCTAGATCATGGCAAACAAGGCTTTCTAGCCATAAGGTAGTAGATTGATTCTAATGAATTGCTATCCAGAGATGATGCACTTACGGACATCTCTTCGTTAATGCAGTTCCATGGCTGTGAGGGGTGCGGCCGCGGAGGCCGGTAGTGTAAGTCTAGATCGGTTGGCTTGAATCTTCGAGTGGCCAGATCGATGTAGATTTTGGTCGGTGTGGCCAACTCCGAACGCCCGGATAAGGATGGCATGTAGCTTCACGCGAACACAGATCAAATTGCAGTGATTTGCATCACTAAAAGAATGAATCTGATTGCCGATAATACAGAACGACATATCGATTTGACCGATAAAAAGCGGTCATGCTGATAATATATTGAGATTTTAGTAGTTATGGCGTTGTCGACGTAGATCAATTACACAAAAATCATACAATAACATGAACACATGGAGAACACCGTAAGCTAAAGAGAAAGGAGGGATGGAGCTCTTTTATTACTCCTCATCATCTCTCGATTCATAAAGTGCCTTATTTATAAACTACATGAGTAGACCCCTTTCAGAGGCATTTCGATATTTTGCTCACGACCCTAGAGTTTCTTGACATAGTGGAATTAGTTGGCTTGAGAGACAGAAACACAAATCCGGCCATGTCCTGGGAAAATAAGACACGCGCCATACTTAATGAGTTTCCATGTGGGGGGTGAGGATATGGACAGTTAGGTGCGTTCCATTTGCCGATTGTGATGCAGATATAACACTAGTGCGGAGGGGTAAACCATATTACACATATACAGAACAAATGATTAGAATTCGAATTAACAAGGTGACTAATCTATCACCCGTAATGTTAACCAACCGAGCGAGGAGCCTCCAATATCCGGCGATGATCGATCCATTCGCCACCCGACTCTGAGATCGACGCCACCATACAGTGTCATGCATGCATGCTTAATTGCTAAATAGACCATAAAATAGCGTCATGATTAAGCTGCTGGTCCCAGCCCGTCAATGTCCTGAGCAGCCGGTGCTGTAGTATTATGGCGAGGCAACGCTACTCGCCAAGCTACGGCAAGGGCCAAGCTAGCCTTCTCGAGGGGCAAAAAACGGCGTGTCTGAAAGGTCAAACTAGCGACCACACCAAAGAAAATCGACCGGCGTTTGTTTGGTAAATGAAGTGCTCAGATATCTCGAGCGATCTATCCATCTCTCTCAAGCTAGATCGAGCCGGTGCCTTCACCGACGAGTCGAATCTTTCAGGCTGGGATCTAACTAATGCGATAAACCGCTCTCACGCACAGGTCAATTCCATCGAGATATAAAACCGGAATACTTGGGGCAGTCGACGCAACGAACAAGCTAGGTAGGTTTAAGAGATAACCCTACCCTACGCGCCACGTCCGACGTTCACGCATGCCGGCAACCACCACTTGCTAATTAAGTTACTACTCTACATGATTAGCGGTTAAGCAGACATTGTCCTCTGACGACTGAACTAATCGCTGCCACGTCGGACGGATTAACCTCCACCCTTCCCCGGATCGCACCGCGGAAGAGGCTGCGTGCACACTAGCTGAGAGGCTGAGGCTGAGCTGTGACATGGCTGTTGCTTTTTGTCCGTGATGGCCCACGTGGATGAGGCCCACCGCCCACGGGGCTGCGTGGGGGGACATGGGGGGCGCCATGTCGACGTTGGGGGGACGCCCATGTGGCGCTTCCTCCTTCCAAAGGCCGGTTTAGCCTTGGACCCTGCGACCCCTCGACCGCACCACTCCCGATTGCTGCTAACTTTGCGTACCGACCCCTCCGGTACTCACAAACTCTGAAACAAGGCCTCGCTTTTATGACGCTTCCAACTTTCGGCTCGTGTCGGCCACTTATTATAACCGAATCATCACTGGATCCGTTACGTGTGAGACTTTTTACCGCATGCCTTTGCATGATCATTGCGTTTTATTACAGTTAACGTGAATTCCTTTTATACTTTTGAAAGTTTTCCAATCTCTTATATATCACTTATTGTTCTAGTAGTATGGCTATGTTTGTTTAGACTTTTTGTTTGGTTTAAAAGATAAAAAAAATTTAAACCTAAATAAAGAGGTGACTTTTTATCTAGTTTATAAAAAGCTTAAACTATTTTAAAGCTAAAAGCCATAAACCAAGGACGATGTGTTTTTTTTTTAATTTTTGCGGAATGGAATAACCGATTGCCACTAAAGTTCGCTGAAATTACCTACAAAATGTCATTGCATATAAATGCAAATCGTTTTTTTTTATCTTCCATACTTCTCTTTATACACAACTAAATAAATCAACATCCTATAAAAAACCAGGTTATAAATACTAAAGTTTAGCTTAAAAGCTAAGAGATGTATAAACTGATTAAGCCAAAAAAAATTTAGCTTTAAACTCTAAACTAAAAAGGCTAAATCTAAACAAATAGAACTAAAAGGATTTAATCCTTATAGTTATCAATTAGCTGGTCTTCGTCGAAGAACTCGCTACATCCATGCTCCATCGTGTCCAACCGGAGAAACAATATTATGCTAAATGTTTATTAGGTGGTCTGTGCTCAAGGGCTTGATTCATCCATCTGCAAGCTGTTCATGTTCAGAAAAAAACAATCCATCTACTATTCTTTGGGGAAAAAATATATATCGAAATCCTTTTGTGTATTACTACAATAATGTTTGTCAAAAGTGTGTATTTGTTAACATTGTGAAGCTGGCGTTAATTAGTTCTCTATAAAGTATAAACTGATCAGCAGCGTATAAGCAACGGAACCCAGGGAGTTTACGAGAATAAAAATTCTCCTGGGGTTATTTTTGAAAACGTAGAACGGTTCAAACTAACGCAGTTTTCTCTGTCGACGTCTATATAAGCGTTCAAATGCCCGCGGCAGTTTGCCTCCCTCGCAAACACACGCAGCGACGCCCCTGAACATTTCGGTCTCCTCGCAGATATTTTCTTCCCCTTTTCCTTCCTTCCATTTTCTGTCGGGATTCACTTCTCCTAAAGGGAGATGCGCGAAGCACCACGGGCCGGCGGCGACGCCCCCACCGCTGACGTCGACGTCGTCACCTCCGGCGGCCGCCGCAGGATCCCCGCGCATTCCTCTGTTCTTGTAAGCCGCCTCCTTCTCCTCCTCCTCCTCTGGCCGTTTAATCTCTTGGAGCATTGTATATCTTGTTTGTAAACGCTTCCAATTGCTAGCTGATTTCAACCCTCCGTTCGTCTAAATGGGCACGCAACAGAAACTAATTAAGGATTGCTTCAAGAATTCTTAAGCTTGTGAACATTTCAACCGTCAATTCTTGTTGCCTCAGCTCTTCTGAAGAGAAGTTTTCTTCTTCTTCTTCTTTTTTTTTTAAAATTTTTTTTCACCAGGCGTCGGCGTCGCCGGTGCTGGAGAGCATCATGCAACACCGTCTGCAGAAGGACAGGGACAGCGGCAAGGCCGGCCGAGCCGTCGTTCGGATTCGCGGCGTCAGCGACGACGCCGCGGCGGCCTTCATCCGGCTCCTATACGCCGGCAGGTACGTACCGTGGTTCCTCCTGGAATTGCATGCTAGTCTTGTTTTGCACAGATCCGTTTCTTGCAAGCTTGGAATGGTTTGCAAAGGGTCATTACTATATTAACACACGAGGATAAAGAAGAACATGTCACATGCGAACCCCACGTTGACAAGCTGGACGTCAGGCGGGCCAAAAAAAAATTCCTAGCTAATAAATTTTGAACCGATAAATACATTAAACATGTTGTTAGATTTCTTGTTTTTTTAATGTATTCCTGACATGTGGAAGAATAAGTTTAGAAACACTTCATCACTAAGAGGAGAAACAAGCAAACCCAAAGCGAATTCCCTAGAAAAAAAAAACCTTGCAGTTAAACCTTTGCCAAGACAAGCTGCCAAAATGCAGACCAGATCTTTTCCTTTACCTATCATCGCCTGTACGTAGATTCAGTGAGCCACTCGATTGTGATTGATTAGGACTGACCTCTCGGCCTTTTTCGTGATACGTTCAACTCGGCCAATTTGCAAGCATGGCTCGAAAAACGGTAACAAGATACATAAAGTGATGCGAGGTCCTAGTGTTAGCGACGTACGTAGTTTTTCATCGTGTTGGATTTAGGTGATATCTTTTAAATATTTATTTTGTTTGTGAGCAAACATCCTCTCAAAAATCTCCTGCAGCGTAGATAACATCAATAATCCTCCATATCAAAAATCCCAGCAACATATCAAGCAAACATGGCGCATATAAAAATATCGATATCAAGACAAAGTGTATGGAAAAAGCGAGTTGAAAAATCATGCGACATCACCGTGAGCGATATGCGATATTTTTTTCTATAAATACAATATTTTTTATACGAGGCCACATCTCGAAAAACGATGCAGCATTCTTTCAGCGGTGTCGACGATCGAGTTGCGATCTTACGAAATAAAGCAGAGAAAAATGATAAAGAGTTCCTTGAAGATGATGAGACTACTGCTTTATTGTTATGAACTGGATCCTTTACTATAGTGCCATTGACAAAGCATGTAAAGTAAAGTGATTGAGTAGATGTGTTCATATTTTTTTTACCACCGTACATACTATACAGGCGACACAGCCACACAGACCACCGGCCGAGACCTCGCCGCCTCGAGCCGAGCCACACAAAAAAAGCCCGGCGATTTGCGAGCCGTCGAGTCGAGCACCGAAACTTGCCGTGAATCTTGTGGAGCAAATTTGATGCCGGTGTGGCACCGACTAGGACGGCGGAGAGGAAAGAGGAAAGTAAACTAAAGCGCGCGATGAAAAGCCAAGGGAAGAGAAAACGAGCTTGTTTTCTTTTCGTTTTCTTTCTCCGTCGTCGTTTGGTTGGCGTGTGGTAGCGCCTGCCTAGTTGGAACCCTCCCCTTCGTAATCGTACGTACGCATCACCGCACGACTGGCTCCGTTCCAAGGCGACCAGCCAAGCGATCCCAACGGCGGCCAAGTTGTTGCCGTCGCAGCTCGCAGGCAGGGAAGGGGCCAGTGGTCGCGCGCGGCGCTATCATCGTGTTACTTGCCGTGAATTGGGCAGATTTTTTCCTCCTCTTTTCGTCTGGATGTGGAGAGATCGATGGATATATAGGAACCGCCAGAATAGCCGGCCGAACCGAACCGTCCAACATCATGTGCTCATGTTCTACCAATGGCTGTACACTTGTATACTTGTTTTTATTTTCGGTGACCGAGGATGGACCGACGTATAATGATATATGCTGAAACGGCAGGTGCGACGACGACGGGGAGGAGGACATTGAGAGGTACGTGGTGCACATGCTGGTGCTGGCGCACGCGTACCAGGTGCCGTGGCTGAAGCGGTGGTGCCAGGGGGTGATAGGGTCGCGGCTCGCCCCGGACACGGTGGTGGACGTGCTTCAGCTGGCCAAGCTCTGCGACGCGCCGCAGCTGCATCTGCGGTGCACCAAGCTGCTGGCCAAGGAGTTCAAGGCCGTGGAGAAGACGGAGGCGTGGCGGTTCCTCCAGGAGAACGACCCCTGGCAGGAGCTCCACATACTCCAGCACCTCCACGAGGCCGATCTGGTACGTGAATCGCGGCCATCTCCATCACTTCCATTCCACTCATGTGGCTCGACGTGGGACATACATACATGTTGGCATGCACTTGAAAAATGATGCCTCCCACAGCGCGCAGTGCGCTAGGGAGCTTTCAAACTTTGGATATCCTGCAAATGGTGGACATGTCCGGACCACCATGTCACACTCGTGCGCATTAAGAGGCCTGTCACCGATGTTTTATGTGCTTTGGTTTGGCGCGTAAGCTTTTCATGGTGTTGGTGGTTTGGGTCGGTCCGTCCAGCACGCCGAATGGTCGGCGAATGTTAACATCTTCAACCTCAATTCGCCATATGTTTTAAACGTTTTTATTTAGGTGGAGATGCTACTGATCTGAAGCAATTTCCGGTCATGGTTAAGACCAACCAACCTTTTGATTTGACAAAAGCCGGCAGAACCTTAGGGGAAAGTCGTAGAACGGAACAATTTGCCCATCTAATTAACTCACGCCTTTACCACTTGCACATGTTGTTTATGTTTGTTCGACAATTTCACATCGCACGGTTTTTTGTTAGTGTTATTGAGGATTCGTAAGCGCTAACCTAAGCATAATTCCGGCCGTGCAGCGGCGGCGCAAGTGGCGGCGGAAGCGCGCGGAGCAGCGGGTGTACACGGAGCTGAGCGAGGCGATGGACTGCCTGCGGCACATCTGCACGGAGGGCTGCACGGAGGTCGGCCCGGTGGGGCAGGCGCCGGCCAAGTCGCCGTGCCCGGCGTACGCGACGACGTGCCGGGGCCTGCAGCTCCTCATCCGCCACTTCTCCCGGTGCCACCGCACGAGCTGCATGCGCTGCCAGCGCATGTGGCAGCTCCTCCGCCTCCACGCCGCGCTCTGCGACCAACCGGACGGCCAGTGCAACACACCTCTCTGCGGGCAGTTCAAGCGCAAGGAGCAGGAGAGGGCGGCGGCGAATGCCGGCGACGACGACAAGTGGGGGCTTCTGGTGAAGAAGGTGAGGGCTGCCAGGGTCATGTCTTCTCTCGGCAAGAGGAGGCAGATGAGTTGAGCAAATGTGTAATCACAGCATCAGCCTGGGACAGCTAGAGTAGTAGGTAGCTACAGTGTATGACTGTGTTGATGTGAGCTATCTTTGGCGCGTCTTGATATGGTTTGATCTCTCTGGAGTCATATAAATGCCTCGTTACTATTGCTATCTTTACTACGAGTATCTCTGTAGAATTATTTTGTGAAGTGAGAGAAAATGGCCCGAAATTTGTTGCAAAAACTGCCTGTATTGTAGTAGCGAAGTACGTGATAAATCATCGTAGCCAGAAACATGCAATCCTTGAACGCATTCTTTCTTCTTTCCCCTGTCAAAGTGACAAGCTGGTCAATGGCGAGGTCAATCTGAAATGGCTTCAACCCAACAAGCAAGACCTGCTTTTCTTAATGGCTCACACCAGTATAACATTTTGATCAGCTCAGATTTACCCCCTTCAATTCACAAAGCAAAACGATTTTTTTTTGTGAACGGAGTAATTATTAAGCTTCAAAAGGTTGAGTTTTTCTTCTTCTAAAAACCTTTTATTTTCATAAGTTGGGCTGTTAGGGCACCATAGAACTCACCATTTATAAAACAAAGGGTCGTGAGCTAGTCAACAGAAAAAAACTTTGAATCAACCAAAAAGGAATAATGAAAGAACGAAAAACTGCAGCTTTAGGCAATGCGCAAAACTGCACACGGAGCTGAAAAGCACCGCAAATATTACTTAGAACGGGACAGCAAAACAACCAAAATATTGAAATATCTATCCCGAAACACCACCAACCATTTGCTTCACTGAACAGCAACGACTCGTTACAAAATCTGTAGAATCAGTACAAAACAACACCAGACCAGGTAATGGAGCCGGAGTTGTGCTGTTCTTATAAACTGCAGATAATTCAACATGAGCATAGCCTCTTGCATTCAACAAAGTTATAGCATCTCTTTGTTTATTGGAGGTGTCAAGCATACATCAGCCAAGAATTATCACTTGGAAAGTACATCACAAGAAAGAAATATGACAAAGCAACTACTTGAAACCAGTGGCCAAACGATAATCATGATTCACTCTCTTTTGCTTGGGCCATTAGCTCTGCTTGCATTATCTTTATCTCCAGCTCCTTTCCATCCTCTCTTTCTGAATGAACAAAATCACTTTCAGCTGCTTCCAGAAAACACTCTTGTACATACATTAACAGTACATGAATTTGCAAATGGTTTTCTGTGGTTTTGGTGGTGGGGTGTGTATGTGGGTGGACAGGTGATGATAGTGTTTTGGTGGAAACAGCAGACAGAACACCTGAACCTATTTGTCTGTGTTTCAGTCTAGCACTCAAAAGTTTCTGACAGCAACCAGGCACCTCATGCTCTCATGTCTCAAGATCAATTTAGACAAATGGGGATCCAAAAAAGAGTTAAACATGTAAACATGCATATAGAAGCAAATAGGTTACAAGTTGCCCTTGGGCAATTTACCCTTATTATGAGCTCTGCGTAACAAAATACAAAACAAAATCACATGTATTGCATTTGCATTTCGCAAATAGGTTACAAGTTTCCCTTGGGAAATTTGTCCTTAATATGAGCCCCACATAACAAAAGGGCACAATGTTAGTCAGTAAGCGAGTATTAACCCACACAATACCTGGATGCTTACAGGCTATGACAATTAATTCCCAAAGAAACTCCAACAATAATCATGTAAGTGTCTTGAGTCAACAAAATAACAAAGCAGACAACAGGCTATGTGGCTAAATTCAAGATGTAATGCCAGTCTTAGCGGGATGAGTTTTCTACTGAATGATTAACAGCAGCAAGAAAACAGTCCAATTCACTGTATTTGCATCCACGGACTCTCTGACGAACCATAATCATATAATCTTCCGTGTGAAGAGTCGGCACAGTGGGCGTAATTTCAAATTCATATTCTTCTTGCAGCAGTGGAAGGCTGAAAGGAGGAACTATTGTGGGAGGCGGAGGCCTGTATGGTAAATGAAGCTGCTTTATGTGACGTGCCCCTAAAGTAAATACACAGGAGATGATGCATGTTGTATCTTTCGTACTGCGCTTGCCATTCTGTTTAGAATGGAATACCTTGAGATGTCTTTTGTATACGGTTCACAAGTACTTCTACGCTGTGAATTCCTAGTGCTTACATAGACTGTGCTGGGTGTGATCAGATGTAACACTGTGATCCTCATATCCCTTGTTTGCTGTAACACTGATTTATTTCTGGTTTCAGATAACTGAAATAAGAATATGGGTCTGCGTGACATTTCAAAAAAATCAAGACGTAATCGCTAAAAACTGAAACTTTTAAAATGTTCTCACAATTTCTTGAAACACCATGAAACTTGCTGCTATACAGTTGCAACACTATAGCGTCCCCTGGTCGCTTCCTTGAAAAAGCCCCCGCTTTCAAATCTCGACATCACACTTAGACAAGCAAGCCCACCCAAATCCAGAATCTCGGGTTCATAAGGTCAGGTCAGGTCGGATCCAGCAACCTCTAATCCAATCCAAGATTCACGTGGACGGAGTACACACTAATAGCACACAGAAGACCTAGATCAGCGTATCCACAAGCGGCACAGGCATAGCAACGAGGGATGAATTTGGTGGGAGAAGGAGAAGAAAGATTAGGCCAGTAATTAGTTTACCTTCTCGTCCTGGTGGAGGGCGATCCAGACGTGGGCTCTGTCCATGGACTGCCAGAAGAGGAACGCACCGAAGGTCATCGCGAAGTACGTCGCCACACGCACCATCTTCTTCTTGCTCTCCGAGCTCTCCCTCCGCGGCGGATTGGGATTTGGCGACGGCTGCGTCTTCTGGACAAGGGATAGTGGGATCGTGGGATGGGATACCTCCAATCGACCGGCCGGGAGTGGGAACAAGTTGGGCTGGCCCTTGTTCCTGTGAGCGACATTAGTAAATTAATTACCAACTACAAACACCAGTGAAGAAGCATTGCTTCGGTCTACGAGCTCTGCTACTGGCCGCCGGTTGCAGAGGTTTGCTCAAATTGTTGTAGAAAGTGTTCTTTATTGTTATAGTGTTTTTTTCGTATCTTTTTTTTTTATTGCAGTCGGTTGTTAAATTTGTTGCGCAAGTAAGACTCTATTGTTTCCTTCTTCTGTGAAATTTGCTGTAACCAAAGTGCACGAGAAAGAAGGGCAATTCTCCCATAAATTTTTTGATGTCGCAACTATAGCAGATCATTGTTACAGGCATGGAATCAAAATGTTAACTTTTTCACAAATGTTGCCCCGCATGAGCATCTGATGATTTTGTAAACCGGTGATTTTTTGTTGCACTCTATTGGATGTATGGTTGCACTTGGAATTTGGTTTGTTTGATGTTTGATTTTTTGGTTGCAGAGGCTGGTTATTTTGTTGTGCACCCTGTTTGTTTTTGCTGTATCACGGGACGGTTTGTCTGCATCATAAACATCCGACAGCCAAGGCCAAGAAAAGCGTCCGGATCGTACGTCGAACCGGGTTTAGTAGTTCCTTCAAAAAAAAAAGTGAGTAGTGACGCAAGAACAGTCATTCACGACTGTTCTATAACGATGACCAAGCAACAATAAGAGTATAAAAGTCAACAAACACACTCACATTGTCAGCTATAACATTGAGACGAGTCCTCCATAGTTCAGACAAGACAAGCTTGTAGCATGTTTTATGATATAATTCATTTACAACACGTTTACACATAATACAGCAACACAAAAACTATTACAATAGCAAGTGCAGCAATGATCTGCACCTAGCGTGGCGAATAATTGCTCATTCAAGTCAAGTGTAATACCAAAAACTGAGTTGCTATGACAGGTGGCAGCATTCTGCCAACAAATTATACATCTTTCTTTCAGTTACGTTACCGGTCTTCACGTACAAGGAATACATAAAAAAAGGTTTCTTCACTTTTTTACGCTCCTGACATAGGCAACGGGTATGCATTTTTCAGGCAGCAATACTCGAGCTGCATGTTGCCCTCTTGTTCAGAGCGCTTTGTCCGGCCAGTCTTCTGTCCAGTTGTGATGCATGGTTGCGCCCTCATTGCAGTAGTCCACTTCTCTTACCCCAGCCCATGGCTAATATGTACATAATCACGCAGCCAGCAATGGTTCCAAAAGTGGTTTCCCAAAATTTCACATGTGCTGCTCGTGTCTCCTTCTCAGTCGAGGGATTGTAAAGTGATATACCAATGTTCATCCCGAAAAGACCAACAACAGCCACTCCAGCAGTAATGACAACAGTCGCAGTGGAGAGCATGACCCCCACTCTGTAGAAGCTGATTTTGCTTGTCATCCAGCATTATGTTGATATAATCTTCAGTATCGTCAACATACTCCCTCAGCTTCAAGCAGAGAGAGAACAAGTATAAGCTCAGTATAAGAATTTGATTTATTAATCCTTGTATATAAAACTCCCTACACTAGTTTCCCGCAATTAGAATGAGTATGCAGTTGTGGCACATGGCACATAAAAGAAAACACTCTAAAGAACCTCCAATAAAATCAATCATATGGAAAATAAGCCAAGCCTATGCGAAAAAGATTCACTAAAAACAGGGCACCATCTTCCAATCTAATAACAAACTGCTAATTCTAATTTCTAGAATGCCCTACCTCCTAATATTAGCTTGTTTAAAGACACCATTTCAGTAAGCCAAATAAAATGATTTCTTTTGTTAATAAGACATAACATTTTATAACTCTTACCACAGTTTTGTTTTTAACTTATGGCAACAGCATCTTAAGTTCTAGACATACCATATGCAGTGCATCATAAAATTCACAATTCTGATCTAAAGTGCTTTTATTTCTTGAGCAAATATTTGTTATTAACAATAATAAGAACTCAGCAACATGGGAAAGTGAGGTCTATTACATGGGATAGCTTATTAAGTGTGCCATCAATTTGAACAAAGTAGGCCTCTAAAAGCATCTCCAGTTCTTCAATGTGGGGCTTATAACCAATAAAGCTACCATTGCTTCCATCGGCCTCACTTCTATAATCTTCATCCCTACACACAAATAAAATGATTGAATACATTTTAATATCGGTACATGCATAGAGATGCATACAAATTAGTCAGGGTTATTTACAGATATAGCAGATAAGATATATCTTGTTCTATTCTTGCTAAAAGACATATAACGCTTTGATGACTTGCCTATCCTCCTCCAACTGAGATGGATCATCAACATCAACTCTAGATGAAGTGTCACTGATTTCTTGTCGAGTAAGCTTCTCTGTCAAGTACATTTCAGCCATATCCATTTCATCATCCAATAAATGCTCAAGTTCATCCCTCACCTATCAGGAAGTAATATTTTTAACAAGGGTGGAATATATTCTGTGAATTCTAGAAGGGAAAGGAGTTCAGAAAAGTGAAGTGAACAAGTTTCTTGAGAGGAAATTATAGAGGTCAGAAGAGATATATAGGTAGGTGGTGGTGGGATGCGTGTATGGCGGAGGTGGGGTGTGGGTGTGGGTGTGGGTGTGAATGATTCGGGGAAATTCTTTCACATGATTATGGAGGTCAAACAAGTCCTGATATCAAAAGCAGCAAGCAGAAGGAAACAAATCATGTTTGACAGCACCTACCTATGAATTATGATATAGCAGAAGAACAGCAAATTACGTTTGGTGGTAAATACATATCAAACACACCATTTGTTTTCTCCAAACCATGCGAGCAAAAGAAAAAGACAAAAGATACAAAGGCCTCCAAAGAATTTGACTAGAAAACTGACATGAAGTAGATTGAACAAGTTCACTTGCCTACCTTCTGCACACGACCAGAGATTGCCACCAGGCGGCTCTTAATTTGCCTAACTCGCTCAAGATTCAGTGTGCTGATCTTTGAAGTTAGCTCATCCAGCGCTGGATATGCCTCTTGCTCCAGAGTCGAAGTCTGTGGAAGAAAAAAGAAGGAAACCAGTCACTATCTACAAGTAGGCTATGTTTTGTTTATCTGTAAGAACTACTGCTATCTCAAAAGTAATTTGTAAACCATACTATCTTAAAAGCAATATATATTAAAATAAGACAGAGAACAATAAAAAAGCTACTCCAAACAGGTCAGCTCAAGGGCAGCTCCTACAAGAAGCATAACTCCATGTACAAGTAAAATTCAAAACACCACTTTCCCAGATTTTCTAAGAACCCATGCTTATCAAACTTCTATAAGTCACTCCAAAGGGGTCCGACCTCAAGTTCCTCTCATAAGTGAAGAAATTATCTAAAATCCTATGCAATAACAATGATATAGCTATCAAACAACCCAAAAAAAATGTACCAAATCTTGTTAAAACATGATATCCCAGAAGGCAGCTAAATGAATTCAGTTGCATTGAAATAACTTGACCAAAATTTCCAGATACAAGATGAAGCACATACTTCCTCTTCCAGACATCTACAAGCTGACTCGAGACACACTTCAAGCGCTCGGAATTCAAAAGGTAAAACCTTGGTGCTTCCATCTTTGACCGCATCCAATGTGGGCATACTGCTGCTATGAGTCATTTCACCCGCCACATTAGTAGTCTTCTTAGCCATCTCCAATTCGTGTCCTTTGGATGAACTAGGAACAGGAAATGGTGAAGCAACCGCTGATGATTCGCCCTCCATATCAGTGAACTCTGCAGTCTATTAAAAGAAGAAAAGCATATAGTGATATAGCCCCTTATCACAGCATCGTCTAAGATCAACACATACAAGTACTCCATCTTAAATTCAGAATATCCTATTGTTCATATCATCCTGGTGTACTTTACAACAAAAAAAAAAACTAATTGCCCATCCATGTCCTCTTACAAGCTTCCCATGGCTCCTATCATTAAGGTGCAAAATTCGCTAAGGCAGCACAACATAAATTATGCCAAATTGCCAACCATCGAAGGTCTGATGTTTTTGCAAATGCCCAGAGGAACTTCACCAGAAATTTCTATAACAAGAGAACAAACAAAGTAACTTGTATTGTTGGCACCACATATGGCATTTGGATAAGTCTAAAGCCATAGATGGGCAGAACTAGTGCAATTGACCAGTTGCAGTTTATAGAAACTTGATAAACGTCTGATCCCAGAAAACACGCTGAAAACCTAGTTCTTAGCACTATTACCACCGCCCAACGCCACCATTCAAGTCTTAACACATAATGTCTTCTATCTTATTTAGAACCACAAGGCTTGACATTACAATGACTCGACATCTACAAAGAACTCATTTCCCCATACCTGTTCTGCTCCTGCCCACCCACAGTTCATACCTCGTACCATGGTTCTTTTACTAGTCAAAATCGTAAGACTAAAAACACATTTTCCCACGAGACAAGCATATGACGAATCAAGAGGAAGGTGGTGGGGGAAAAAGAGGACCTGGTCTGAGGATGAAGTGAGTACGCGCGCCTGGAGGTCGCGGACGAAGCGCGCGAAGGTGGGGTCCTTGGAGTTGGGGAGCAGAACCTCGGCGGCGGTGATCACGGCCTTGACGCGCTCCAGGTTGACGACGATGGCGCGCTCGCGGCCCAGGATCGTGGATGGGTACGACAGAAGCGGGTCGAGAACCCTCAAGTCGCGCGCCGGCAGCCCCGTCCGTGCCATTATCGCGTGCTTCCCGGCCTCCTCCACCCGCGCCCGCCCCGACGCCGGCACCACCAGCCACTCCCGGCTCGCCGCCGCTGCAGCGGCCCCCGCCTTCCGCCTCCCGGCCCCGCCGCCTGGGCCCGCCGCCGAGGTCTCATCCTTTATTCCTAGGGTTAGGGTTCCGATGTGGATCGTCGATGGAATTGTGGAGGGGACATACGGGATGGACGGTGCTTTATTCGCGGGAGGCAGGTGGTCGGATCATAGTTGTCGATTCCACTTCGGAGAAGATTCCGGTTTATTCCGACGGAGGTTGTGGATTTTAATATAGTAATATATATATAGTATATATGTATATATAATTTTACTTAGAATTTCACTTCAAATACATAACCATATAATAATCAAAATAGTTCAATGACTACATAAATACAAAAGTTCGCACGTAGTTAAATAATACGACATAAGTTCATAATTTTATACATTTTACCATATTATTGCATACTAGTCTAGCATAATTTCACTTACCAAAGGAATAGTATTGAATTGGCCTTACCGAGTTGATTCAAAGGAGTGTTTACTTCAATTTTGCTTAATCAGAAATGACAAGAATGGATCGAAATTACCGGTTTTGAGGCCACTATGGGATTGAGGCTACGGTGTCTGGTTTGAGTGTCGGTATGCGCGTTTGACTATTCGGCTGTCTTGAAAAAGAATTGATTAGTATGGGTCGGATCGAGAAGATGTGGGGTTTGCTTGAAAGGATGAGAGGTCGAGGTCTTGTTGAAAATTTTAGTAATCAAATTCACTTGAGCACAGCTTTGCATATCACACCCCCCACTGCTTCGAATAAAATGGTCTCGAGTGTAATTTTTGTTGTACTTATACATGTTTAGCAAAAAATCAGAATGATATTATTATATAAGTATTTCTATTAAAATTTCACTAACACTATGTTTGTGTGGTTACTCTTAAGTATTTTTTTCGTATTAGTTGTAGTTCAATTTTTTTACTACGTAACCCGAAAAATATAGGTGTCGAGGGCTAATTTGTGATTTGTTTGTTGTGATGTGTTGCATTGTGATGTCTATATTTACGAAAATGTCTCAATTCTAGTAAGATGGTGTTGTTATGATTAAAAAACTGCTTTCAAGTGGTTGTTACATCAAGAAATAGAAAAGTTCTTTTTTTTGTGGAAAATCCACTTTAGGAAAAGATTTAAACATTTTATTTGGTGGGACAATATTATAATAATGAAGATTAATATGTTATATATTAAAATAGATGTGGTTGTATAAGAAATATAATTATATTTTCAATAGTAAGCATTAGAGTTATATACCATACACAACTCGTTTATCAAATATGAGCATATGCATTGCAGTATCTAGTAGTATAAATTGCAAGAGAAATTTCGACTACTATAGTACAACATCTAGGTAGCCCTAAAATAATTTAGGATAATGATATGGTGAGGACATCCGATATGAGCATTTCGTTTGTACGCTCTGCATTCACCGTCCTCCCTCTGAAGAAAACAATATGCCTTATACTCTTCGCTGTCCACCCATTCCTCCCTAACTCCCCATGACTACCTCCTTCCTCTCCCCATGAGGCCATGACTACCTCCTTCCTCTCTCCCCCTCTTTCTCCCCACGGTCCGTGACTAGCACACCCCAAACCTTATCCATGATTCTTTGCATGAGAGCATCTCGCCCCAACCATCCATTTCCTCTGCCTCCCTACTTCCTCTCTCCCCATCAACGCATTAGACCGGTTTCGTGGCGCTTCCATCATCGACGAGATGCTCCTTTCCGCTTGACCACAGCATCCCAAGCCGCCACTGGCCGTGACGGCGAGCTCGATGCCACTCGCGCTTGATGAAGCCGTCCACCACAACCGAATCTCATGCGAAGTCTCCCCTTGTGAGGAGCTCGCCGGATCTGCAGGCCGAGGCGAAGGAGGTGAGGGAGCGCGAAGGTGAGCGAGGGTTGGCCGAGGCAACATTGTTGGGCGAGACCGGCCTTGGGCGACCACCATTGCACTCTCCTCGACCTTTGGTCATCACGTCACTGCATGCCATCCATATCCGAGTAGGCTTATTACAAATATTTCTCTAGATTGTTTGCATCATTTTTTATCCATTGTTGCCTGAAGTGTATGATTTTGTTACAACATGTCTTCTCAAAATTTACCACAAGATGTTTTTTGTTGCGGTTCTCATTTCGATTTGTTGCATCAAGATTTTTTTGTTGTGGTTGGGTTATGGATTTGTTGCATAATATTTTTTGTTGCAACTAGGTTATGAATTTGTTGCAAGATTTTTTTGTTGCGGTTTGTTATTAGTTTGTTGCGCCATTTTTGTTTATGATTAGTCATTTGCAGTAGGGAATTTTGTTGCATGTTTCACCGGATCGATGTTGCATTTGTTTGTAAATTTGATGCAACTGTCTAGGTCCCTTCTCCTCCCTCCTCCCTCCTGCTCCGATGAACCAGCGGTGGTCGGAGATCTTCCTCTCCTTTCTTGCTCCTCCTCCGTGGAAGTAGATTACGACCACCGACGTCATAAGCCTCGCCACTAGCATCCCGAGCTCCAACATCAGTTGTTGGTACAAGGTCACCGCTACTCGTGCTCAAGGGAGGTCGTCCACCACAACCTCCTCCTCCTCCGCGAGGTAGTGGTAGCTAGAGATCGGCAGTGCGAGCTTCTCTATGTGCCAAATCGAAGGCCGAATCCATCCAAGTTAGATCTAACGGTGAGGGAAGGGCACGATGGGACGTCCGAGCGCTAGTTGCTTCCAATAATTATCATAACTAACATGCATCCGAGATTGTGGTTCAAGGCCTCAACACACCCTACCGAAATTAGCAACGTAGTACTTATTTTACTATCATTTATATTGTTGCCCAAATTTGAATTTAGTAAGAGAAAAGACAACAAAAGGCCAAGTCCAGCCAAATTGGAGACACATAGATGGAATGATTGCAGCTTGCCTCATCCTCATGACGCATGATATGTTTAGACAAGCAAGTGGGTCATTAACCAATCAGCACAAAGCAAAGATTAGGCCCGAAGAAGCTTGGAAAAATGACTCAACAAACTAGGCTTGGTAGTTCTGACCAGTAGGCCACTGGACTCCACTCGTATTTTATCTAGAGTTTTTGGCTCATATGGCACTATTCACAACGCTAATAGTAATTTTGACCATCTCCCTACATCAATGACAAAAATGGCACCCTCCACTGTGCTCCAGGGGGCCGGACTCCCCACCATGGACTATGTGTGACATTCGGGCCCCTAGGGTAGGGACCAGACCAAGTTTGACCCCTAGGGACACGTTAGAGGGCACGGCAGTGGGCCGGGACTATCCTCTGTCATGCCCCTAGGGCGGGACTCGGCTTTGTCGGTGCCCCGGTCGGATTTCACACGTGGTGGGGAGTCCGACCTGGGCACTGTGGAGTGCCATTTTGGCATTGATGTAGGGAGAAAAGAGCCAAAATTCCTATTAGCGATGTGAATAGTACCATATAAGCCAAAAACTCTTTTATCTATACCTTTTGAATTTGGCAAGGCGAAGCAGGCACGGAAAACCCGCATGAAACTATTGGTATAGATTGTGGCGAGGAAGAGTCTATAAACCTCGTGGCACTTTCGAGGCCATGAACAGTACATGCATGCGGTGCGTCGTCGATAAGTCACCTGCTCCCTCGCGGGAAAAAATCCGAGACCTGGTCGCTTTTAGATTCATATTAGACCCTTTCAATTTTATGACACATGGTAAAACAAATCAATCACCACCTCTTTGCATGTCCACATGTCATAATTTGAAAGGGTCCAAACAAATGTCTAAAAGTTGATAAATAACGTAGTCGTCGTGGGAGACAATCAATCCAATCACCAATGAGTGACAACAGATGGAAACACAATATGGAGGAACCTCTTCATTCATTGATCAATATCTTTCTAAGTACAAGGAGATCCTATTTATATACTAAAACCACTAGGGTAATTTAGATTATGCCCATCAACCCGGGGTTTTCCTTGGGCAAATACCGCTTCATGCACATGTCTCATTAAAACTCATCCCAAAACTCAATGGGAAAAAGGGATTAGAAAAGCGTACATTGCATCTGCAAGTTTGCATTGCATCGTTGCCTTGTTAAAAACCTTTATGTGAGAAATCTTGAGGAAAACTCAGGGAAAAAGAGTGCAACCTCTTTACCTTCAGGTTAATCTTGAGAATAAAGGTAAAACTTCAGGACCTTAAGTTGATTATGATTCAGGATTCTCTCCCCGATTCACCGCAACTCTCCAAGCCGCTTCATTCCAATACCACGAGCATCAATGGAAACTCGACATAGGCGAGAGACTTAGTGAATAGATCGGCTGATTTTCACAAGATCTAGTTTGCAAGACCTTTACCTCATCGTTCTTATGGAGGTTATGAGGATATAAGAATTTGGGAGAAATGCTTCGTGATATTACTTTTAACATGACTCATTTGCATTTGTGCAACACAGGCAATATTTTCTTCATAGATAATTGTAGGGGCATTGACGGTGTTAATGCCACAATACTTCTTGATATGGTTATTCACACGTATGAGCCAAACACATTCAAGTGAGGCTTCATACAGTGCTATAATCCCTGAGTTGTTGGTAGAAATAACTACCAATATATGCTTAGATGGCCGCCAAGAAATGGCTGAACCACCATAAAGATTTGGCACTATAGAGATTTCTCAGATATCTTCAGGATTTAGTAATGATCATCAGGATCTATGCATGATCTTTGCATTGTCGATCAATTGGATCTAAATTGTTAAGTGGTAAAACCATCTTGGTGAATTTAATCAGTAATCATTGTATCAATACCATCTAGGTTTGACTAAGATTTTAAAAATATCAAGTATGATGATCAGTGTTTATCATGTGCTCCCCCTGAAGACAACTTCCACTGAAGATTTGATGCTCCAATGCCTTTCATACATTTTTTCAAAAATGAACATAGGCAAGAATACTGTGATCAAATCTACTAGATTATCATGATGCAGAGTCTTACATACAAATATCATATTACTCATCCGGAGGTTTGGATAAATACTATTCGGGGTAATATATTTAACTTATCAAACACCACTATTTAATTATGCAAGACAAGTAGATTATCCTTGTAAGTCGTATGCCTTTGGATATGATTTATCAAAACCTTGGAGGGTCTTAATATTTTCTAACCATCTCTGAGTGGTTAAAGTTACAACGAATAGTCTGTTCTGTAGATTTATAAAGTATTTTTAACCACTCTAGAGTAAAAAATAACTAGTGTTAGTTTTAGCGTTTGGGGATTAATTGCCAAGTATCACCAATGCCTTGCTTTCCTTCGTGGTACTAGAGAAACTACTATTCCACTAACCACGATGGAAGATACACTTTATAAGTGCTTGTGTGGAGTACTTATGGTCTTTAGGTTCCTCATTTCATTCTTTTGGGTCTTGATTGGTCCTTGTCCACTTGTAGGGATCATATAATTATTGGTGTAATTAAGAGATCATTGCTAAGATAAATTTACTTGATGAGATGTTCTCTCTTACGGAGATGCACTCTCTTTCGGAGATGCTCTTACTACGGTAAGTGACTATTGAGTATGAGTTTTATATATATTGCGATTTTATTTCATTTCTTACTAGGAATTTTGAGTCATCAGAGGATCTCATTAAGGATTTTCATAATCCATTGTTTGCATATTTTATTTATTTGTTCGTGCCATTCGTCGAATTATTATGCAATGGAACATTGTATCATTCATAATAGAGAGTAATGTCTCTCTGGGGACCTTTGAAATATAGCTTTCACCACTTCATTATCTTCTAAATGATCCATCAAGTCTGAACTATCTAGTTCCAAGACTTTTATTTAGCAATTATGGTTCAGCCTCATATGCTTTTATTATATGACCCGATATGAACGCTTCAAGCACTCGACCATGGACTTTGGTTCCGGATTCGTGTTCTCATTTCCAAAACACTCAATACCAGGAAAACCCATAAAAATATGATGCTTCCAAGGTGTACTAGGTCTAAGGTTTCACAAATTTATGGAAGCTCACATACCTTAGAAATTTAGTTTCTAGGATTAATATAAGATTATTGCATAAAAAAATAATATTAAAGCAAATAACCATAAGACGATGTCTAGATAAAAAATAACCATAGAACATACTGATCTGTTGCAAAAATAGATTCCCGAAGGGTTATTCTGCAAGAATATATTAAAAAAAACATGAAATACACCGTAAATTTCCCAAACACCATGGGATTTTCCACAAAAAATTCCTCTTCTGCGAAAGTCCTCGTAATTTTCAGAATTTTTGCAAATTTTTGGGAGTTTCATTTTTTCTCTGGGTTTTTTATTTTCCTTTTTTATTTTCCGATTTAACAGGTCGGGCCATTTGGCGGCTTCATTACAGCGCTAGGTTTCCTAGCACCATTTGGAGTGGCGACGGTGCGGTGGCGCAAGCGTCAACGCGTCGGCGGAGTGGCGTGGTTGCGCGATAGGCGCCTGAGCGGCGTGGTGCGGCGCTATGGGTGCATGGAGCGTGGCTGCCTTGGTGGCAGAGCGGCTGCGGCAGGCCGATGGTGGCGCGGGCCGAATCGGTCGGCGGAACGCAGCGCGGCCGTCGCGAACGCAGGTGCGACACGAGGCGGCCGGCTTAGGCGCGGGCGCGGCCGGTGTCGGCGCGGCTACTGCCGTGCGGGTGTGTGTGGGCACGCAGCGGCCGGCCGTCGATGGCATGTCGACGAGTTGCACGATGATGGGCGCGTCGAGCCGTCCACATATCACAATTTTTTTGCATGAATCGTAATGAAGTATCGAGATGAACAACAAGTCGATCTACGATTACTCGATGTCTAATGAAAATAATAATAATATTAATAATAACGTCTTAAGGATCGGAACGTAATTAATTAAATAGTAACAATAAATAATTAATTAATAACGTTTTAAGGGTCGGTGCGCAATTAAATAAAAGGAATTTGGGAAAATAGAATTTCAGAATTTTTAGAGCTATATAAATGAATTGTGGTTTTTCTAGAAACCCTAGTCCCATTTTCTTTCCTTTGGTTAATCCACGCCGCCATCGCCATTTGCCTCGCTCCACTGACCAATCACCTCGGTGCACCGAGTCTTTCTTCTTTATTCTGTCTTGCTGGATCGCGGTACGCTTTTTTCTTTGTCTTGCTGATCGTCGCTCGCTTGCTGAAGAAGCTAACGCAGAAGCGGCTCTGCGCGTGCCTCCTGCCTTCTTTGCAGGCTTCTGCTGCTTTTCTTTTCTGCCACCGCCGCTTGGTTATCGCTGAGCCGCCTTGCCGCCGCTACTGTCTTTGCTTATTTCTTTCATTGTCTGCTTGCCGCTTCCTCTCCGCCCTCTGTATTTGGAGCCGACGCTTTTCCAAATGAGATCGCCTTTCGGTAGATCGCTGCGTTCTGCTTGGCGCTGCTGTTCGCCGGCCGCTGAGCTGCTTCTTCTTTGAGGTTACTAAGCTTGCATTGGAAGGCTATGCTTTGAAGTTCTTTGTGGTTGCTTCTTCTTGTTTTTTGACACGACGTCGCGTGGAGGTCGGTTTGTGTGTATGTGACGTTCTCGCATGCAGCAATTAGAGATTATAACTGAGATTAATTAGAGAGGTTTAATTTTTCTAATAGAGAGGTCGATTAATAGATCCGTTAGCTTTGCTCGGTTGTACGGTTTATTCGGATACCTTAATGGTGGATTTTGGAAATCTCATCTACTAGTTAATTGTAGATAAATTCGATATCTTTCTATAGCATATCTAATCATGTCAATCGGACAAGTATAATTCGAGTTATGATTTTCGGAAGACCGCTGTTTTTGCGGTTGTCGTCTTTCGGCGCTGTTTTGGTAGACTGTAGATTAAAAATAGTAAATAGCTTAATTAGAGTTTTTGATCTACATGAAAGTTGTAGATAAGTGTCCAATGGTTCTGTAGAATCTGAGAACGCGAATTTTGGTTGAGTAAAACAAAAGTTATGAATTTAGTAAGATTGCTGTTCCGAAGCGGACAGATCGGCTTTCTGGGCTAGAAACGGAGGGTTAGATGATTTAATTAGAAGTCTTCGTAATCTAAGAAAATGTGGATAATTTTATGAAGAATCCAGAATGGGGTGGTTTGTGGTGATCGGACTTTCGAGTCAAAAGTTACGCTCTTTTTAGTAACCAGACAGCTATGGGTAACTATTCGGTACCGGCGTAACGTGGTATATTTGGGGACGTGTAGGAGCGATGTCGATTGATTGTTGTTCTTATGATGCTGTAGTTTGTATTGAGATTTGTGTATTTAATGTAGGAGAGGCGTCGTACTTGTTGCCATCTGCTAGTCAAATTGTGCGTCGCAACTAGTAAAGGCAAGTGCATGGTAGACAGCGATCAATGATCGATCACTGTTTTCTTTATCTTCTATTACCATTATTGTTGTGCTTTTATTTTGTTTAATTGCAAACAAATAATTGGTATGTTTATATCTTTGTTGATAAGCATGATGGAAAGTTGGATAGGATGTTTATGATGGAGTTTGCATGTTTGCATTCATAAGCATCTTTGCATAAGAGAAGGTGATCAATATGATCACAACTCCACGGGAGTGGAGGAGGTCCCCGATCCTTTTGGAGGAACGGGCTTGAGAGTGAATGTTGTCGCGAGCATTCACTCACGCTATACCGGTATACGCGAAAGAAGTGCATGTGGACATGTAGAATAGATTTGCATTGGTACATGAGATTAATGGTTGTGAATCAAAGAGAATATAACTGCATGAGAATATTAATGGAAGTACCTGTGATGATAATGAAGTTATTGAATGCTGTTGATTTATTGTTGTTCGTTGTTTATGGATGTGTTTGCTGAGTCGTGGACTCACCCTTGCTCTATTGTTGTCTTTAGGTGATCTTCGAGGATGCCGTAACTGAGAGCGAGTAGAGCACATGGACCACTTATGATCATTTACCTTCATAATCTTTTCATTCAGAATTGGATTACACTTGGACATGTTAGAGGTTGAATAAAGTTTAGGACATCATTTGGACTAGACTATTTGCTTTATTAATTTGGATTCATTGGTTGATGCTATTTTGGATTATTTACCTGGTTATAATTCCCATTGATTATTTATTATCACTTGATCCATAATTATGCATTGCCCTTTTTGTGATCCATTGATATGATTATCGTTATTTCCTTGCTGTAATTTTATAGTGTGTCGATAATTATTAGTATGAAGAGTAGTGTGGTGGCATTCTAGGCTCAGTGTTGGGCTGGGGTGTTACAGTTGGTATCAGAGCGGGCTTTAGGTCCGTGGTGAATAGATTAACAACATAGGCAAACTAAAATTGTTAAAATTTATTTTAGTTTAGTAAATCAACTAAAATTTGCTAATGGTTAACTAACCTAAAATTTGACACACTAGTGCACAGTAGGTTAGAGAGAGGTACGAATATAGTTTTACGCTTCCGTTATGTTGTTCATTGATGGATGAGTTCATTTTGAGCTTTGAACTCATTGTGTATTGTTGATTGTGGTTGATAGCTATGCCGAGGGGTAGAGGACGTGGTCGTGTTGGCCGCGGTCGTGGAGGTCGGGTTCGCGGGCGAGGTTCCGTGGAGCCACCTCCTGTGTGATTGAGTCGATGGTGAGGGGTTCTTTGTGACCGCCTCGGTTGTGGTCGAGATGAGACCCCGCTTTCTTGAGAGAGTTGGTGGGAGAGATCCGTGCTCTTCGTCAACAGCGCCGGCAGCCATTCTTCTCGCGACATCCGTGGTTGCTCTGCCGCACATCCACCGGTTCTCGAGGCGGATGACACTTCGAGTGGATGGGGTGAGGTTGGATCCGCTTGACTGGTCTGGCACACCGGTCCAAGCAATGGACCGGTTGCGCTACATGGAGAGGCGCTTTGGAGCTTTAGAGATGTCTTCATTTCAGAGGGTCCGCTTTGTAGCCTTTCAATTTGAAAGGGCAAGCAGATATTTGGTGGGAGGGTGTTGTCTTCGAGGACCGCCACTCAAGGTCCGATCACTTGGGAGGACTTTGTTGATCGTTCAAGGGAAGTTCTACCCTACTCATTTGTTGAGAAGATGGAGGTTGCCTTGACGACCTTTGCTCGAGGAAGAGGTCTATTCTTGAGTATGAGGCCGAGTTCAACAACTTGGTTCGCCGTCCCTTGGTGAGCGAACGATGATCTTCGAAAGCCAAGAGGTTCCGTCGGGGTCTCACCTCGAAAACCGACATGTGTTGGGAGCTACTCCACTCCGTGACTACAGCTCTATTGTGGAGCAAGCGTGGGCATGGAGTTGGAGATGCACTCACAAAGGCGACAAGCCTCTGGTGGATCGTAATTTCGGTGGTGACCAAGAGGAGCTCTAGTGAGGAAGTGGTCTGCTCAACACCGCTTTCAAGAAATTCAAGGAGGACCGCATCTTTCGTGTCTAGCGATCGAGGCCGTTCTCTTCTTGGCGCCTCGCTCATTTGCAGTACTCGGCTCTTCGTCTGTCCCGTAGGCGGGGCATGCTTTGCTTTAAGTGCGGTGATGGACACGCGCTGCTGAAAGTGCTCTTGACCGGAGATTGCCGTCAATGTGGCCGATCGGGTCACAAGGAGCGGAGTGTGTCGCGTAACCCGCTAAGCGTGATCAAGTGGGAACTCGTGCCATCTTCTTCGTCTTGATGGGTCCCGCCGAGGATCTTTCCGGATGATGATCGCTCCTCCGTGACGCCATTTCCTTGACTTGAGCGCCTCGGTGGGTACTATCGGCACCGCCACCTTCGCACCGCTTGAGTTGCACGACCGCTTTACCGCACCGCCACAGCAGATTGTTGGGGCTCGCCGCCCGCATCGCCTTCTTCGCCATGGCGCCACAGAGTGTACGCCATGCCTCTCGCAGAGTCTCGGGTCGTCCCGACGTGGTGACAGTACTTTGCTTGTGGATTCGCTTGATGCTTTAGTCCTTTTCGATTCGGGGCTACCTTTTCGTTTGTTTCGCGGCGTTTGCTAGGAGAGCGAACTTGAGTATGCAGATGGATTTCTCGATCGGTGTTGGTTAGTTCTCCGGGGTATTATTGCTAGCTCTCTTCGCTTGTCCCGGTGTTCTATTATTATTGATGGAGAGAAGTTCACGGCGAATTTGATAGTTATACAAATGGAGCCGCTCGATGTTATCTTGGGTATGGATTGGTTGCACTCTTATCGAGCCGTGATATCCTCATTTCAGAGAATGATGTCTGCATGCGCACCTCGCCCGGGAGACTTTGATCTTTCAGGAGTCGCCTCCGCGCTCTTTCGATGTTGGTGGATTGTTTCGGTCGTGCGCGATGAAAACGGACTTCTTTAGCTCTTCCGAGAAACTGAGTGTGGCTTCGCAGATTGAGGAGATTCCAGTGGTTAGTGATTATCCGATGTGTTTCCTACCGAGCTTCCGGCTTGCCACCGCGCGAGACGTGGAGTTTCGCATTGATCTTGTTCCGGTACTCGCCCCATCTCGATGTCTCCATATCGATTAGCACGTCCGCTTCGTGACGAGTTGAAGAAGCAATTGGATGATTTGTTGGCTAAAGGTTTGATCAGCGTAGTGTATCACCGTGGGAGCTCTGCTCATTCACGAGAAGAAGGATGGGAGTTGGCGCATGTGTATTGATTATCGTGCGCTTAATGCGGTCACAATCAAGAACAAATATCCATTGCCCGCATTGAGGACTTGTTTGATCGCTTGAATGGAGCTCAAGTGTTCTCCAAGATTGATCTCCATCGGGTATAATCAAATCCGTGTGCGTGAGCGAGATGTAGAGAAGACGCCTTTCTCCACGGTATGGGCATTATGAGTATAAAGTTATGTCTTTTGGATTGACTAATGCACCTGCCATTTTTATGGAAACCATGAACAACATGTTAGACGAGTATCTAGATGACTTCGTGGTGGTGTTCATTGATGATATTCTTGTCTATTCCAAGACCAATGAGGATCATGAGCGTCATTTGAGGCTGGTTTTAGATACTTTGAGAGAACACAAGTTCTATGCTAAGTTGAAGAAGTGTGAGTTCTGGATTTCAGAAGTGGGTTTTCTGGGTCATGTGATTAACCCTCAGGGTATTGCTGTTGATCCTAGTAAGGTATCCACAGTAGTGGATTGGAAGAGGCCGACTAACGTGAAGGAGGTGAGGAGTTTCTTGGGATTGGCTGGTTATTATCGGCGTTTTGTGCAGGATTTCTCTATCATCGCCAAACCGATGTCTCAGCTTACTCAAAAGGTGTGAGATTCCAGTGGACCGATGAGTGTGAGCGCTAGCTTTACGATTTTGAAGGACAAAGTTGGTGACCTCTCCTATTCTCACTCTCCCGAGCCGGAAAGCGGTTCACATCCTTTTCAGATCGTCTCGAGTGGGTCTTGGCCGTGTTCTCATGCAAGACGGTAAGGTGATTGCTTATGCGTCGAGACAGTTAAAGAAGCACGAGCAGAATTATCCCACTCATGATTTGGAGTTGGCTGCGGTTGTTTTGCTCTCAAGATTTGGAGGCATTATCTATACGGCGAGCCTTGTGATATTTTCACAGATCACAAGAGTCTCAAATATATCTTCACTCAGAAGGATCTGAATTTGAGGCAAAGGAGGTGGTTGGAGTTGATCAAGGACTACGATCTTACTATTCAAGATCATCCGTGCAAGGCCAATGTAGTTGTCGATGCTCTTAGTCGCAAGGCGACTCACGCTACTCTAGATTGCCTTATTGCTGATTTTGATCGCATGGGAATATCTTATTGTTATGCGGGCACGACACATGTTGAGACACGCTTGATTCTTGAGTCGGCTATTCCGCATGTCTTGCGGAAGCACAAGCAGGTGACCGGTTATTACAGGAGGTTAGGAAGCGTCCGGATGAGGGTAAAGAGGGTGATTTTAGCATGGACGATTCGGTACTTTGAGGTTTAAAGGCCGCTTTACGCCGCCGCAGAAGCGGAGGTCAAAGATGATATCTTGAGGAGGCATATCGCACTGCATAATCGCTCATCCCGTGAGACTAAGATGTATCGAGATCTCAAACAAAATTTTTGGTGGAAAAGAATGAAGGTGGACATTGCTAACTATGTGGCTCCTTGCGGTGTTTGTCGCAAGTGAAAGCGAACACAAGCGCCCCGCAGGTTATTGCAGCCTTTGGAGGTACCCAGTGGCCTTGGGATGATATCTCTATGGACTTTGTGGTGGCGTTGCCTCGTTCGCCGCGAGGGAAGGATGCGATTTGGGTAGTGGTGGATCGATTCACAAGTCTCACAAGACTTCATTCCTATTCGCACGACAAATTCAAATGAGTGATCTAGCTCCTATTTATGTGCGTGAAATAGTAAGACTGCATGGTGTGCCAAAGACCATCATTTACGACGAGGGCGCCAAGTTTGTCTCCAAGTTCGGGAGAGTCTGCAGAGTGCATTGGGCACACACTCACTTTAGTACAACGCTTTCACCCATGCATGATGGGCGGTCAGGCGGACTATTCGGACTTTGGAGGACATGTTGCGATCTTGTGTTCTATCTTGGAAGGGTAGTTGGGAGGACCAGATTGCCACTTGCGAGTTTGCTTATAATAATAGTTACCATTCCAAGATTAGAGCCGCGCCATTCGAGGTTCTCTATGGGCGGAAGTGCGATCGCCACTTTGTTGGGATGCGATTGGAGAGAAGGCGCTTTGGGTCCGACCGATTCGTAAGACCGTTGAGCGTGTGGCCATGGTGAGGCGTAATCATAGCGTACTCGAGTAGACGTAAAAGTTATCTTGATTTGAGGAGGCGCGACTTGGAGTTCGCGGTGGGTGACCAGGTGCTCTTGAGAGTGTCTCCCACTAAAGGCATTGTCCGATTCGGTACCAAAGGGAAACTTAGTCCGAGGTACGTTGGACCGTTCTCGATTATTGCAAGAATTGGAAAGTTAGCCTACCGCTTGGACCTTCCTGAGTCCATGCGTGGAGTTCATAATGTGTTTCACGTCTCGATGCTGAGAAAGTTTTGGAGAGACCCAGAGCATAAGATTTCATTAGAGCCGCTGACTATTGAGCAAGACCTCACAGTTGAGTCGCGTCCGGCGCGCATTCTGGAGAGGTCGGAGCGAGTGCTGAGGCACAAGACGTTGGTATACGTCAAGGTGTTGTGGACGCATCAGTCTGAGAGAGAGGCGACTTGGGAGTTGGAGTCTCGCATGCGCGAGCAGTACCCGGAGTTTTTCACGTCGGGTACGTGTTATTTTTATTGATTAATTTCAGCAATGTGGTTTTTATTTGAGTAGAACGGCGAGTAGAATTCGGGGTCGAATTCCGTTAAGGGGGGTGGAATGTAATACTCTGATAATAATAATAATATTAATAATAACGTCTTAAGGATCGGAGCGTAATTAATTAAATAGTAACAATAAATAAATAATTAATAACGTTTTAAGGGTCGGTGCGCAATTAAATAAAAGGAATTTGGGAAAATAGAATTTCAGAATTTTTAGAGCTATATAAATGAATTGTGGTTTTTCTAGAAACCCTAGTCCCATTTTCTTTCCTTTGGTTAATCCACCGCCGCCGCCATCAGCCATTTGCCTCTGCTCCACCAGCCAATCACCTCGGTGCACCGAGTCTTTCTTCTTGTTCTCGTCTTGTTTGATCATTGCTTTTTCTTTCTTTGTCTTGTTGCTGATCGTCTTGCTGAAGAAGCTAACGCCGAAGCGGCTCGCTGCGTGCCTCTGACTTCTTCTTGTGGCTGCTTTTCTTTTTCTGTATTGCACGGCCGCTTTTTTCTTATTCTTCTGAAGCCGCTTTGCCGCTTCTGTCTTTGCTTAAATTTCTTCTTTGTCTGTCTCTTCTTTGCCGCCCTCTCTGCTACTGGATTGTTGTGCCGAGCCGACGCTTTTCACCGAGATCGCGTTGCCGTGGATCGCCACGCTTTTCTCTGTGTTGTCTGCTTCTTCTTGAGCCAAGATCGCTGTTTGTCTTGCTGAAGGAAGCTGCATTCTTTGGAAGCTGTCTTCTTCTTTGTTCTTTGACACGACGTCGCGTGGAGGTCAGTTTGTGTGTATGTGACGTTCCTGCATGCAGCAATTAGAGATTATAACTGAGATTAATTAGAGAGGTTTAATTTTTCTAATAGAGAGGTCGATTAATAGATCCGTTAGCCTGCTGTTCGGTTGTACGGTTTATTCGGATACCTTAATGGCGGATTTTGGAAATCTCATCTACTAGTTAATTGTAGATAAATTCGATATCTTTCTATAGCATATCTAATCATGTCAATCGGACAAGTATAATTCGAGTTATGATTTTCGGAAGACCGCTGTTTTTGCGGTTGTCGTCTTTCGGCGCTGTTTTGGTAGACTGTAGATTAAAAATAGTAAATAGCTTAATTAGAGTTTTTGATCTACATGAAAGTTGTAGATAATTGTCCAATGGTTCTGTAGAATCTGAGAACGCGAATTTTGGTTGAGTAAAACAAAAGTTATGAATTTAGTAAGATTGCTGTTCCGAAGCGGACAGATCGGCTTTCTGGGCTAGAAACGGAGGGTTAGATGATTTAATTAGAAGTCTTCGTAATCTAAGAAAATGTGGATAATTTTATGAAGAATCCAGAATGGGGTGGTTTGTGGTGATCGGACTTTCGAGTCAAAAGTTACGCTCTTTTTAGTAACCGGACAGCTATGGGTAACTATTCGGTACCGGCGTAACGTGGTATATTTGGGGACGTGTAGGAGCGATGTCGATTGATTGTTGTTCTTATGATGCTGTAGTTTGTATTGAGATTTGTGTATTTAATGTAGGAGAGATCGTATTTGTTGCCATCTGCTAGTCAAATTGTGCGTCGCAACTAGTAAAGGCAAGTGCATGGTAGATGACGATCAATGATCGATCATCGCTTTTTCTTTATCTTCTATTACCATTATTGTTGTGCTTTTATTTTGTTTAATTGCAAACAAATAATTGGTATGTTTATATCTTTGTTGATAAGCATGATGGAAAGTTGGATAGGATGTTTATGATGGAGTTTGCATGTTTGCATTCATAAGCATCTTTGCATAAGAGAAGGTGATCAATATGATCACAACTCCACGGAGTGGAGGAGGTCCCGATCCTTTTGGAGGAGCGGGCTTGAGAGTGAATGTTGTCGCGAGCATTCACTCACGCTATACCAGATATCTGTGAAAGAAGTGCATGTGGACATGTAGAATAGATTTGCATTGGTACATGAGATTAATGGTTGTGAATCAAAGAGAATATAAGCGCATGAGAATATTAATGGAAGTACTGTGATGATAATGAAGTTATTGAATCTTTGTTGATTTATTGTTGTTCGTTGTTTATGGATGTGTTTCTTTGAGTCGTGGACTCACCTTGCTCTATTGTTGTCTTTAGGTGATCTTCGAGGATACCGTGAATCGAGAGCGAGTAGAGCACATGGACCACTTATGATCATTTACCTTCATAATCTTTTCATTCAGAATTGGATTACACTTGGACATGTTAGAGGTTGAATAAAGTTTAGGACATCATTTGGACTAGACTATTTGCTTTATTAATTTGGATTCATTGGTTGATGCTATTTTGGATTATTTACCTGGTTATAATTCCCATTGATTATTTATTATCACTTGATCCATAATTATGCATTGCCCTTTTTGTGATCCATTGATATGATTATCGTTATTTCCTTGCTGTAATTTTATAGTGTGTCGATAATTATTAGTATGAAGAGTAGTGTGGTGGCATTCTAGGCTCAGTGTTGGACTGGGGTGTTACAACAGTGCCACCACCAACAAGCGGCGACTGCAACCTTCCCTAGCACCATCACATATGGGGAGCCCAACCCCAAATTTTCCGACAATAATCATAGCATATTAGCACAGCTACGACGTTGGTACCAAAGAAACCAGGATCCAGAGCACATTGCATAGTGTCATTAGACCGTAGCAAACACTAGGTATTAGTTTCTTGGGCACGTAAAGCCGGCGTTACTGCCCCTCACTGGAGTCGCGCTTCGGAGCCTCCCTGATCTCATCGGCAGTGTCCTCCTGAAACCAAGCACATCGGATACGATTGTTCAGGAATCAGAGTGATATTGAAGACACTAATGAAAACCACGATAAAAAGTATGCGTTTGAGAAACGGAACATACCGTGATGTCGGAGGTCCATAGGGTCAAGTTATCACGAAGGAGTTGCATGATCAAAGTGCTGTCCTTGTAGGATTCCTCGCTCAGGGTGTCCAGTTCCGAAATGGCCTCATCAAAAGCCTGTAAATTGTAAAGGGGGGAACATCATCATGATGCCAGCCATGTCTCAATGAGGATACAAGCCTCAAAAGAATCATAGATCTTTTGTACAAGAAACTCCCAAATGGGCCAGATATAATTACTTATTCAAATGGACTTGGCTACGGTACTCCACAAGTTTAACTGGATTGCGATTCAGTAACAAGGATAATCGTAAGTAAGTTTACTATTAGAGAAACAAAATCAACCAAATATAGACCTATAAAAAGTTACATATCGAAAGGTAGTGCAAAATACTCTAATTTGCAGTAAGGACAAGATGACTTAGTGTGACTATTAAGTATTAAGAGCTTTGGCACTTGCAAGATGAACAATGACCAAGCATCGCAACAAGCCTATAACTGCATAAGATAATTTTATTTTTATCTGATTCCTTAAATTCACTTCGATAGCTATTGTAAAAGAATTGATAGAACAGGTTAAGGGAACTCACATTCATGATAGCTAATACAAACCCAGGGTCAACTAATAATAAGTGGCAGACTTAACGCAAATAATAACACTAAGGTTAAGTACACCACATGGGAAGTTTTTTTCTGGGCACACTCAGCACCACAGTTGAGAAGCAGTGCAAAGATTTTGTTGTCTCCCAACAATAACACACTATGCAAGTTCCATTTTTCTACAAGTCAATCACAGAATAGTAAGCGAAAGCAACTAAACCAAAGTGTTGGGTGCTCTGTCTGTATCATAAACAAAGAGTGCACATATCTATGACTGCAAGTTTTGCAGTAGTGACATCTGTAGGGCTTCATAGTTCTAGATAAAGCATCACAAAAGTGTGGCCAATATACAACAATGAAAAAAGGGTATATAGTGATAATTACTACAAGTCCAGTAGCAAAAGATCATATACTTTCTTTCTCCAGTTGTGAAAAGTTATGTAAATAAGTGTGATATATAACATAATTCACCACACCCCCCTAATCTTCTCCCTTTTGTGCGATTGAAAAATTCTACATAATCTTTTTTTATTTTATCAAATCAGCATGGAAAGCTAACAAAAGGAATATGTTGTGTGGATGAAAAATTAGCCAGGCTACTGCTCAATACTAATTATAAGAAGACCTGAATGTATTGCGATACATAGTCGTATTATGTGATCATCACATCAAACATTGATACACTATCAAGAAACAAATAAAACATTCACTACACAAGCATTGCACATCTAACAGGATACATATATAAACATAACATCTAATTGATGCGGAAAAACTAACCTGCTTTGCGAGATTGCAAGCACGATCAGGTGAGTTGAGGATCTCATAATAGAACACTGAGAAGTTAAGTGCCAGCCCAAGCCTAATCGGATGAGTCGAAGGCAGCTCAGCCAAAGCAATATCCTGATAGATTACACAAACCAAACCTTTTTTTAAAAGAGAAGTACCATATTTAATAAAATGGCTAACGAAACAAAAAGGAAAGAACGATGCTTCACCAACCAATTTTGACATTGTGATCAAGGAATACAAAAAAAAAAAAAAAAGATTCACCTGAGCAGCCTTGTATGCCACCATGGTATTCTCAGCAGCATCCTTCCTCTCAGCCCCAGTCTTGAATTCGGCAAGGTACCTATTTATCACAATTGATTCAACCAAATGAAAACCACAATCCCATAATTAATGACAAATCTCTAGTGGGGATCATATTACCTGTAGTAGTCACCCTTCATCTTAAGGTAGAATACCTTCGACTCAGGCGCGGTGGAAGAGGGGACAAGGTGGGTGTCGAGCAGCTTGAGGATGCCATCGCAAATCTTGGTGAGCTCGGTCTCGATCTTGCCACGGTAGTCCTTGATGAGTGTGACTCGGTCCTCGTTGCCACGGCTCTCCTCCTTCTGCTCAACGGAGGAGATAATGCGCCAAGAGGCACGGCGGGCTCCAATCACATTCTTGTATGCAACAGACAGGAGGTTGCGCTCCTCCACAGTGAGCTCATCGGAGTCAACCGTCTTGGCCACCTTCTCCATGAACTCAACCATCTCCTCGTACCTCTCCGCCTGCTCGGCGAGCTTGGCCATGTACACATTCTCCTCACGGGAAAGCTCCGCAGGTGCCGACATCTTCAGTGTTTACAATTTTTCTAACTTTTAAAATGCCAAATCTGCAGGATCAAAGGAAAGAAAACAACGGTGAGCGAGCCGTTTACTCTTAATCTATTTCCCTCGAGATTGATATATACAAATTTACAATTCAACACTGAGTATTCTCCGATGCACACATAAAGGCACAAATTCAGAAACAAAATTTCTGACAGGCCCAAACACCGAATTCAAGCTTGAATTTTGAATTATGTACTGTATGCTAACACATTTTGAAGAACAAATTTGAATTATTACTCTGCTCGGTGTGTCCGAGTGTACTACACATCCTCTAACCCTGCAAAGCCTCGGATCTAATCAGCTATGATAAATCAACAAGAGGAAACTAAAAAGAAAGGCAAGTTTCCAGAAGCAAACATGCACCAGAATCAAATGATTCGCCTCAGAATACAGGCTTTCAAGGGATCCGAACGTACTCCATCTCATATCAACCAACCTCAAATAGATCACGACGACCCTACCAGAGACACACTCGATTCGAGAAAACCAGAATACCACTCACTAAGCACAGTACAAATCGGTACGACATGGCAAGGTTAAGCTGAAAATTCAAGGAGAAAAAAAAAACTCATCAAACACCACATATCAAGGGGATAGTAGCAGCCACGATCCAAATATACAAAAGATTAGCGTAAAACTAAAAGGGGGACAAGATTTGAGGGACAAATCGCGAGCGAGCGTTACCTCTGTGTGCGTCGTCTCCTCGCGCTCTGGCGTTCGAATTGGGGAGGAGGAGACGAGGAGGCCTAGAAAAGCCTCGCCTCCGACTCCGAGTCCTCACCGCCCAATAGCGCCTCGACGCGTGTCCCACCACCGTGGCGAGCGGCGCACGTGCTCCTTCGGGCCCCACGGCGCAGCGCCACCACCAAGGCTTGACAGCGTGGGCGGACATCCTGCTGGCCCGCATGTCAGCGTGGGATTCGGCCTTGCGGACTGCGGTGGTCGCGGCGCCCGCGCCGCGACAGCCTGGACGCATCGGCGCGGCGCGGCGCGGCAAAAAAGGGTAAAAAGGTTTATCGCACAGGCCATAAAGCTTACCCACCCTGAGAGAGGGGCTACTGTTCGGTGGGTCCGTGTGACATGCTGGCCACGTCATGCGCTGTCGCGCGCATCGGGTGCGGGTCAAGACGGCTTAGACGGGGGCGTGCGGCCGTGTGGTGTGGTGTGGTGTGGTGTGGAGCGGACGACGAGCGAGAGGGCGTGGCGCTGAGGAGGACGCGGGGCCCGCGCCGCGCGCGTGACGTGAGGCGTCGTGGCCCCGCCGGCTGCATATGCGGTCCGTTGACGCTTTCGTCGCCCGTTTCGGCGTCAGCAAATTTCTTTCCGCTTTTCGGTGGGTAATGGATGGTTGGTTGTGTCTGTGTTTTTATTGGCGCCGACAGACATGACTAGTAGGAAGCGTGGTTCATATGCGCCGGCCGGAAACGTGACCTGTCGTTGTCGTGCGATTTCATACATATAGAAATCACTGTAGCAAATGTAGTGTTTACTACTGTGGGGTTGTTGCTGTAGAGCCTAACTGCACCGCTTGCTTCAGATACAAGGGCTGAAAGCCCACTGTTCATCTTTGGCTTTGCACGTACAATTCCGAGCCGGCCGATGTTCGAAGGGTTGGAGTTTCACGGTAACGTCAGGTCTGTTTAGGACCGTAGGAACTCAATGTTTTGTCTATTGGATACTATGGATAAAAAATACAACAACAGAGCTGTTTGTTTTGTGAAGAAACATAGGTATAATATCAAAACTGTTTCAGGTGGATTTTAATTTATAAATATGAACTTTCTGTGCACGGGAAGATATTGATCAATAAATAAAGTTGTTTCTCCATATTATGTTTACATATGTTGTCTTTCTGTTTATTGTCTCTCATTGGTGATTAGATCGATCGTCTCCCTGCGACGACTGCGTTGTTTAACACGTTATCAACACAAATCGATCTACATGGTCGAATCGATATGTCGTTCGGGATTTCCTCTTTTCAATCCATTGTTTGCTATTAGATTAATCTAGTAGATTAATTTTGTGAACCCAAGATTAGATCAGTATGATTACCCTAATACTTTTACTGCTAGAGATTAATCAAGTTGATTTATTTTGCTAATCACTTATCACCGTTCTTGAGTTACAGTTCATCACGGGAAAAAAAATTGTGCCGGCCAGATGCCGACCACTACCGTTGCCGGCCAGATGCTCGCCCGCAGCCGCACCACCAGAACCAATGGCCGAGCCGCCATCGCCAACCGTGTCCGCGCCGGCCCAAAGACACCCCGCTCGGCCGTCGGCACCCGCATTCCACCGACGCACCGCCGTGCATGATGTACCCATCGCACCAGTGCGCCGACGCGTGATGTCGCATCCACCGTCTCCGAGTGGCCTTGCGCCGTGCCCACCGGCCCCGTGCGTCGCCGGTCGCTCGTCCTCCGCGCTGCTGCGCCATTGTAACATCCTGACTATAAAGAAGTCAAGATGTCACCTACAATCACTACTCTTTAGAATAATAACATCAAAACGCATGACAAGGTGAAGGAGTTAATAAGGATATACGGAAACAAGGATTCATCATCAAGTTTAATCAACGGAATGGAAATAAACAATTGAGAGGATACATGAGTTATGACCAAAATGGCTTATTACAATTCAACACAAGACATAAATAACGACAATAAAAGTTCTCAAAATATTTGGATTATAGTAGTGAGTGCATCGTGTTGAACTACCCTCCACGAGATCATTCTTCCTTATCATTTACCTAAATAAAACAACAAAGCAAGAATGAGCCAAAGACTCAGCAAGTACTTGTATGTAACAATCAAACATACCATGAACAATTTATCACAATCATAACTTGAACATTGATTGGAAACAACTTTATGAATGGATGAAGTGAAATGATGCATTGAAGGAATTGGACATATCGCAAAGATATATCTGGTATAGCGAGTGAAACACCGTCGGTGTTCACTTAAAGTAACCGTATGAAGAACGTTTCATACGGCCGTCCAACGTGGCCCACATTGGAATGGTGGACTCACGTAACGTGGCCCACATTGGAATGGTGGACTCACGTACCCATTCTGGAATTGATGGGATTTTCAAGTGCCCATACTGGAATTGATGGGTCTTACAAAGGTAATTTATGCATGTCATGATGTGATCCCATGGCAAGATTGAATAGTACTCATAAATGAAAAGATACACATGGCATTCATCTACAAATACGGACAAATATAATCATTCATTCACACATCACATAATGCATCAATCATAGTATACAAGTTACTTGCTGCTGTGCACACGACGGTTTGGGAGGTAATCGAGGTACCCTCCACTCACCGCTTCACCGCCTACAATATAAAATGATCGATATGAGGACAACCGAGTACGCAGCGATTGCTACACGTGCCCTCCCACAATCTCTAACCAAACCAACCAAACAAAAGGTTCAATTTGATCCTCTACACAAAAAGTCCAGATTACCTAACTTCGGCATCGTGCGAGAAAATTCACCATTAATTGTATGTAACTCTAAAAGACATGAAACCAGTTCTCACTGATTTTTAACTGATCAGGCTACAAAACATTAGTTGACGGAATCCCTGATTCGGCAAAAACAGAGGGCTAATTATCGCTTAAACACAACCCATCTACGTCTGTCCGAATACGGATCAGTAATAAAGAAAACGGCGTAACTTTTAGCCTACTGATCCAATGAGAATGATCCTTATCAAATTGGAAATATAAATTCGAGAACTACAATAACTTAGTTGGGTGAAGGTTCTAATTCGGCCCCTAATTTGAACAAAACCGAGGACAAACCTCATCGACCCAGTTTTCCAGCAGACTGAACAGATCGCAATCAAAAATTCATATCTCCCAAACTACAGATCGGATTTTCCTGATCTTGGTGCCAAAAGAAAGCTAACGTTCCCAGGAATAAAACTCTAGAAGGGCAAAACCCCAGATTCGGCCTCTACAGTAGTCTAAACAATAGATGAAAACGCTAACATTTATCTGCCCGAATTGAGCAGTGGTAAAGAAAATATCATAACTTTCATTATACAGATCCAATGGAGATGATCTTTATCATCTTTGAAATATAATTTAAAGGGCTACAATAACTTATTTGGGTGGAGGTTCTGGAAATGCCTCTAACTAAATCAAAACCTAGGATCGAGCCGATGATCCTTCTCGTCGACAAAATGAACAGCGCGCACTAAAAATCATATCTCCTAAACCGTAAGGCGGAATCACGTGATCTCGGTGGCTTTGGAAAGCTAAGAACAATACCTACAACTTTCTAAGAGATGGACAGGACAGAAAACGAACGCATCGTACCCAAAATCGATGTACAAGGCGGCGCACAGCAATGGGGAAAGGTGGCGGCGGCTCCAAAGGGGAGGGGAGAGAAATGTGGAGTTTAGGGTTTGGGGTGGAACCCCCTTATGGCCAGCCACCACATGGACCCTCCCGGGCCGTGGCCCCGCCCAGTGCCGTGAAATCATAGAAAACCCCGGTGAAAAGATGATTACGGTTTTTCGATTAGCTCCTCTTAAAACTTCTTCTAATAAGCCGAATCACCTTCGGGGTATTACAGCCATGCACCACCACACAGCCTTCACGCCCGACACACTGCCGACCGACGCTGCCGTGCCGTGCTGCTTATATTGCTGCTGCTGCCGCCTCCGGCCAAGACGCTTCTACGCCACCAAGACTCGCATGGCGCTACCGCGTTCTTCTTTGTTTTTGTGTTGCGCGAGAAAGCCTTGTGGCGTCTAAGGTTAAAACCCTAGCCACCAGTTTTGGGGTGGAGTATGGGCCAAAAGAGAGGCACGACCAAAAACCAAAGAAAAAAATCGGTAGAAAGGAAAAAGAAAAATGATGAAAATCCTAAAATTTTACAAATAACCCCCCAGAAGTCTAAAAATTATGACGATATTTTTGTTGATAAGGAAAATTTGCAAAACCCCCCTGGAGTTTTGTGCTATTACGACAAATTTCAAATTTATATATATTCTTGCATAATAACCGCTTGGGAATCCCTTTTTTTGGCAACGAATCAGTATGTTCTATGGTTATTTTTAATCTAGACCCTCATCTTATGGTTATTTGCTTTAATATTATTTATTCTTATGCAATAACGTTAAATTAAATTAATCTTAGAAATTGAATTTCTAAGGTATATGAGCTTCCATGACTTGTGAAACCTTGGACCTAGTACACACTGGAAGCATACTATTTTTATGGTTTATTTTTCCCTGGTATTGTGTGTTTGAGAAATTAATTAATGGGTTTAGTAATTATGAAAATTGATCCCATGCCTTTAAAAACATTCAATAAAATCCTAAAAATACTAGGAATATTATGGGAAATGTATAGAGTTGTCTCTGAATATATAAAATTAATCTTTACAATTTTGCACTCGTTTCATGCATTTAAAATATTTTACAAGCTGTAAACATATAGAAAATTGTATAAATTATGTGGAACATATTTGACATCGCTAAGTGGATATTTGTTTGTCCTGGATGACAACAATGATAAGCTCATATTATGCTCTATGGAGACCTATAGCAATCTCCTAGTTGCCCATTAAGTTTTCTTCAATGTCATTTTCTTGCACGTGTTGCATTAGTAGTATAGATTCAGCTCCTGTCGAACCTAGTCCTGTTCATGAAGAGTATCCATTATCTTTTGCTTTTAGTCTGAAACCTTATACATTAGAATGTTACTTCCCAAATGCTATGAATAAAATAATGGTCTAAGTTGTTCTATTAAAGGCTTATCTCCCGCTGAATAGTTGATTAAATCTGTTTAATAGAATATATTACTAGTAATATACCTTACATGTAGTAAACTAATATAGTATGGAATAAATTTGTAAACCGTAAGCCTAGAAATTGAAAATATGTTGTCATGCATTGTTAACAAAATCTTGTACATGTGCTCGTGAGATCTAGTAAGCCTTAATTCACTAGCTTGTAGTGCATAGATACCTAGATGGCAAAAAGGAAAACTATTTTTCTCAGTGGCATCAAAACAAGCCTAGTCATATGTTGATCCCTGATGGATCACTTTAGCTAGAAAACATCATATTCCTCAAATAAGTACATAATAAATTCAACCCGAGGACTTGTAGTTTGTATCACACTACCCTCCACCACTTATTTCTTAATTGAAGAACTTTGTAAGCAGAATATTACAGAGTAGTTTCATGCAACAAAATTGTACTCTTGTTGAAGTATGATTGCAAAACTTTAACTCCGACTTGATCTCAAGCAAATGCCTAATGCACACGCTATCACTTGGGATTTTACAATTAGCATGAACAGTGGGAGGAAATTGGGCATGTGTGGGGTGTTGTAAGTTAAGAGACAGAGAAAAATATTCAAAACAAGAGTCATGGTAGGCACAGTGACATATCCTAGGTCAAAGCCAGAAGCAAATTAGCCCGAAGCAATAAATTCAACTACTTTATTTTGGGATATGATTAAAGTAAATTGCATGATTATTATCCTTATCCAGTTGATATGAAAAATAACATTTACGACATTGCTAGTACCCATGTTGTTGGCAACCACAATCATTGCTGCCCACGAAGGGTAATTGATTTGTGTTTTCAGCAATATGTTAATCGCCAGCATGCGGGAATTCACATGGCAAATCGACGACCGCTTAACGCAGTCGCACATATGTCATGATGGGCTATACACCGAAGCGTGTCATACTCATCGGAAATGACATATGCATAAATTCGTAAGTGCAGTCTGTAACTGCATCACCATCAGAAGCCATATCACTTGCTTGAAGCAAATATAGCTCCCGGAAGAAAAAAAAAACCTATTGGACTTTGTTGATCCTGAATGATCTAATTTTGGTCATGATGATTCTGGCATTATAAATTAAAATAAGGCATACAATTTATCACTCTTAATTAAATTTGGTGTTCCTGTTGAACAATGAATATTTTTGTTAAATAATTATACTATTTGGGTGAGTCAACTAACATTTGAGGTCAAGAAGAAAATCTAGTATTTCCGTACAGATTAACCATGGTTAAATATTTTATATTCCAACATTATATTTATGTTCCTACAGAGCATAATGTAGTTTGATGCTATTAGAATACACTGCTTATGACCATAAGAAAATATGTTGTATAATTATAAACTTGAATTTTAATGATCCAAATTATTTAAAATATGGTATGAGTAATTCGACCAAAACTTGGGCAAATAATAAAGAAGCTAGTCTATAGAATGAGTCCTCCAACTCTCGGACCCCTGTATGGGACCTTCGTCGCAGATTAATAACAAACCATAAGTTGGAATATCCTACAGAATATTAGGATCATACAGTTTTCTTGTCACTGCATTGATAAAAGTCTAGCTCATTGCATATGATTATCGAACCCCTTGTTGAAATAAGTGCGTGTTGGAGGAATTAAACATTTCCCACATGCTATCACTACTGTAGCATGCACCTTTAAGTCCCCACCAGTTGTTGGAGATCATGTTGGATTTGAAATTCAATTGATCATGTGCCCATAATAGATGATTTTTGTGGTATGCTATTAATAAAGATCGAATCTCGGCATTAGGGAGAGAGAAATGCTCAAAAATTCGAATATCGTCGTATTTTCGGAAGAAATAGATCTTTAGTACGAAGATACACGCACTAGTCATGCTAAACTTAATGTTTAGTTTACACTTCTATGCACCAGAAGCGGGGAGCCTGTCAGATATTTTCCAATTATAGAGGAGTTACCACAATGTTTACTTGTAGTAAATACGTCCCTAAGAGTGGAATACCCGGGTTAAATAGTATATTCACCTATGCAAATTTGACTTATTGGTTCTTCATCTAAAATCTGTGGGGATGCCTGCAGGTTTAAGATCTAATGACACTAGTCAAAATAATTATTAATCACTCCTTTGACTCTTTTGAAGAGAACTCACCTTGAAGGAGAAATACCCCATGAAGATGAAAGCCCCAACAATTTAATGTGCACATATTACAATGCTGGGAATACATAACGACCAAGAATATTTTATTTGGGGAATGATAAAGATCTTGTTAACACTGAGATACCCTCAATTTGGAGGATATAGGAGAAAAGTTATCGACAATCATTTTTGCCTCTACAATTGATAAAGTTTTCTTATGCGAACATAGATCTAGAACTAAAGTCCATGGCCGAGCGCTTGAAGCGTTTATATCGGGTCACATAATGCAAGCATATTAGGCTGAACCAAAATTGCTAAATAAAAATCTTGGAACCCGATAGTTCAGACTTGATGGGTCATTATTAAGGTAATGAAGTGGTGAAAGATATGGTTCAAAGGTCTCCGTACAGACCGTAACTCTCCTATTATGAATGATATAATGTTTCATTGCATCATAATTATGACAAATGGCATGAACAAATAAATAATATATGCAATCGATGGATTCTAAAAATCCTTGATGAGATCCTCGAAGGACTCAAAATTTCTTATAAGAAAGGAAACAAAATCGCAATATATATAAAACTCATACACAATAGTCTCTTACTTGTAGGAAGAGCATCTCTCAGAAGAGAGAGCATCTCCCTGAAGGAAAATTATCTTACCAGTCGATCTCTTAATCACATTAATGATCGTGTGATCCCTAGAAGTGGATAAGGACCCATCAAGACCCGAAAGAATGAAATGAGAAACCTAAAGACCAGAAGTGCGCCACACAAGCTCTTATAAAGTGCATCATCTACCAGAAGTTAATGGAATGACGATTTCCTCTAGTACCATGAAGGTACGATATACATTGGTGATATTGGCAATTAATCCCCTAAACGTCAAAACTAAGACTTGTAATATTTTACTCCAGGGTGGTACAACTATACTTTGTAGTTCTACAGAACAGACTATTCGTTGTAACTCTAACCACCCAGAGATAGTTATAAAATATTAAGATCCTGAAAGGTTTTGATAAATCGTACCAAGAAGGCATACGACTTTGCAACTAGTATTACCCCATATCCTATGTAAGGATAATCTACTTGTGTTGCATAATTAAATTGTGGTATTTGATAAGTTAAACATATTACCCTTGAATAATATTTATCCTAAACCTCCAGATGAGTAATAGGATATTTGTATGTAAGACTCCACATCGTGATAATCAAGTAGATTTGATCACAATATTCTTGCCTATGTTCATTTTCAAAAATGTATGAAAGACATTTGAGAAATAAGACTTCAGCAGAAGTTGTGTTCAGTGGGAGCAAATGCTAAACACTGATCATCATACTTGAAATTTTGGAAATCTTAGTCAATCCTAGAAGGTGTTGATATAATAATTATTGATTAAATTCACCTTGAAGGTTTTACTACTTAACAATTTAGATCCAGTTGGTCGAAAATGCAAAGATCATGAAAATCATGCATATCTCCTGACGATATCCGACAAATATATATAGTGAAAAATCCCAGAATGGATTTATATTACTTTGTGGTGGTACAACCATTTTTGGAGGTCATCTAAGTAGATCTTGGTAGCTATTTCTACCAACTACTCAGAGATTATAGAACTATACGAAGCATCACTTGAATTCGTTTGGCTCAGACGTGTGACTAACCACATATAGAAGTATTGTGACATTAATACCGTCGATACCCTCACAATTATCTATGAAGATAATGTTGTTTGTGTTGCACAAATGCAATTGGGTTATGTTAAAAATAATATCACGAAGTATATTGCTCTCAAATACTTCTATCCTCATGAACTCCAGAAGAACGATGAGGTGAAGATCCTGCAAACTAGGTCTTGTGAAAATCTGGATGATTTGTTAACTAAGCCTCTGTCTATGTCCAGTTTCCAAGGATGCATTCGTGGTATTGGAATGAAGCGGCTTGAAAAGTTGCAGGAATCAGAGGGGAACCCCTTGAATCATAATCTACTTAAGGTCCTGAAGTTTTATCTTAATATTGAGATTAACCCAGAAGGTAAAGAGGTTGCATTGCTTTCCTTTAGTGAGTTTTCCCTGAAGATTTCTCACATAAATGTTTTTTTAACAAGACAACAATGCAATACAGCTTGCGGATGCAATGTATTTTTTCTCGAATCGCTTTTTTCCCACTGGGTTTTTGGGAGGAGTTTTAAATGAGATATGTGCATGACGCGGTATTCGCCCAAAGGAGTGTTCAGAAACCTTGGATTAAGGGTTGATGGATATAATTCCCAAATTATCCCTGGTGGGTTTTAGTCTATAAATAGTGCATCCCTATACACAGAAAGAGATTGATCAATGAATAAAAATGTTCCACCATATTGTGTTTCCATATGTTGTACCTCTATTTATTGTCTCTCATTGGTGATTGGATTGATTGTCTACGTGCGACGATTGCGTTGCTTAACATGTTTGATTGATGGCTCGTTTAATAATTTTTATGCAACCACATAAGCTTCTTTAGTATACAACTGAAAACGCTACAAATTTTCATAGCTCAAATAGGATTAAAAAAAGGGCATGCTGGCTGGGAGAAATTTCTGCCACAACTAGTGGGTCGCTGTCATTCTCCCTAGCTATAAGATGTCGATTCTCCCTTTCATATAACAAGAATATTATAACAAGTATGCGAACCAAAAACTATTTTATTCCTAGTCTAGTATTACAGCTCGTGATGGAAAAGTTAATGAATATTTAACCGTTAATACAGAGAGAGAAAATTATTATTTTGTGCTCCACTTTTGCGGCTATGTCACCTTTTGTCTTCATTTCGTTAGCTTGATCTCCAAAACAAGTAACTGGCGATTATTTCGATCATATGTCTGGGTTTCTTTGTAACACCCCAGCCCAACACTGAGCCTGGAATGCCACTAAACTACCTTCCAATTAATAATTATTGACACACTTTATAATTACAGCAAGAAAACAATGATAATCAAAACCATGGACCCCAAAAGAGCAATGCATAAATATGGATCATGTGGTAATAAATAAGACATGGGAAATATTACCAGGTAAATAATCCAGAGTAGCATCAACCAATGAATCCAAATTAATAAAGCAAATAGTCTAGTCCAAATGATATCCTAAACATGACTCAATAACTAACATGTCCAAGTGTAAACCAGTATTGAATGAAAATATTATCATGGCGAATGATCATGTGATGTCCATGTGCTCTACTCGCTCTCAGTTACGGCACCCTCGAAGATCACCTAAAGACAACAATAGAGCAAGGGTGAGTCCACGACTCAAAGAAACACATCGATATACAACGAACAATAATAAATCAACAAGATTCAATAACTTCATTATCATCACATGCACTTCTATTCACATTCTTATTCATCAACCTCAATTATCAATGCAACTCTAATCTATATGTCCACATGCACTTCTTTTCACAGATACGGTATAGCGTGAGTGAATGCTCGCGACAACATTCACTCTCAAGCCCGTTCCTCCATAAGGATCGGGACCTCCTCCACTCCGTGGAGTTGTGATCAATCAAGATCACCTTCTCTTATGCAAAGATGCTTATGAATGCAAACGTGCAAACTCCATCATAAACATCATATCCAACTTTCCATCATGCTCATCAACAAAGATATAAACATACCAATTACTTGTTTGCAATTAAATGAATAAAAGCACAACAATAATGGTACTGAAAGATAAAGAAAATGCGATGATCGATCATTGATCGTTGTCTACCATGCACTTGCTCGTACTAGTTGCGACGCACAATTTGACTCGAAGATGGCAACAAGTACGGCGCTTCTCCTACATTAAATACACACATCTCAATACAAGCTACAACATCATACGCATAACAATCAATATACATCGCTCCTACACGACCCCAAATATACCACGTTACGCCGGTATCGAAAAACTACCCATTGCTGTCCGGTTACTAAAAAGAGCGTAACTTTTGACTCGAAAGTCCGATCACCACAAACCAACCCATTCTGGATTCTTTATAAAATTATCCACATTTCCTTAGATTACACCGCCTTCTAATTAATTCATCTAACCCTCCGTATTTAACCCGGAAACCCGATCTGTCCGCTTCGGAACAGCGGTCTTCCAAATTTCATAACTTCTGTTTTACTCAACCAAAATACGCGTTCTCAGATCCTACAGAACCATTGGACAATTATCTACAACTTTCATGTAGATCAAAAACACTAATTAATCTGTTTACTATTTTTAATAACCGATCTACCAAAACAGCGCCAAACGACAAAAACCCTAAAAACAGCGGCCTTTCGAAAAACATAACTCTAATTATACTCGTCCGATTGACGAGATTAAACATGCTATAGAAAGATATCGAAATTATCTATATTTAACTAGTAGATGGTATTTTCAAATTTCGCCATTACGATACCCGAATAAGTTGTACAACAGACAACAGGTTAAACAAATCTATTAATCGTCCCCTCGATTAGAAATTCTAAAAGCTCTCTAATTAAATTAGCAAAACAGAGAGAATACAAAATTTCAGATCGTTTCCGACAAGAATCCGGATCTCTGCTTCTTTTCTTCTAATCTTTTCCCTATGTTTCTTTGCTAGATAATCCCCTTTGCTTTATTCTCTCTCCTGTATCCAAGCTACATGATTCCACATCCAGAATGTAGTAACACATAGCAAGCCAACTAAAATCCGAACATGCAATGTTAATTAGTTGATTACACTTACCCGGGAGGCTATGGATGGCTCACAAATGCATACATGCAACGGCTGGCAAGGATTCTTGTGCACACGGTAGGCGTAATGAGATTTCAACGCAAGAAGACACGCTGCTCTACAGAAAATACAAAGAATGGCAGAAGAGACACGTAGTCAAAGAACGATCCAAATAGCGGCCGTGAAGAAAAAGAAACCGCAGCAGCGAATACAAGCACCCAATTTCGCTTCAGCGATCTGAAGCGAACAACGGCGGCGGTCAAGAAATTGACAGACCGAGAGCGGCAAAGAACAGACAACACCAAGCGGCCAGCGAGATCGGCCGGCGGTGGGGCGCCGGCAGATCAATGGCTTCCACTCAACAAATGGCAGGCAAGAAGAAACCAGCGAGGAGCAGCCGACGGCCAGTAGCGGCTAAGAAACATCGGCGGGAATGCCTGCACAAATTGCAAGACACAGCGAGTGCGAGGCGGACGATCGGTCGCGAGGAACAAGCAAGATGATTCGGTAGTTAACGCAGCAGACAAGAAAAGAATTGGCGCGGCGATCCAGTAGCGATCACAAATGATCCAAAAGAAATATGCGCACCGGCGAAGCAAGGCCACACGCACACGGCAGCGCAAGGCCACACGCACAGCAGAGGCAAATCGGCTGGTGGCGGCGCGGCGCAGAATTGGCAGAACCAGCCACGCGCAGGAGGAAAGGTTGGCGCAAAGGAATCGGCGAGCTTTTAGCTCACCGCAGAGAACCCGCTCGGCCTGAAAGAAGGAACAAAACACAATGAGAAGAAAGAATTGTCAAGGCGGCTTGGAGAATTGTGGAGGCGCGGTGGAAAAGAGATAAGCTACTAGGGTTTCAAGAAAATCCTCAAATCTATTTATAGCTCATAAAAAATTCAAAATACTATTTTTTTTTTCATAAATCCCTTTTATTTAATTACGCCAAGGCCCTTAAGAGGCTAATAATTAATTAATTATTACTAGTATTTAATTAATTACTCTCCGACCATTAAAACGCGATTATTAAAATTAATATTATTTTCAGGGTATTACATTCTACCCCCCTTAACAGAATTCGACCCCGAATTCTACATCGCCGTTCTACTCAAAGAAAAACTGCACAGCTGAAATTAAAACAATAAAACAACACGTACCCGACGTGAACAACTCCGGATATTGCTCGCGCATGCGAGACTCCAACTCCCAAGTCGCTTCTCTCTGGATGATCGTCCACAAACCTTGACGATACCAACGTCTTGTGCCTCAAAGACTCATCTCGTTAATTTTGGTACACTCAACTGACGGAAGTCGAAGGTACGGTCTTACTTGGTGGTCAACGGCTCTAAGAAAACCTTGTAATCCTGATCTCTCAAATACTACCTTGGCATCGGGTTATACAAAACGTTGTGTGCCCTGCGCTTGGACACGAGACGGTCCTAACGATACACTTTCTTCCAAAAATCTCCACAACTTCCAGAAACAAACTAATGTAACTTGGGCCAAACTTCGTTTGGTACCAAACCACACAACTGAACATAACACCTCGAACTCCCGTCTGTCTCCCAATCAACCACTTCACGTTTGCAAGGAGTACCTCCTTTAACCAGGGACGCACAACCAAACTAGTTTCAAACAAACTCTTTTATAAATAGAACCCAACTGAAAACAAAGGATTCTCATCGCAATCACGCGTTACCAACTCCCCATCAGAATAGTCAAATCCAAAATCAAAGATTCATCACAAAACCTTTCCATTTTCCAAATAGGTCGCTTGCAATTAAACACCACGTAAGCCAAAAGAGAAAACATTCGAATGCCAAAATCAATCACTTTTTTTTTCCCTAAATTAGAAAGAATCACATGCCAACGTAAAGCCAACTCAAATTGTAAATGACCTCGGTCATAAACACACGGCTCAAACAAGAATCACGAGGGCATTTCACTACCCGAGGAATCAATTTTTTTTTTTTTCAATTTTTCTTTTAGGAATAAACTCTCTCTCAAATCATAGGATTTCAAATCATCACACTAACTCCTTCCTCTTAACTGGTAATCTCAAAGCGATGCTCAACCTGAGAGCAACAACCGCGCCCATTTAGAGAGACTCTACTAACCCATAAAAAAATACTATAGTCCCCTCCTCTACCAAAGAAACTATTTTGACAAATGATTCCCAACACCTCAAATAAAATCTACACCCACAATCACGTCACCTCAATCTTTTAAGGATGATCAACTTGAAAGTCTCTACCCACACACACTGATTTAAAACCAAAGGATTCTATCAATGATCCTCATACTATTTGGAATCCACTTTTGTTCTACTACTTCTACACATGATCATTGGGCAACCAAGGTTCTAGCATAAAACACATGCTCAATTTCAACAGCCAGGACTCCTAAAGTGACTTCTGGTATACTTGATAGAAATCCGCATATTCGCTGTCTAGAATTCCCACGATCCAAACAGTATCCTCAATCATTAATATCACCCATCATCACTAATCAATTGACTGCTCAAAACGATTTACTTCACTAATATTGGACCCTCAATAAACCACACCATTCAATTTCACCTACATACCTTGCAAAGTATACCATCACAATATCCCAACTATTCGATAATTCCAATACTCCACCATCATGAACAAATATTCTTGGATCACTATTCGCTATAGGTTCTACTAATTGTAACAATATAATCAGTTTTGTCCCAACGACCATAATTCCTTTTAGATCCAATTCTCTATGAGATTTATATCGTGAAATGAATTCATCCTCTAATGTTCCTCAATTAACTTGCAACCTGTGGTCTCACAACATCATATACTTGACCACTATTAACCAGCCTCCCAATATACACTCTTTAAGGTTTTGTAAAACAAATCGACTATTCCTTTCTCAAAAGAAGAGACAAATAAAAAGATTTTTTTTAAGACCAAATCACATTAATCACTTAAGAATCAATAAAGCTTTCCGACTCGTCACTTGCTCAAACCAATTTCATCTACCAAATAAATCATGAACTCCAAAAGTTCATGAATTCAAAACTCCAAACCTTTCATTTAAACGATATTACGAAAGACGATCAAATTACTCTTTTTCTAAAAGAACCATCACCACACGAAGCCATAATCCCTCATGCATACCTTACTAACATTAAGAATAATACACTCTTCACATGATTCAATATCGTCAACTCTTCCATTAATAAGCCCCGAAAAGTTCACCAAATTGTTCCGTACTACTTTACCATCACATCTTCAAAATGGGATTATACCAAAACCATACAACCTCACTGCAACAACTACTTTATATTAGCAGGGATCCACTACACAAATTAAATGGTTTTATCAAAACCCTTTCATCACGGATATGCTATTGTCTGACTATTCCACAATTGTCTAGGTATAAGCCACCTATTAAATCACACCAGCTCAACTCTCAGTGATGCTCAACACCAAACTTTAACACTCAGCAATTGCACTCCAACCATTGTTGTTATCAACTAGCTTTCTTATGATGTCTAGCTGCTACCTATTTTCATTTGCGAATCACTTGAATATTTACCAACACATATTCAGTTGTTCCTCCTCACATTTAGTTTTCAACAAAATCACCCTAAAACTTCAAAAGTCGAAATCTTCTCTCGATCAAAAGTCTCAACAACACTATAATCAAATTCATCGTGTCATTCTATAAAGAAGAACTATCCAGAACCCCTCCTGTAAATTCTAGATCCACTGGTATTCAATCCCTTCAACCTTTTGTACACAATTCCAATAATTAATCATACTAAGGTATATGTAAAGCTATCAACCCAATATGATCACCAAGTGTCTACAGTAAAGATAACACCACAAATGATATCTATTAAGGCAATAACCTAGCATCTCCTCAAGTTTCCCTTTACACACAATTAAATTAATCCATTGGTACCAAATCCAATAAATTCAACAAACTAATCAATTTTAATGTCCAAGCCAGTTCATCAACGTTCCATACTTCTTAATAACTCTTATGACTCCAATTAGGTAAGGACATACTCTTAGTCACTACTCAACTCGTAATTACTCTATGACAATAATTTGGGTTAAGACCAATCATGCATCACGCTACAGATCCGACCTGATACTCATACCTTATCAATGAACTTCTATGTTTACCACCTCTAGCTTAAACATAACAAGTCAACACAAAAGGATTTTAACTCTTTTCAGAAAAACAGGCATTAAACTTCAGCACTCGAAATAATCCAAAAGAAATACATAAAGCCAAAGTTTTCACATGTTAAAGAACTTGCAATAGAAAACTTTCAGTATCCAGAATACCAAGTGAATAAATAAGTCATATTTTCCAATAGGAAGGGCGGAACTCCCACGAAAAGATCAATCTTGCTGTTAACCGATGTTCACCCAAAGCAACAATAGATCAACAGTCATGAGAACAAGTAATGGCTTTATGGAACCAAAGGAGACCAATGAAATATCACCCGCTGTATTGTAAACACTATCTCAAGGAAAATTCATCAACCGCAACTATAACTGAATTGCCCAAAATTCAAGCTCAAGGAAGAGATCAACGCTTATAAAGAACTCACACACAATACCTATAACTCATGTAATCAAAGTAGCTACCTCTCTATTCCCATACCACGAATGGTGGTGTAACTGGTAAAACCTGGGGCCACAACCACGATCTCAAGCGCCTCGGAGGGGCCCCACGAACCACGCCATGCCCCGACCTCCACGACCGTGGCCACCACGACCACGCCATCTATCCTCGACATAGCTATCAATCACCATCAACATTATATAATAAGTTCAAAGGTCGAAATCAAGTCATACATCAATAACCAACATAACGGAAGCGTAAAAACTATATTCGTACCTCTCTCTAACCTACTGTGCACTAGTGTGTCAAATTTTAGGTTAGTTAACCATTAGCAAATTTTAGTTGATTTACTAAACTAAAACAAATTTTAACAATTTTAGTTTGCCTATGTTGTTAATCTATTCACCACGGACCTAAAGCCCGCTCTGATACCAACTGTAACACCCCAGCCCAACACTGAGCCTGGAATGCCACTAAACTACCTTCCAATTAATAATTATTGACACACTTTATAATTACAGCAAGAAAACAATGATAATCAAAACCATGGACCCCAAAAGAGCAATGCATAAATATGGATCATGTGGTAATAAATAAGACATGGGAAATATTACCAGGTAAATAATCCAGAGTAGCATCAACCAATGAATCCAAATTAATAAAGCAAATAGTCTAGTCCAAATGATATCCTAAACATGACTCAATAACTAACATGTCCAAGTGTAAACCAGTATTGAATGAAAATATTATCATGGCGAATGATCATGTGATGTCCATGTGCTCTACTCGCTCTCAGTTACGGCACCCTCGAAGATCACCTAAAGACAACAATAGAGCAAGGGTGAGTCCACGACTCAGCAAACACATCGATATACAACGAACAATAATAAATCAACAGCATTCAATAACTTCATTATCATCACATGCACTTCTATTCACATTCTTATTCATCAACCTCAATTATCAATGCAACTCTAATCTATATGTCCACATGCACTTCTTTTCGCGTATACCGGTATAGCGTGAGTGAATGCTCGCGACAACATTCACTCTCAAGCCCGTTCCTCCATAAGGATCGGGGACCTCCTCCACTCCCGTGGAGTTGTGATCAATCAAGATCACCTTCTCTTATGCAAAGATGCTTATGAATGCAAACGTGCAAACTCCATCATAAACATCATATCCAACTTTCCATCATGCTCATCAACAAAGATATAAACATACCAATTACTTGTTTGCAATTAAACAGAATAAAAGCACAACAATAATGGTACTGAAAGATAAAGAAAACAGTGATCGATCATTGATCGCTGTCTACCATGCACTTGCCTGTACTAGTTGCGACGCACAATTTGACTCGAAGATGGCAACAAGTACGACGCTTCTCCTACATTAAATACACACATCTCAATACAAGCTACAACATCATACGCATAACAATCAATATACATCGCTCCTACACGACCCCAAATATACCACGTTACGCCGGTATCGAAAAACTACCCATTGCTGTCCGGTTACTAAAAAGAGCGTAACTTTTGACTCGAAAGTCCGATCACCACAAACCAACCCATTCTGGATTCTTTATAAAATTATCCACATTTCCTTAGATTACACCGCCTTCTAATTAATTCATCTAACCCTCCGTATTTAACCCGGAAACCCGATCTGTCCGCTTCGGAACAGCGGTCTTCCAAATTTCATAACTTCTGTTTTACTCAACCAAAATACGCGTTCTCAGATCCTACAGAACCATTGGACAATTATCTACAACTTTCATGTAGATCAAAACACTAATTAATCTGTTTACTATTTTTAATAACCGATCTACCAAAACAGCGCCAAACGACAAAAACCCTAAAAACAGCGGCCTTTCGAAAAACATAACTCTAATTATACTCGTCCGATTGACGAGATTAAACATGCTATAGAAAGATATCGAAATTATCTATATTTAACTAGTAGATGGTATTTTCAAATTTCGCCATTACGATACCCGAATAAGTTGTACAACAGACAACAGGTTAAACAAATCTATTAATCGTCCCCTCGATTAGAAATTCTAAAAGCTCTCTAATTAAATTAGCAAAACAGAGAGAATACAAAATTTCAGATCGTTTCCGACAAGAATCCGGATCTCTGCTTCTTTTCTTCTAATCTTTTCCCTATGTTTCTTTGCTAGATAATCCCCTTTGCTTTATTCTCTCTCCTGTATCCAAGCTACATGATTCCACATCCAGAATGTAGTAACACATAGCAAGCCAACTAAAATCCGAACATGCAATGTTAATTAGTTGATTACACTTACCCGGGAGGCTATGGATGGCTCACAAATGCATACATGCAACGGCTGGCAAGGATTCTTGTGCACACGGGTAGGCAGCCGAGATTTCCAACGCAGCAAAGACACGCTGCTCGGCAAGAAAATACTGAAATGCGGCGGCGGGACACCGTAGTACAAAGAATGATCCAATAAGCACCGTGAAGAAAAAGAAACCGCAGCGTGCCGCGCACCAATTTCGCTTCAGCGATCTGAAGCGGACAACGGTGGCGGTCAAAGAAATGACAGGCCCGAGCGGCGACAACAGACAACACCAAGCGGCCGCGATCGCTTCGCAATTGGGGCGACGCGCCACATCAATCGGCTTCCACTCAACGGCCCGAAAGAAACCAAACCGAGGAGCAGCGCACGGCCGTAGCGGCTAAGAAACGGCATCGCGAGAATGCACACCAAGCGGCACAAAGCGAGTCAGAAGCGACGATCGGTCGCGAGAACAAGCGGTATGATTCAGCCTGCTAACGCAGCAGACAAGAAAAGAATTGGCGCGGCGATCCAATAGCGGTCAGGTATCCGATCCAAAGAAGAATAAGATGCGCACCGGCGATGCAAGGCCACACGCACACGGCAGCGCAAGGCCACACGCACAGCAGAGGCAAATCGGCTGGTGGCGGCGCGGCGCAGAATTGGCAGAACCAGCCACGCGCAGGAGGAAAGGTTGGCGCAAAGGAATCGGCAGGCTTTCGCTCGGCTGGCAGCAGAACCCGGCTCGGCACAGCAAGGAACAAAAACACAGCGCAGCAAAGAATTGCTGGCGGCGGCTTGGAGAATTGTGGAGGCGCGGTGGAAAAAGAGATAAGCTACTAGGGTTTCAAGAAAATCCTCAAATCTATTTATAGCTCATAAAAAATTCCGAAAATACTATTTTTTTTTTCATAAATCCCTTTTATTTAATTACGCCCAGGCCCTTAAGAGGCTAATAATTAATTAATTATTACTAGTATTTAATTAATTACTCTCCGACCATTAAAACGCGATTATTAAAATTAATATTATTTTCAGGGTATTACATTCTTTTAGCCTATTTGATCCATCACCCAGTTATTTTCTTCAATATGTACACAAGACGTGCTCTAGACAGATCAACAAAGGTTTTTCAACCCCACTGTGCACACGAAGAAACCAGTACGAAGCCCCTACGAAAACCGCTATCACGTGACCTCAATGGCTTGACCCGATGCCACAGGCCCACGCAACCCACAATTTAAAAAAAAATTGCACACGATTTTACTTGTCTTAATGTATAATCCTTGTGTTTGCCTTGTACAGGAGGCGGCTGTTGTGTAGAACTTCGAAAGAAACCAGAATTTCAGAAAGTAAATAGATTAGTCTTGCTATTTGGTTTGCATCTTGCAAGCTAATTTTGGTGAATCCTTTAACTGAAATAGGACAAACCATGCATGCTAGCTAAGTTGGAAGCTTCGAGATGTTTAGTACATTAAAAAAGGGAGGGCTATGTAATTCTCCATCAACAGTAATTCTTCTATGCTTCCTCAAAGAGCCTACAACAAAAAAAATAACAGGAGAGAACATCAAAGGCTGCATTTCTCCTTGTAATGTTTTCAGCTAGAAGAAAGATATCTTACATGTTAATATAAAAATGTCATTTGTTCATGTCAGGAGAAAAGAACCCCATCACATCTTCTTTTCCCTATCAAAATAAATGAACTGAATCAGTTATAATAGAATTGTAGTTCCATCTAACAAAGGTCACACGGCATAGATAATAAGCAGTGGAACTTCCAGAAGATTAACATAATAGCTGATATGAAATGGCGATGTTGTTTGATCAGGAATAGCTTCTATTTGGTGTAAATTCTTCAAATTTGTACTCAAGTGTTCGTCCCCGCTGGGATGTTGATTGACCCATGTTCAGTATAAGCAGCCTGAAAATGTGTATAATTAATGCCTCAAACTAATAACAAGGTTGAATTGGAAACATGATTATTCATATATAGTCTTTATTTGTTTCCCTTTTTTCATCTTTTTTTTACCCATTTCTACTAGTCGGTTACCTTTGCTTCTCTCCTCTCATTTTCCGTACAACTTAATCTACCTTAGATTCTCTTCTCTTTGAAGGGGGGCGTCCTATTCTTCGAGCTTGTATAGGGCTGAGTACTACTTTGCTTTGGTTTGACATATGCTCATCTGGATGCTTCAAAGTATTAGACTTTTGAATTTGTTGGGTATTGTGCTTTGCACCAATTGTCCTTATTTGTAGTTCCGAATGTCATTCATCACCAAGTCGAACAATGCATTTGACTCTACTCCATTCTCTGCAACTTCATAGAAGAACTTGCATAATTCATCAAAACGTCTTGCAATTGTTGTATCGACCATATCATCATATGAACATTTAATAAAAATGTGTTTCCACCTCAAGTCCTTTCTTCATCGCTGCAATATATATTTGGAGGGTAATTCTTTGATCTTAACTATAGCAAGTACAAAAAGGATGTGGCTACATAGGATTCCTCGAAATTCAAAATGACCGCATATGCACTTCACATCACATTTATCTCTATTAAAGCTAATAGTAAAATCCAAACTTATTTGTTTCTCAGACTTTAACATATTTTGTGATCATGAATGTGTAAATTGGACCTTCTTCTTTCATAAGAATTGGGTAGCAGTACATTTTATCTCTTAGTTGCTCCTGAAATTCTCTAAATCTTGTTTTTTGTATTGAAAAATAGTAGGAATTTCTCATTGGTATATGTTGCTTGAAACTGTTGCTCAATATCATAATGAGTGATGTATGGTATCAACTCTTGGAAACACTAAGCATCAGCGTTGTTTTCTTTTTCAACCTTATCTCTTAATGCATTGTCATATTTGTTAGAAAAATTGGGCAAAAGAAGACATGCATTTTTACATGGAAAACCCTTGTGGGAAGAAACCACGGGCGCCAATCGACGATGATCATTATACGAGGAGTGTTTATAAAACGTAGGAGGATTACAATGAGACGTCCACTCTCCCGTGCAACTTACAAGAGGTATATAAAGAGGTAAAAGGACTTGGAGTCCAAGTAAGAAAACTAATCCGCTAATATAGCAAATTTGAATTCCACCACATTAGAAGTTCGGATCATATATCTCAATAATATCCACCTCGAGATGAATTTCCTCTTGTAGCAAAATGAAGAATCATCAATCACCAAATAACCCCACAATAAGATAAAAATCATTGTGCGCCAATTAGTCTCTAGGACTAAACTGCAACACCAACTAAGCTTGAGCAAAGCTCAAACTTAGTAACGTGAACTGATTTTGTCATCATATCAGCATCAGAAATAGCCATATATTCCGTTTCAATGGTAGATAAGGCTACAGTAGCTTACAAACTTGCCTTCCAACTAACAGCACAACCACCAATGGTGAAAACATAACCTGTGAGAAGCCTACTCTTGTCCAAATCACCAACATAATCAGAGTCAACATAACCAACAAGTTCACCCGTAGAATTCCCAAACTGCAAACGAGCTCTTTTCCAAGATTAGCCATGTATCTAGTAACAACACTTAGTGCATAAGATAAATCAGGACGAGAACAAACCATGACATACATAAGAGAACCAACTGCACTGGAATATGAAACTCTAGACATTTACTCAATATCATAGTATGACTCAGGACATAAAGCTGAAGATAATCTGAAATACGAAGCTAATAGGGTACTCACTAGTTTTGCATCATACATATTAAAACGAATGACATTCTCAATATAACCTTGTTGACTAAGATATAACCTGCCAGATTTTCTCTCTCTAATAATCTCCATGCTAAGAATTTTCTTTGCTGCACCTAGGTCTTTCATCTCAAATTCATTACTCAATTGTGCTTTCTTTTTTGCTATTTCCGACTTATCTTTTGCGTAGCAATCAACATATCATGAACATAGAGAAGCAAATAAATAGCTAAACCATTAACAATCTTTAAATAAACACAACTATCATAATCAGACTGTTTAAAATCATGAGAGAGCAAAAAAGAGTCAAATCTCGTGTACCATTGCCAAGGAGATGGCTTCAAACCATAAAGAGATTTGTTTAATATACAAACAATGTGTTCTTTTTCAGGAATGACAAAACCCTCAGGTTGGTCCATATAAATATCTTCTTCCAACTCCCCATGTAGAAATGCAGTTTTAACATCTAATTGCTCAAGTTCATAATCTTGTATAGCAACAATACTGAGTAAAGTGCGAATAGAACTATACTTCACAACTGGAAAAAATACATCATTAAACTCAATACCTGGAATCTGACTATAACCTTTAGCAGCCAACTTTGCTTTATACCTTGCTGGTTCAGTCGGAGAAATACATTCCTTTCTTTTGAAAATCCACTTGCAATGAACATATTTCTTCTACTTTGACAATTTCACTCGTTCCCAAGTGCCATTCTTTTCAAGTGACTCCATCTCATCATGTATAGTAGTTATCCACTTATTACAATTAGTGGAGTCAATAGCCCAGAGTATGATGAAGGTTCTGCATTACATACAATTTCTTATGCCACACTCAAAGCATAAGAAACAATATGTACTTCTTCAATCAACCTCTTGGGTGGATAAATCTCCTTCCTAAGTCTGTCAACTGCAATGAACCGTTGTGATGATTGCTCAACAATATGAGGATTCTCAACAATTGGTGCATCATGAACAACAATATTTTTCTTATCTGATGTGTTATCTAACCTGAAAATGATCCACCTGAACACTTGAATTTCGCTCACTCTCACAGAACATTAGTAGGCAATTCATCTTGAAGCATAGCAGATTCATTAAAGATAATGTTTCTACTAATCACAATTTTATTTATTTTAGTATTCCACAACTTATATCCTTTAACACTAGATTTATAACCAAGAAAATGCACTTATCAACTCTAAGATCTAATTTTACATTATCAACATGAGCATAAGCAGTACAAAAAAATTAATTCTGAATAATTTGCTGGGGAACTAGACCATACCTCAATTGGAGTCTTCTTTTCAATTGCAATAGAGGGTGACTAATTAATAAGATAGCAAGCAGTGAAAGCGGCTTCAACCCAAAAACGCCTATACAAATATGCATTAGGCAACGTGCAATGGGCATTGGAAATGATGGTCATGTTCATACGCTCAGCTGCACCGTTTTGTTGAGGAGTATGGGGAACGGTGTAGTGTCTGACAATGGCTTCAATCTTGCAATATGATTCAAATTCATTAGAACATAATTCCATCCCATTACTAGTGCGAAGTTTCTTTACATTCTTTTCAGTTTGCCTTTCAACCATAGTCTTTCACTCTTTAAATACTGAAAATATTTCTGATTTATGCTTCAAGAAATAAGGTCACACTCTTCTAGAGTAATCATCAATAATTATTAACATATAGCTAGCACATCTTAGCGATGTCTTGCGAAATGGTCCCCATAAATCAGAATGCACATAATCCAATATATCTTCTGTAGTATGAACTGAAGTATTGAACCTCACTCTTTTGTGTTTGCCAAACACACAATGCTCATAAAATTTCAGCTTGCCGATGCTATGTCCATCAAGAAGTCCTCTCTTGCTCAATTCTGCCAAACCAATTTCACTCATATGCCCAAGACGCATATGCCAAAGATTAGTAGCATCAGAATCAGAATCAGATAATGAACTTAAAATTACAGCAACATTACCTGATATTGTAGTTCCTCACAGATGGTACAGATTGATATATTTAATATCAGCTTTCATCACAACAAGAGTGTCTTTTGATACCTTCAAAACTCAACCTTCACCAGAATACTTGTACACTTTAGCATCAAGTGTACTCAAAGAGATTAGGTTCCTTTTCAAATCTGGAATGTGCTTCACATCTGTCAAAGTTCTGACCATGCCATCAAACATCTTGATCTGAACTAAACCAATTCCTGCAACCTTACAAGATGAATTATCACCCATCAACACAGTACCTCCTTCAACATTTTCATAGGTGGTAAATCAATCCCTATTATGACACATATGAAAGGTACATGCGTAATTAAGAATCTATTCATCATTGGTATTAGCACATCCAACAAAGGTAACAAAAACTTCTCTATCAGAACTATTATCAGTAGAAAGAGAGACTTTACCTTCATTATCTGCTTTACCTTTCAACTTATAATAGCCAGTTCTCTTTTCTTCAACTTATAATAGCCAGTTCTCTTTTCTTTATTCTGCAGCTTCCAGCATTCAGAGATTCGTGCCCACTTTTCTTGCAATATTTGCACGACTTGTGCTTGCCTCTTGATTTCGACCGTTCTTGTAGCCGTTTGAACTTTTATCTCGAGATCCATTATTTGAGTTCTTCTCCTTTGCATGTCACGAACAAACAAGTCTTCTATTTGCGAACTTAAATTTTCAGAAGGTACCACATGTTTCATCTTCTCCTTAGCATGCAAAGCTTCATAAACTTCATTAAGAGTGAGAGGTTGTCTACTATATAATATGGTATCTCTGAAATTTAAAAAGAACTAGGCAGGGAGCACAAAAGAATAAGACACAAATACTCATCATCATATTTTACCTCCATCGACTCTAGGTCGGCAACGATCTCCTTAAACAATGAAAGATGATCAAGCACGAATCCTCCTTCTTGCAATCTGTGATAGTACAACTTCTTCTTGAGATACATCTTGCTGGTGATATCCTTTGTCATATAAATTTATTATAGTTTCAACCATAATGCAGCAGATGTCTTCTGCTTCAAAACCTCCTGCAAAATATCATTTAATAAATGAAGGTGAATCGAGATAAAGCCTTACGGTCTTTACGCTTCTCATCTGCGGTCCATGCGGTAGGTTGTTTCTCAAATCTTTCCAATGCTTCATCCAAATCCATTTGTGCCAGCACAACCCTCATCTTGACTTGCTACAACGAAAATCTTGTGTCTCGACCCAGTAGTGGAAGATCATATTTCAAAATCGCCATGAGGAATAAAATCTAAAATTTGCTGGTACTGATCTGTGTAAACCTAACAAAAATCACAATATTTTTGGTACACCTTCCGTATACGCGAATCAAAGATCTTTGAAACTCCTGGTACACTTCTCGTGTGCACAAAGCAAAGTTGATACTACTTGTGATTCAACAGAAGGGTTGCACGGTGATTAAATAAAGAACGATTTTTTCCTTTGGAACCTGTGCTCCCGATTGCTGTTTGCTTTTGGTCTGCAGTCTTCTTTCCACGCGTGTTGCACTGCTGATGCTTGCGGGCGCGGATCGAGGCGAAGCAACGCGCTGGACTTCCCGCGTGTTGTCGCTCGGCGAGGTTTGGCTGATGGCGATGCCTAGACCGAGGAGCTAGCGTCGCTTGCTTCCTTTCGTACGCTGGACGAAGGCTGATGGCGATGCACGGATCGAGGAAGCAAAGACGCGATGCGCAACTAGGCCTCGGGACGGCGCCGAATGAGGCGAAAAAATGCGAGACGAAGACGCGCCGCTGCGAGGACGATGTCTTTGGAAGATGTGCGCTGAACGGAGCTTGCGGATCGAAAAGACGGCGGCGCCGATCGATCTACTATTTTTCTCTTGTATCGCTCTCTAAACCCTAATCTCCTGTGGTCTTATACCACTTGTTAGAAAAATAGAGACAAAAGGAGACACAAATTTTACATGAAAAACCCTTACAGGGAAAAAACTAAAGACACCAACCGGCGATAATCACTATATGAGGAGTATTTACAAAACGCATGAGGATTACAATGAGATGTCCACTCTCCACGTGTGGCTTACAAGAGGTATATAAAGGGGTAAACGGACTTGAAGTCTAAGTAAGAAAACTAATCCGCTAATATAGCAAGTTTGAATTTGACCATATTAGAAGTTCGAATCGCATATCTCAACAATATTGGTCTCAAATTGCTTTAGTGTTGTTCTGTAATTGACACATCCATCAAAGAAAGCATTCACACACTCACTTCTCTGTGTGCTAGACATTCCAGCCCTAAAGGCATCTTTCGCATAAGCTGGCACCCATTTATGCCTATTAGTGTATAACCCCTAGAGCCATTCGTTGTCCTGAAGGCCAAACTTGTCGGTCATCTCTGTCCAATCCTTTTCAAATTCACTTTCTGTCAATGAATCATACACTACATTGGACAAGGTGATTTTAATACCTCCGAGTATCCACTGATTTTTGAGGAATATTCTTCATGATACGCCATAAACACCATCTGTGGCGCGTTTCAGGAAAGACTTCCTCGGTGGCTTTCTGCATTGCTTTGCACTGATCAGTAATTATGGCTTTTGGTGCTTTATTTAACATACATGCCAACCAGGATTTGAACAACCATACAAAAGTCTCCGGATGTTCTCATTTGACAATAGACCACATCCCAAAAGAATTGATTCCCCATGATGATTTCCACAAACAAAAGGAGCAAAAGGCATGTAGAATTTGTTTGTTAGATATGTCGCATCAAACGTCATGACATCTGGGAAAAGATTCATATGCAGCTCTACTTCCTGCACCTGCCCAACAAACATTTCTTAGTCGGGAGTCCTCGTCCAAGTCCATGACATAGAAAAAAAGTTAGAATTCCTGGACTGCGTGCGAAGGAAGTATCGATAGAATTGCATTTGCATCTCCAGCACCAAGCTTCAGCCTTCTTTCCTCTTGCGGATAATTCATGCAGTCCTTTTCACCAAGTTGAAGATTTTCGTAGCCTCCAGCTTGCACAAGTGAGCTGAAATTCTTGTTCACACGAATTCCTGCTGTCATTCAACTCTAGTCTTCTCTTAGCGTACAAGTCGAGTTTCCTGTGACATCTAAGAAATCTTGCTTTACCTGGATTCAAACCATGATTATGCCCAAGTGTAAGAGAAGATAAGCGGTACTTCTTATCAGGACCATGGAGAGAAAGATTTTATTTTAGCTGGACAGTCCATCCTTATAGCGGGATTTGGCTTTAGTGTTTTTTAGGAGTATTGAGCCTTGCCCTGTCTGCACTCTGCAGCAAGCAAGGGTGAAGTACCACTGCACGATATCATCTTGCCCAGTTCTGGAGCTTCTCTTTGTTATAGCAAATCCCTTCTTTCGAGCATATCTCTTATAGAAGACAAAAGCATCATCCGGAATAATAAAATCATCATCTTCCATCACTGTTTGTAGACCTGCTTCTTCTTGTGCTTCCTTGAAGGATGCATTACTTGACATTAACTACTGTCATTAAGAGACTAAGGTAATAATTAGAACCCATCAAACAAAATTGTACTTGTGCACTGCATGTCTAATATGGGAACTTCCTAAACAAACCGAGTTCCTTTCAGTTCTGCCCCCTCTGTAGGTTTTTTGTACCTAACCTAAATCGTACGACTAAATCGCTATATATGCACTCACCACTGAAATTCGCTATCACCAGAATTCCCTTGGATATGGGCTGCACAAATGCTCTAGGTTATTCAAATGAAGCATCCACAATAGTTTCCATGTGCCATATGGCCAAAGAATCCATTGATATGATAGGAGATCAAATCTTTATCGTCTCTCCCGAGAAATCAAATCATCGCTTTAATTAAGGATTATACATCGACTAGCAAGGCCAGGCCCCGGCTTGAGTTGACGGACAAAGACTCCTTAGGATCTATTCTGCACATCTTTTGAACCGCGATAAGTTTTGATAATTTTCAGATGAAATGCGGCCTCTCCTTTTGTTTCGGCACCAAATCATTCTTAGGGAGGGTGCTAATGATCCACCAACTTTATGTATGCATTACAAGCACCAAAATTTGAGGTCTCTTTCCCAATAAACAAACAAAAGAACAACTACACCCACTACTGATTAAGAGCTACTATAAATATGGCTTCTGCTATTGCAAGTCTCATGCCCGGTAACAGCTGGTGCATGAACCGATTTATTTAACCTTGGTCTCCCCCTCAGTTCTTCCTAAGGTCTGGGAGTACTACTTGGTGACGTGGACAGTGCAGCTAGCTAGCTTGTAGAATTTGCGATATATGGTCTAACGACGGACGGTGGTTGCATGTGTGTTGCTCGTGGACGTCCCTGCTGCTTGCGCTTGAGCTAGCCATGCATGCATTTGGTGTTTTTTCAGGTGGTCGATGAGGCGAGCGAGGCCACACCTCGCCGTGCCAAATGGTGGTACGTGAGATTCCATAATGTCACCGCGATGGTCGGCGTCGGCGCGCTCAGCTTGCCGCACGCCATGGCTCGTTTAGGATGGTATGTTCTTGTTGTCAAGCGCGCCGTGTCTGAAGTTGCTTAATCTATCGCTAGTGCATGATCAGCTACGTACGTACGCTTGGCTTTCAGATTAACAATCAACTTACACTAATGCTACAATTCCAATCACATGCTCAACTGGAACATCGTTTATTCGATCGGATGACCCTAATCTTTCTGCAGTCCAGCCAGTGAGTCCTGGGGGATCACGTTGTACACGCTGCGGCTGCTGATCGAGCAGCACGAGTGCGTACCGGGCGTGCGGTTCGACCGGTACCGAGGCCTCGGCGCGCACGCGCTGGGCCCACGGCTGAGCCCGTGGGTGGTGGTGCCGCACCAGCTCATCGTGCCCAGGGCGGAGTGTGCCTCGGGCATTGCCCGAGGTCTAGCGAAAAATACATATTAAAAATTAAAATAAAAAGCATAAAATGTCAGCTGAAATATCACATTGGGCCGAAATGTACTGGGCTTGGGCCGGCGCTGCCTCCGCCCCTGATCGTGCCACTCAGCTGCGACATAGTGTACATGGTCACCGGCGGCAAGTGTCTGTAGAAGTTCGCCGAGTCCATTTGTGTTGGCCCAGCTTCTCTCAAACACACGCTTTCACGGTGGACATGACTACACACACGCGAGAAGAAATGGATGAGTGAATATGGAAGAACGCGGAGCACAGAGAAGACAATAGCTTGTTTGCCAAGTCAAAGCCTGCGGCGTTTTCTTGCTTGCTCTTGTATTCACTCAGCTCAAAAGCAAACTTCTAAATACAATGAGTTTAAATAATGCGGTAGCCTACCAAATGATCCTCTAAACCTTGCCACTAACTTGACCACTACATGCATGCATGCACTAACAAACTACATAGCCATTTATTCCATGACTCGTTCGTCTAGCCGCTAAGCTCGGGTCACAACTGCGAGCCTGTGACTAGCTCAAACAAAACACTAACGTTACATGCAAGACTCATCCATGCAAGAACTAGTAAACGTGCAACACACGTGCAACAAGATTAACCCAACAATCACCCCTTAATTTTGTTGCATCTTCTTCACAGCAGTGCCGGTTCATCTTCATCATCCGCCTCAACGAGATATGCATGCACTTTCTCCCTCTTGTTGGTCTTCCGACATTATGAAGCAAAGTGCCCATAATCGTTAAAAATAAAACACCTTACTTTTGTCTTATCAACTCTTCGATACCGACGCCATCGCCACCACTAGAGCCACTGGAGGGGGCCTTGCCTTCACGCTTCAACGATCGGGACTCCCACTCTGCATCCGTTAGGAGAAAATGCTCCTTGTCTCCGTCGTCGTTGCCGTAGCGACGCTCTCCCTCTTCCTGCGTCTTCAACCGCCCGATTAGCTCCTCAATCAACATATTTTTTATGTCGCTGAATTGCTCAATCGTGGTGACGATGGGAGAATATTTCTTGGAAACTGCACGAAGAAACTTTCACACGACGTGAGCCTCTTCTATCTTGTCGCCTAGACCTCGTATCTTGCTGACGATTGACATCAGCCTCATGGCGAAATCATCGATCTTCTCAGTGTCCCTCATGCGCAAGTTTTCAAACTCGCTTTTGAGGTTTTGTACACGCACCTCCTTAATGTGATTAACACTGAGATGCATCGTCTTTACGGTGTCCCAGGCCTCCTTTGCGGTCTCCTTCTTCGTTAGGAGCAGCAGCATGTCTTCCGGCACCACGAGGAAGATTGTCACGAGCGTTATTTGATTTGCCTCTCGTTCACCTCCTCATCCACGATTGCGTTTCACACGCCCTGAGCGTGCATGAACACCTTCATCTTCATAGCCCAAGTCGTGTAGTTGCTCCTCGTGAGCAAGGGATACAAGAGGGAGATGCTGCCCTCGCGCGCCGACGCCTTCGGCACGCTCCCATAGCCTATCTTCTGAATGCCCCCGTCGCTGGTGACATTTCTCGGCGAGCTCGGACGCAATATGGATTGAGGTGTACACGAACACAAACTCTGGTACCAAATGTTGCCCCAGCCTCTCTCAATCACACGCTTTCACGGTGGACACGACTACACACACGTGAGAAGAAATGGAGTTAATATGGAAGAACACGGAGCACATAGAAGACAATAGCTTGTTTGCCGAGTCAAAGCCTACGTCGTTTTCTTGCTTGCTCTTTTATTCACTCGGCTCAAAAGCAAACTTCTGAATACAATGAGTTTAAATAATGCGTCAGCCTACCTAATGATCCTCTAAACCTGACCACTAACTTGACCACTACATGCATGCATGCACTAACAAACTACATAGCGAGTTATTCCATGACTCGTTCGTCCGGCCGCTCAGCTTGGATCGCAACTGCGAGCCTGTGACTAGCTCAAACAAAACACTAAAGTTACATGCAAGAACTAGTAAACGTGCAACACACGTGCAACAAGATTAACCCAACAGTGTGCCCCACGCCCACGCCGCTGCACTAGTCCTACTGGATCTACATCTTCGGCTCCTTCCAGTTCCTGCTCTGCCAGCACCCCAAATCTCAACTCCATCACTGTCGTCTCCCTCGCCGCCGCGGTCATGTCTCTCAGGCACGCTTGCACGTACACCTAGTCATGTTTGTTTTCCCTAGCATCTCATGTGTCACGCATGCGTGGCATGCGTGCATGTCTGACGCGTATGTGCACGTGCGTGTTCAGCTACTCGACCATATCGTGGGTGGCGTGCCTGACACGGGGGACGGTGGGGGATCTATATCCTGTGCATTCAAGCTACCAATGCAGAGGATCTACATTACATGATATTAGATAGCGATCTCCACCGTCCGATCAAAAATCAAAGACCGAGATCAATAGCTAAAATACTTTTCGATGCGGTACATATTTCATTTTTGCTGTAGTGTTTTACTACAGTGCCACATAGAACGCTTTTATGCACTCGCAAAACATTGTTCGCACAGTGACTCACTGCAGTAATGTAGAGGATCCGGATCCGCCGATGGGTAGGGTGAGCTATGTGTACAAGGCTGGCACGGTGACGAACTCGGCGTTCCGGGTGTGCAGTGTGCTGGGGCAAGTGGCGCTCGCGTACGCAAGGCACAGCGTGGTGTTGGAGATCCAGGCCATGATTGTCGTAGGGGAGGCCCATCGGCCCTAGCGATCTAACGAAGACACCAAGCCAGGGGTATCCCTCGACTTAGTCGAAGAGTAATACCCGTTCGTACAGAGCGAATGGTGCGGAAAGGCTGTCGAATGCAGCTTTGACTAGAAAGTACAACACAGTGTAGAGCAAAAGGGTCGAGAGCCCTCACTCCAGGCCACCTCGCACGGAGCGAAGGGGGTCCAGGGAGCCCTTATTTTGTGCTTGGCTCGCATGGAGCGAAGGGGGTTAAGGCTACTGGTGAGCCAGGAGTACCGACGCGGTGGACAAGGTCTATGAAGGTCCATTATGCACCAAAGGCTACACCTAAGGGGTTACAAAGACCCTGAAGCTCTTTTAGTCTTATTGGGAATAAAAAGACAAGTTTCCTTATTTCAATATCTTTTCCCTGTCTTCGAGGACCTCCCATGTTTTACCCCTTCGCATTGTAGAGCATAGGGGTAGGGCCACCACTATAGCAAGCTTTGGCGTCCGCTAGAAGTAATCCACGACGTTGGTACCTCCTCTCCTTAGTTCTTCCCGCATGGCGCATGACAGTTGGGAGTGAACACGAAGGTTGTGAGAGCGACGACTGACGAGCACTTATGGGACGAGATGGTGAGATACGTATGGGCCATCGAGAGGGCATATGGGCCTTGGTGGCTTGGTCTATCAGTGAAACTATGGAAGGCCAAAAGGCCAAGACCAACAAGGCAAGAGTTAAGCAGTGAAGCACTAACCCTAGGCTGGCAATGGCAAGGTCCTCCTCTCCAGCGAGCACATGGTGGTTCGAGCGTAGGCGGAGGGGGAGCCGAGGAGGTGATTGGGGACGAACGAGCGGGTCGATGATGGTTGGGGCACAAGCATAGACGACGCAATGGCGGAGGGCGAGATGATTGGGGGCACAACGGGGCCATGGAGGTGATCGGGGCCTTGCGGGCACGGCAGGTAGCGGCTAGCTAGCAGCAGTGCGTGCGGCACCTAGCGTCGGCCAGCAATGTCTACCTCTAAGACATCTAAGGCAAACTCTAATAGTAAGTTGATCCAATGATTTGCTAATTTATTTTGTAGGAATTGATTTAAATTAAATGATTTGTTGGTTTTGATTTTGAATGGTTGATTATTTGATTTGCTATAAATGGATTTGAAGAGTATTTTAGCACTACGTCGATTTCGAGGCGAGAACTCGTGCAAGCGGAACCGCTACCATACACGTATGAGCTTTAATATTGGATAGTAGTAGTGGTACACGGCTACACATCGTCATAGCTAAGATTTAGTGTTGGACCCGCCACTGGAAGAGAACAAGTGGTCACTTTCTCTAATGTCTACTTTATTTTCACTATCAGAAACTTAGTTCCCAACGCCTATATATTTACCATGTGTCTAGAAGGAAACACTCAGACAAGTCCCGAGTGTTTAATAGTACACTCGGGACAGGAGTCAGCACTCGATAAAAATAACTTTCCGAGTGTTTCTCATGACACTCGGGAAATCAAGACGGGAGATATATAAAAACGAGATCTCAACATGGTCTGGACGGGGTTAAACATAATCCCGCGTGCATAAAAATAGAAACACTCGGGAGAGAAAGGGAACATGCGCCCTTTTTCCCACTGTACTTTTTTTGGCTACTAACCCTACATCCCCACCCACTTGATCCCCAATCCTCCTGCTCCCCTTCCCCCTCCCCCTCCCCCTGTGCCCGGCACCTTCCCTCCTTCTGCGTTCGCGCCGCCCGCCTCCGAAAAAGAAAACACGACCTTATTCATACAAGCACATCACAACTCACACGATTCAGTATTCACCATGGATGAAAATTAAACTTCTGCTATTCTACTGCAGCTCCCCTGCATGTTGTGGCTGAAGATCAAGAGGCCTCCGAGGTTCAGCGCGTCGTGGTTCGCCAACTGGGAAATACTAGTGCACATCTTGTGACACTTATATCTGAAGCAAGCGTGCACGTAAGTTGGGAGAGTTCGGGGTTTCATTCAGACTAGTAGTTTTTATCACTGGATTCTTTTTTTCAGGGGTGCATCGTTATTGGAGTTCTGCTGATGATCGCTTCTACCATCGGCGGGTAAGAACTAAGAAGCATCATCCAGGATGCATCGACCCTCCAGTTCTACTCTTGATGGGGCTATATTTGCTATGGCTGCATGTGTGATGAATGTCATCAATCCAAGAAATGTTGTAGCATCAGTTGCCAACGATAGGCCTGCAGATGCTGACTTAATTTGTAGGATGGCCTGCTTCTGCAAAATGTCCTGACATACGAATGGAAATGGTGCTTCAGTGACGAGCCCTAACTTAATAAACCTTTTTCATACGGTGTTACAAACTCGGATGAATAATACGAAGGACATTGCGTTCTGAGTTGAACGTGTGCATTGTGTGTCCACATCTGTTGCATGGTTGCATTTCCAGGGAAGTACAATCTGAAAAATCGATGGTTTTTTCTAGAGGGCAAAACTAAAGCCAAAGCAAGCAGCACATCACCTATGCTATCGATCAGAACCATCCGCTTATCCGATCGGACGATCCCTCTTGCTTGCAATCCCCACGGCAGTGGCCTCACGAACCGCACTTTCCAAAGTCGGAGTGTGGCGTGACGAGAAAGGCCACCTACACAAGAACTCGTTCAAGACAACCGTGTGCCGCCGCACCGCACCGCGGCCATGGCGGCGCGACCCCTCCCCCTCCTCCTCTGCAGCGCCTCCTCCTCCTACCTCGCCACCCTCCTCGCTCCTCCCCCGCCTTCCCCTGCCGCGCGGCCGCGCGGCCGCTGCTCTCACCCGGCTGTTCAACCCCGCGCACCGGCATCGTCCCTTCGCCGCGGCGGCGAGCAGGGGGCCGGGCCCCTCTGCCGTGCACGGCCAAGCGTGGCAGCGAGGTAGTCTCGGACGATGGGGGCGGCGCGCGCGTGCTGCTTCAGGCGGCGCTGTGGGGCGCCGAGGCCGCCTACATACTCTGGCTCTTCCTCCTCCCATATGCCCCGGTCCGTACCGTAAACACAAATCTTTACTTTCTAGTCTTCTTTGCGTGTCGCTAGCTCAACGTCAACAAATTTCGAAACACTTGCTTCTATGAACTGGAGTACAATTTACGATTAGTAATGCATTAGTGCGTCCCGATGTACTAACTTAGCAATTAGCGTTGGTGTTTAGCAATCTTTTAACTCATTGGCATCGTCATGCAGGGCGACCCGGTGTGGGCTATCTCGCAATCCACGATCAGTGGCCTCATTGGCCTGTCTCTCAACTTCTTCTTCATCCTGCCCTTGCTCAATTCCGGTACGCCTAAATTTAAGTATTTTCGTAAGTAGTATATCAACTCATAGTTCACAGCATTATGGCCATGATTCTGTTGGTGAGTTTGCTGGGCTGTAGCTGGAGTTCACCTGCTCGAATCCCCGGTGCTTCACCCAGTAAGAAACTGGCCCGTATTTTCTTGTTACATTGTCATTGTTGTTGTGGCTTGTGGGTACCGTATGTGTGCTAATTCGGTCGTGTTCGCTTGCCTAGATGGCCGAAGGATTGTTCAATTTTGTGATTGCCTGGACACTGATGTTTGCGCCGCTTCTCTTCATGGATTCTAGGAGGGACCGGTACAAGGGATCGCTCGACGTCTTGTGGGGCTTTCAGATGTTCCTCACAAATAGTATGATCTGATCTCCTTAACAACAACAACAAAAAAACTTCCCAGCGCATGAATAGAACAGTTCAGGTTATCTAACAGCAATTTTTGTTTCTTTAGCTTTCTTGATACCTTACATGGCAATCCGGCTCAATGATCCCGATGAGGACCAGTCTCCACCACAAACATCACAATTGAGTTCAGTTATGGTGAGAGGTGCATCAGTTGTAGGCATAACTGGCGGCATGGTCTGCATTTTGTCGATTGTTTGGGCTCTCTTTGGCCGTGCAGATGCTGACTTTGGAGGCATTTTGGAACGGTGGCAGTTTGCTCAGAGTTATGTCTTTTCGGAGCGGCTTGCTTACGCATTTCTCTGGGACATATTGTTATACTCGATATTCCAGCCATGGTTGATTGGAGACAATCTTCAGAACGTGAAAGCAAATTCTACTGAGTTTGTGAATGTAGTGAGGTTTCTCCCAGTTGTTGGCCTTGTTGCCTACCTCTTGAGCTTAGAAGAGACAAGGAATTAGCTGTTATGCTGTGTTATTTTGTTGTAATTTTTTGATCATGTGGATTATGTTAATACTGACTGGTATACATTTGAAAGAATTCTGCACGTCGTGGTAAATAGAATTTTTTTGCCCAGAAAATTATCTTTCAAGAGTGCTTGTTTGAACTAGAATTCAGTGATACAAATGCAATGGAAAATTACTTTTTCAGACATAACACACAGACGGACATACTACTCCTTCCAACTGCTAAATCCAATTGCTCTTATATCTCTAAGAAAACCTCCAGAAAACAACTAAAATTCTCTCTAAGAAAACCACCAGAAAACAACTAAAATTCTCTCTGACATAATTCTAGTTTTTTTTCCCCAAATGCTCTCGGCAGAGGATTTCTTCAGAAAGCTATAACTGACGGCAATGCCATTAAATCAAGTGCAACAGAAATGACATCAACTATCAGCTTGCACCCGCTGCTATATCCCGGCGGCTGGCTGCTCGTCCTCGGTGATACTGTCGTCAGTGGTGGCGTCGGTGTCACCGGCGCCTGCATCGACGGAGCAGTGGAGTTCCCATTCGTGCGTGGCAGGTTCACCGGCGGTGATGGTGCTGGTCCCACTGAAAGAAGCCCTTCAAGAGAGTTAATTTCAAAGAGAATCTTCAGTAAGTAGCAAATCCCTGACACGAAGAAAAGCATTCTGCACGTAGAGATTGGAAGCTGCGCGCATGCGATGGAATGAATGCAAGATACGAGGCTGCAATTACAACAAGCTCTTAGTTACCTGCGCAGGCGCCGGTGGCGGGCGGGAGGTTGAGGCGGCAGAGGGGAGGCAGCTCCAGCACGCGCGACATGTTCATGGCAACGGGGACGCCACTACCGGAAAAACGTCCTTTGCCCAGAGCCTCTATTTTTGCTGAGAGTAAAAACGCGGGCTCTCGGCAAAGAAGCCGTTTGCCGAGCGCGGCTCTCGGCAAACACGGGCCGTTGGGAACTGATAAGATTGCCGTGGGCCTGCATCTCGGCAAACAATAACTCTCGGCGAAGTGGGCCATTTTGCCGAGAGCCCCGCTCGGCAAAAAATGTCCGTCGGCAAAATGGACCTTTGCCGTGGGCCGCGCTCTCGGCAAAATCAGGCTCTCGGCAAAACATTGCCGTGGGCCCATAGCCGTGACCTGCCCTGACGGCGTCACCGCTTTGCCGAGAGCCCCACCGTTACGGCTCTCGGCAAAATTGTTTGCCGAGCGCCGCTTTCGGCAAATATTTGCCGAGAGCCCCTCCCAGGCTCTCGGCAAATGTGGTTTCTATATTTCATGTGCATGTGTTTCTCTTCTCCTAACTCTCTCCAATTAAATTATTTTTTCTTTCATATGCTCCAAACTTTTTTTCTCTATACACATACTACAAAGTTGTACTCAATATTAAAATTTTGTGTATTTTTGTAATTATTTGCTATATATAATTAATTAATTGCATTTCAAGGAGTTTTTTTAATCGATTAAAATCTGAACAGCGATTGATTTAAACACGGGAAAAAATTAAGTAGAAAATGATATTAATGCTATTTATGCATTATTGGGGGCAAATAACATCTTGTTGACGTTTTTTTCACCTTTTATTTTACGAATCGAAGACCACGAACATATGTCGCCGAACGATTTAAAAATTCTTAAAAAAAGGAAACGAATTCGGAAAATTGTGATATTTGCAATGAAGTCATGGTATCACACTTGGAGGCTGTGGTAAAAATTGAAAATGTTTCGCGCAAGTGGTTGCGTATGATTCTTACAATCTGAGACATCTCCGAATAAGTTTCATAAAGTTGAGAAGGATCCATTAGGATTTTCAAACAATCTCACGGTCGAATTAGTTTTGGAGTTCCAAACTTTTTGTATAGCCATTAGAGAGCATAAGTTGTAACACGGCAAAATTTCGTATTTTTCCGGAGCCGTATGCTATTTATTAATTTTTTGGATATTCTTTGCGAGAGCTTGGAGGATTGCTCTCGGCAAAGAGCCGCTGCCGAGCAACCGGGCCCGCTCTCGCAGATTTCTTTTACCTAGCCTGGATCAATGGTTTGCCGAGAGTCGGCTCTCGTGAATAGGTTTCTTGAGAGTCTGCGCTTCGGCAAATGTTTTTTTTTAGAAATATCATTTTTTTGTTCAGTTTGTTAGACGAATAAAAAATATTTAAAAAAACTTTTCTTTGCCGAGAGTAGCTCTCGGCAAATAATAATTTTTAATTTTTTTTAAATTTTTTTGTGCAGTTAGCTAGCTAAAAAATGCGAACGAAATTTGAAAAAAAAACGTTGCCGAGAGCCGGATCTGGGGGCTCTCGGCAAAGGGGAATGTTTGCCGAGAGCCTCCCAGATCGGGCTCTCGGCAAAGTGGCTTCCCACTTAACCGTTTCGAGCCTCCCAGATCTCTCTCACTCTCTCACTCTTAGCCGCCGCCGTTCCCCCTTCCCCTCGCTCGTAGCCGCCGCCGTCCCCCCTTCCCCTCGCTCGCAGCCGCCTCCCCCTTCCCCTCCCTCGCAGCCACCGCCACCGCCGCCTCCCCCTTACCCTCCCTTGCGGCCGCGTCTCCCTCCCTCTCTTGAGCTGACCCACACATCCCCGAAGAGAGAGAGAGAGAGAGAGAGTGGAGGAGGAGGAAGGTCTCTTCGGATCGGAACTAAGTAAACACTCGATCCATCTCCCGTTCTTGGCCAACTGATGTAAACATTCAATGCTTGACTAAAATTCCAATGCGTGTAATATTAATGTTTCTGCAGGTTTTAGTTTGTATATGATTTTACAGAATGCTAGTGATTGATCCTTGTCCTTTTTAATGTAATATCTAGGACTATGATGTGCTACACCAGGTGATAATTGTTTCCAGAAATGTTGATTGTGCCTTAAGGTTCTAGTGACAGTTAACAGTGCAAATATTTTTAGTTTTGTAATACACTTGAGTGGGCAAAGCATGTAACAGTACTTGAGGTGGGCAAAGCATGTAGCAGTACCAGGCATCTTAAACAGCAATCATTATTTGTTATACAAATTGCTATGTGCTTTTTTTTTGCTGCACGAATTAGTTTATTAGTTTGGAGTAACCTTACTCATTCCTATGCCTTCTCTTTCCTGTCCTTCATGGATTGATTCTTTCCTTCCCTCAAAAAAATGAATTGATTCATTGTAATACATCTCTTTATATCTCTGTGTTCCTTTGGAGTTCCTCATTAGATTGCTGGTTTGTTTGTACAATTGCTTCACTCTTAAAACATTATTATGATTTGAAGTTAAGAATGCATGATTTTAAACAGTTGAGGGAATTTGTTTAAAAAACAGTTTAGGGAATTTGTTTAAAAAACAGTTTAGGGAATAAAATTGTGAAATATGACCTATGCATTGAGAATATCTAGGAACAGTTTGTTTAAAACCAAGGGCTGGAGTTCAGCCATTCATTTTAAGGAGAGGAGAATACAACACCGGCCCCTATCTCTGATTGCCTTCGGGTGGTCTAGACATGTGCGTCTCATGTTTACTTTTGAATAAAGCTGTATCTCCAGATACGGAATCTATTGTTGATTAATTAATTTGCTGAGATCGACTGACTGACCTGAGCTACGATCCATCCATATGGTCAGTGCCTTCTGCTCCTGGGAGAGCGTCTGATGCTCTGAGCCCCACAGGTTGCTGTAGCCTTCAGAGAAGGCCATTGACCTGATCATGGCGCTTGGGTAGTACCCAGGAGAAGGCTGTGCTTCTGATGGATGCAGCATGGCAAGTGCTAGGAGCCATGCAACTAGAAGAGCAATCTGCAGTGAGATAGCATTATGCATTTGCATCATCTTTGAAAGTTCAGACTAGCTAGCACTTGCCAGCAGTTCCTGCAAAAGGAGTTGTGACTGGTGTGAGCTTCACAAGTGTGTGTGTGTGTGTGTGGTGTGTGCTTGTTCCAGTTCCACTCCTGCATGGGGCTATATATAATGGGAGTGCCTTGGGTCCTACCTGGTGTTAATTTTTAAATTACATGCATGTTGATCTTGTCACAGCTGTACGTAATTAAAACGAACCAGTGGCGATCATATCCCTGAGTAGCATGCATGAATCTTAATCCACATTAGTTCATGGAATCTAGCTAGCTAGCTAATGGCACTTATCAATCTTAGCTGCACTAGTAAATGCTTTCATAGGAAAAATCATGACAGCAAGCAATCATTACATACATTGAATCGTTGCAGAAGCTTAAAAATCTTTTGCCTCGTCCTCTTGAAATTTCCAATCGAAGCAGTACTGTATGGTTCTTGCTCCCAACGGTTTGGTGTATCAAGCTTTGGTGTTGTCTTGTGATCAGTGATGGAGTTTCAGAAAATTTCACTACTTTACTGTTGAGTTGTGTTTGCCAATTTTGATTCATTGTCTTTGCCAATTTTGAGTTGACGTTATTTTGGCGATTACATATTGGCGATGTCAATGATGACATAGTTGCTCCTTTGGAAAGTGTTGAATATTTCGACATGGCTGATAGTGATGATGAGAGCTATGATCCAAATAATCCGATGGGGATGATTATTTCTAATACATGTAATATTATGTTATTTCAAATTATGCTTTATTTATTTTGCATCTCTTTATAATAATGTCTTGTTTATGATCCATCTAATCCGATCTTATTGTTTATGTCTTGTAGGTGATTGTGCAAAGATGGCGGGCCGCAGAGCCTCATGGTGGTCAGTCGCTTTACGACACGGGGCGAGACACCGTGGCCCTCAGTGAAGGCTGGGGTCGGCACCACCTCGGGGAGGAGGAAGAGGACGGCGGGAGGAGGCCTAGGGTGCCACCGCCTCGGCCTGCAGCAGCCAGCAGCACTGAGCCCGAGGAGGAGCGGGAGGAAGAGCGGTGGGCGAGCGTGCTCGGCGAGGAGAGGCCGAGCCGCAGTCGAGCAGAGGCCGAGCACTGGACGTGCAGGAGGAGCGGAGGACGAGCAGAGGTTGAGGCGGAGGTTCCAGCCCACTGAACCTCGGTGTCTACTAACGAGGTCCGTGAGCCTACCCGAGCGGCCGATACCGAGGCTCTACGCCGGTCATTCGACCCGTTGGGCAAAAGTACGTAACTTTACATTCTTTTCGCTCCTACATATGATAGAATCACAATGGAAACTAACGCTTTTTCTTAATCACTTACGCAGTCTTGGAAGGTCGTGGTCCTGTGTGCTCACAAAGGTTGCCCAATGGCATCCTGGGTCTTCTCTGCAGGAACACTTCCAGCTTGGTTCGCTACGCCAAGATCCGAGCCGGCCTACACGTCGAGCACTCGTCGCCGCCGATGCGGAGGATTTAGACGGGCCGCGTCACGAATGCGTGGCGGGGCGGGTTATGTGCGAGTTTTGGGTAAGTCTTCCTCCCACTACTTTGCTCAATACATTGCATTCGCGAGTTTCTTGAACCAGTGTATTGATACATCTTTTCTATATGCGGACTTCTTCAAATGCGCCGAGGACTACGAGCGAGGCGCTAAAGGCGTTGGCCAAATCTTTTAGAGGTCGCATCTCGGACATGCATTACGAGGCGCGGCTCCGTGCCATCATCGACATCGTGCCGCCTACGAGCATCGGAAGGTAAAGAAAGAAGATGCAAGATTAATGCATCGACCAAAGAGCGAGACTGAAGGTAAATATACAACATCAATATTGATTTCTTACGAGATTGGGTGCGCTTGAATTGTTCTTATATCTCATCAATGTACTTGATGTCGTCACAGTGCCTCTGGCCAGTGCGCCAATAAAACGCGGCCTGGCGGATGATGGTCGACAAAGTGGGTGAGTGGCAATTGGGCGGATAACCACACCGCCCTCCGAACGGCGCTTCTCGATGCCGTGTATCACACCACCGTGGCAACCTTAACATCCACGAATACGGGCTAGATGGGTACGTGACTTGGTGTAGCTTCATTTATTCTTTCGACGCTTATTCTCGCATGATTTATAATCGTCTGCTTTTTCTCGCATGGTTGCACATCAAAACCAACCATGCGGAGAGCTCAAGTCATGGGTTCGCCCACAAGGGTAAGGCGACAGACAACATCGATTGAACCCGGACGACCAATAAGTCGTTCACCAACGAGCATCCCCGAGCGCATCGGTCAAGATACCGAGGCGGCAAGGGAGTCCATGGGCGGATCGGATCCGCACACCGCGGACATTGACGGCGACATCGTCATGAGGGTGGGAGGAGGCAAGAAGCATGGGCGGTACCTCATCGGCAACAAAGACGCTCGACCCGCACACCACTCCCACTCTCTCACAGTCCGGACAAGCAAAGACGAGCGGGAGCGTGCCCATACGCCAAGGCAGACACTTGACGCATCGTGTGGCAAAGACTACAAGTTATTTCGCTTTTATTCGTCGTTCATTGGTTTTACATTCCTCGAAATTGCTTGTAACAATGCGGTGAAAAATTATAGGCCCAGGTGCATGCGCTCGAGGAGCATAAGGCTAGGGTCGAGGAAGAGCGACAGAGGAGCGGGCGAGGTTTGACGCCTTGGCTCAAGATCGTGGCAAGTCTTGGCGCCACGATGGGTCGCCGGTGCCACTAGAGCTGTTCGCTCCTCCACCGCCTGACCCATACCCGCCTTTACTCATACGTGAGTTCAACTTCTCTAACAAAAGCTCTTTCTCGTGCATGTCGGCCATCGTGCCGTTGATATGTGATGGGAGGCCTTCGTGTCGTTGATATATATGTGTGCCGCCATCGTGCCGCTGATATGTGGTGGCGGCCATCGTGCGTTGGTTTTCTTGCGAGTTTTGGAAACCCCACCGCGCGGGGAGGTGTCAGAAATTTTGATGTGTCTAGGCTTAGATTACAATTTTATACCTAGTTCGCAAATTTTGACTTGTCTACGCTTAGATTACAATTATATGCCTTAGTATTACTATAATTACTAATTTTTCTTCTCCTTTGTGCGTAATCAATCTATGGGTTCGAATGATGTGCCCGAGCAATTACCGTCGGGAGGGTCGGGTACTACCAGATCAAGAATGCATCGTGACCCATCGATCGCCCGTCGGGAGGATCGGGTATCCACACCTTCCGCTGCAAGCAGCCATTACCGTCGGGAGGGTCGGGGTGGGAGTCTTGGGGTGAGTCTGTTGTTCTTCATCATGTATTAGCACTTTGTGACATGAACTTGTGTGAGATGAACTTAGCACTTTGAGATGGACATGTGTTGTTGGATTTGAGATGTTTAGATGGATGATATATTTGTGATATATGTGATGTGGATGATATATTTGTGATATATGTGATGTGGATGACATATTTGTGATATATGTGATGTGGATGATGTGTTATATTTGTGAAATATGTGTTGTTGAAGTGGAAATATAAACAAAAATAAAAAATGCTCTCTGGACTCTTTGTCGAGAGCTTAGCTCTCAAGACATCGTCCTCTTTGCCGAGAGCTTTGTTCTCGGCTCTCGGCCAATATGCCTCTTTGCCGAGAGCCTAGCTCTCGGCAAATAGGCAGTTTTGCCGAGAGCTTAGTCTCAACTCTCGGCAAAACGCCTCTTTGCCGAGAGCTAGGCTCTCGGCAAGAGGCGATTTGCCGAGAGTTGAGACCAAGCTCTCGGCAAAGAGGCAGATTTGCCGACGGTCGCTCTCGGCAACGAAATTCTTTGCCGACGGTCGCTCTCGGCAAAGAAGTTCTTGTCGACGGCGATGCGCTCTCGGCAAACAAGTCGTCACACCGCTTAACGATCGCTTGGCGCTACTGTGGCAACCCGGTTTTGCGAGAGCTATAGTTTGCCGAGCTCGTTGTTATTACTCTCGGTAAATATTTTGCCGAGAGGGGCTCTCGGTAAAGAATCCTTTGCCGGTAGATGTTTTGCCGACGGCTATTTGCCGAGAGCTGCTCTCGGCAAATAGGTTGCCGAGCGTCAACTCGTCTTTGCCGAGAGCTTGCGCGCCGGAGCCGGAGTGCCGGACTGGCTGAGGGCCTGGCAGAGGCACAGGGGCTCGTCGTGCACCATGCTCCCCAGGTTGGCGCAGCACGTGTCCGACGGCGCCGTCGACGAAGGGGAGGTAGGGTAGGAGGCGGATGAGGTCGGTGCTGCAGTTGAACGCCTGTCCGGGCTGCGGCAGTGGCGCCGGCTGGGCGCCAACATCGGGGAGGGAGACTAGCAGCAACGCGACGCAGAAAACAACAGCTGAAGCCATTGATGCGTCCTTTTCCTACTCCTTTTCTGCATACTCTCGATCTTGTGATTGATCGAGTTCTTTGGAGATTGGTTGCTGAGATGTTGGGATTTATATAGCGTTAATCGGAGGAATCGAAGATGCATGGGAATGGTGTGCTTCTGGGGTGATGCTTTCTGTGAAGTGGAACGTTGCATGCATGCTTTGCAGTTTGTTACCAGATTTGTGCGTGAAGGGCTGCATGCGGATGGGGAGTTTTGTGTGAATGGAGCGTTAGGATTGCTTCGGAGGCTTCGAGGAGTAGGTGGCAGGCATGGGGGTGGTGTGCTTACCTTGTTCACTCTGTAGGTTGGGGGTTTCCAACTTTCCATGAACTGCAATCAACTGTTATCCGTCTGAAGAATCAGCTGTTACCAGCCATTCGGTTGGACTAGGGTTTGTTTAAACCATTCAATTTTTGGACCATGCTCTCCCTCAATGCTGTACAAATCTATCCCAGCACGCCACATGGCCCCGACCCCCGCCACTGCTCGTCTCCTCTCCCACCACCACCGTCTAGCCGTTCTTCCCACCACCACCGTCCAGCCGTTCTTCCTCCCCTCGGGCGACTACCCCCCATCCGATCCACCACCGCCGCTAACCTCTCTTCTTGTTGCTCCCGCCGCCTTCCACCGCCCTCCTCTAAGCCCGCGGCCGGTGGCACAATCCCCACCCCGCCATTGGTCCTCCCCACCCCGTCCGCCCTCTAAGTTGGGAGGCTCCGGTGATCTTGAACCCTAACCCAACATCGGCGGGAAATGACGCGTCAAAGAGGACAACAACGACTTTGCCGGCCGGCTCCAAGGGGATCACAAGGTCAAAAATTCAAATGATATGCATACATTTTTTTTTCATTCGATAGATGTATAGCAATTCTGTTACTGCTGATCACTTGTTGCCGTTGGTTTTGCAGACTTTCTGGGTCATGAACTTGATGGACATCGGAGTTTTTATTGGGCTGTATGTGATTGAAAGCCTAAAAGCAGGCCCATCTTTGCATTTTGGGCTGACAAGAGCTCTGTAACTCTGTTGCACTTCATTCATCTCGGCCTTTCTCTCAAGTTCCAACCATATATGGCGGTGAGCAAAGCCTTGGACTGTCGGACATTGATGGCTGCAAAGCGGCGATCAAAGGCTGGCGTACGTGAAGCCAAAAGTTCGGTAAGCTTCGTACTTGCGATTAAACAAAAGTGATATATGACTCATCATCTCATGATCAGCGATGATCGATCACGATCAGCCACCGAAGTCAACACGGTACTTGAAAAATTGATGACGAGATCTTTGGTCTCCAATCCTCCTTGATCCATGAGAAGGAGGTAAATTTGCACAAGTACACTCTCGTGTACCTTGACGATTCAAAGCAAGCCTAGCTATATCTAGATCCTACAGGGGCGTACACAAAACCGTATCTACTTATTCGGTCCAGGTACTCGTTGGATTCGCCCGTTTAATGCAAAGATGCATGCGTGCCTGGATGTCCAACTAATTGACGAGCACACGTTACGCGATCGGAGCCACCTATACGCACGGCCCTTAAAACGGAGCAGAACTGCAAGAATCCATGTACCATACGGCTGATGAAAACTACATGTGCGCGCAGGCAGCAAGTCATTCGAGGCTTGCATTGCCTCCGCACTCACCCGCGTCGGTCACGGGCGGCGAATCGTCGGAGATTAAAGCCAACTAGTGGTGTGTTTGATTGGACCATGCACGCAATGCAACGCAAACCCTCCGAAGCTTTCAATGCCATCAATGGCAAGGAGAGAAGAGGGCGAGTGTGGGGTTTGGTAAACAGCCAAATCATGCAACTATTTTTTGGTACTGCGCTGCTAGCAGAAGAGAATTGAGTCAACATTGATGGAAGCACTTAGCTGGACATCTTGGATGTCTTTGACAGGGGCTTCAGCTTGCTCAGTGCAAATTGGGCGTCGGCTTCCCTAAGAATTGGTTGTGGCCACATCTTGGTTTTGAATGCGTAATTAAGCTTCTGGTAGCTTTAAGTCGAAGCTCAAAGCGGTATTTTTTTTAGTTCTCTCCTGCTCTTTAGATCCTACCTAAGTCTTATACAAAAGAATGTAATGTTATTAGCAGTATTGTCGCCAAAAAAAAAAAAACTTGCAGTGTCAGGCTATCAATCTGTCCTATGCACATGTGATGGCCAGTGTTTGGGTGGAACATGTCTTCGGATGAATCTGCAGCAAGAACTTGGCACTCCCAGATTGACCCCCTTTGAGGGCACTCAATTCCAACCACATTCAGGGCCCCCGCATCCTGCTACATGCTACCGATCCAACAACACACAAGCTAGGGTATGGTACAGTTGTGTTTAAACACACCCCCTGACACGCAGTAAGGCCAATTCAAATGTCTGAGACCAGCGGCATTGAATCGTTTTACAGGAGAGAATAATGGTCTCAGATGATCAGATCAGTAGTAAAAGGCATCCCGTGTGGATAATATTATTGCCCGGGGGCCATACAGCCTTGGGGTAAAAAACAAGTCTGCAGGGCACACAACAAACTTGCGAAGGGACAGGTAAACAAATACAACAGGAAGAACCGGGGTGGGGGCTAAAAAATGATGTGAAATTCTGTGCCAAATTGTTTTACTATACGTTTGAATCCGACTGAACATTGCTATAAACTACAAGTTCAAAACTTAGCTGCCATGGAATCTTTTAAAGTTTATACTTTCAGATAAAACTCCTGCCAGAGATATTGAAACCTACCGTTACTAGAGAAAACACTTCTATGTTCAACTTATATAGAAGTGCATCGATTCTTATAGCCAAATAGAATCTCGACGAGTTTAATCTGCACCAACCTATAGATATCCATAAATAAAGATTTGTGCGGTGAAATACTTTCTTTTAGATCCTTATTCCGAAAAGATTAAAACTTAATGTTGCTTGCATGTAACTCGAGTGTTTTTTAAATGTAGTAAGACGATTTCATGACCATCCAATCACAATCACATATCCTAGATCTCTCCCTCCCCTCCCCCGCCCCGCCACCGCCACCTCGCGCCTTCTCCATCTAGCTGCCATCGCCATCGCAACGCCTCCCACCTCCACTGCCTTGCTACCTCCGGCATCGACAACAAACACAATCCTAAATCATCCGTGCAAGGAGAGAGAAGGGATGGGTTGGCTATCGAGTTTTGTCGAGCTTAGTTCGAAATTGATTTATTTTGATTTAGTATAATCTTATTTATAGTTTAGAAGCAATTTTGTAATCTAGCTAACTAGCTGAGCCCGAGCGTAATAGTGTTTCACTTAAAATCAACTTATTTTCAATTAAAAAAAGAGCGTAATCGGAGTAATTTTGAACCGAGCCCACGACTCTAGAGATGGAGACATTGCTAACATGCGAATCCCACAGAGGATCCGACAGTGCAAAATTCAACTGGTTTTCTATAGTTTTCAGCCAACTTATGTATAACAAATCCGTTAAAATCTTCTGTAAAAGAGCTCTCTCACACAAAAACAGTTTGGAGACAGTAGCCCAAATCAAAACCCAAGACACAGGTGCATGGAGACAGTGGTGCAAAGCATATAGGCGGGTAGGTACATGCAACAATGCCGTCACTGCACTGCTGCACGCACCTGCCATTGCTCAGGGATTCCTTGGAGTGGCATTGACGCCTATCTTAGCTGCCTGTGTACGTGCCTGCCTGCCGGCGCCATTCCTTGGATCTCGCAGCCTTTTCAGTTTTTCTCCCACACCCTCCAAGCCAGAGAAACCTTCCCTCCTCCCTCCCTCCAACCCCTCCCTTTGAAATGGTTTGATGCCTGCGGCCATGTCCGGTCTCGCCAGACGCCTCCTGCTCTGCCTCTTCTTGATCGCGTTGTTCACCGTTCTTCTGATCCTCTTGATCAGCAGCAACGGCGAGAAGGACGCAGAGCCTGGTAATGGCCTCTCAAAATTCAGATTGCTGCTTGGTCACAACACTCTGAACCTGAGGCCAAGGCGGCAGCAGCAGAAGCAGCATGGCCATACCCATGGCCCATCTCCAGCCCCGGCTCCGGCTTGTGCTCACTTGCCTCTGCTCCACAAGAATGCGCGGGTGCCGGACCCGGTCCCAGGAAAAGTCACCCGCGAGAGAGGAAATGCCACAGCGCAGAGCCCGCGCAACGGGGGAGGTGGGCACGGAAGCAAGAAAAGCGTGCAGCTAGTCGTCGTCGCCGCCGCGGCGGCGTTGTCCGGAGCGGCGCTGGTGCTCCTTGTCCTCGTGGTGTTCCTGATGTGCAGGAAGTTTCAGAGGAGGCATGGGGGAGCTGACCAGAATGGCGCCACTAACAAGGTGAGCTTCGATCCGGGCCCGGACCTGTTCTACCTGGACGCCCTCAAGCCGTACATCGAGGCCGGACACGACGATGGAAAGGCGCCGGAGATTGCCGGGCCGAAGGACGAACCCAAGTGTGAAGAAGAAGACGGTGAAGCTTGCTCCGACAACGACGGCGCCGAGTCGGTGCATTCCTCGTGCTGCTTCCACTCGTCGCACTTCGCGTACTCCGAGCTCCGGGACGTGAAGGTCGGCCAGATCGAGGCGGTGTCACCAACGCCGTCCGCCCGGTCAAGGCGGCGGAGCTCTGCCCCTCCGACGCCCGCAGATAAGAAGAAGGTCGCGAATCTGAGTCCTTATTCGCCGCAATGCCCGCGCACGCCGAACAATCAGGATCGGCTGTACCGCACCCACTCCCCGGGCTCGTCCGTGTCGGAGTCGGCAGTGCAGCAGCTCAAGGATCATGAGCCCCGGAGAACCGGCCATCCCCTAAAGTTTCCAGAAGTACAGAGCGGCAGCGCGCGCCATGCAAAGGAGGCAGAAGCAGAGGAAGGCGCCATGCGCTCGGACGCTGAAAGTTGGAATATGGCGCCACCACCACCCCCGCCGCCTCCTCCTCCTCCTCCACCGCCTCCGTCGGTAGTAAAACTGCAGCAGATTGTTCAAGCAAGTGCTGGTCCGGGCGTTCTGCCGCCGCCCCCGCCGCTGTTTGTACTGAAGCAACAGAATACTAGTGGACCGATCCTCCCGCCGCCGCCCGCGCCGCCGTGTCTGTTCAGGCAGAGCGCTCCGGTCGGGAAGAACGACGCGCCGCTGCCTAAGCTGAAACCGCTGCACTGGGACAAGGTGCGCGCCGCGCCCAACCGGCGGATGGTGTGGGACAAAATCCAATCGAGCTCATTCGAGTAAGCCTAGATCAATCTCACGTACCGTTTGACATGCACTTCCCTATAGAATTCGAAGTGTAACATTTCGCAACTATTTGCTTCACAGATTGGACGAGCAGATGATCGAGTCGCTGTTCAGGTACAACTCGAGGTGCTCGGCTAAGCACGAGGAGGTCCAGAGCCGGAGCCCCTCGCTCGGCCACCACGTCCTGGACCCCAAGAGGCTGCAGAACATCACCATCCTGATGAAGGCGGTGAACGCCACCGCCGAGCAGATCTACGCCGCTCTGCTGCAGGGTAATCAAACTGCACGCTCGCGCACGGACCAACGCATCTGTGTAGTACGACCACGTACAAATCTCTTACTTTGTAGAGTTTCTTGGTTTGGTTGTTGGATTGGTGTGCAGGGAACGGCCTGTCGGTGCAACAGCTGGAGGCCCTCATCAAGATGGCGCCGACCAAGGAGGAGGTCGACAAGCTCTCCGGCTACGACGGCGACGTCGACAGCCTGGTCCCGGCGGAGAGGCTCGTCAAGCTGATGCTTACGATACCGTGCGCGTTCGCACGGGTGGAAGCCATGCTGTACCGGGAGACCTTCGCTGACGAAGTCGGCCACATCAGGAAGTCGTTCGCAATGCTCGAGGTGAGCAGGACGGGGCAGTCTTGAGTTGGATGTAACCAGTGGAATCAATTGCGCGATGCACGGCTAAATATTATGTCTTTTTATACAACTCTAATATCTATTATTAAAAATATAATTGTGTTAGTTATACAACTCTAATATCTCTCTCTCTCTCTCTCTCTCTCTCTAATATATATATATATATATATATATATATATATATATATATATATATATATATATATATATAATCCACACAATTATAATTTGGCTCCATCAAAATAAACAGTGTAGATTATTCCCTTTTTCTATTGACTAATGAGAGAATTTATAGGATTTTTTTTCCTTTTTGGTATTATCGTGGGATTTTCCTACTCTTAAAAGGAATGAGCTGGCTTGAATCTCAGGTTGTTTTTATAGATATATAGATGCGGTTGTACTAGTTCTTCTTGTAATTAGACCATTCCAAGCTTGCACATGACATGACATGCTGCATGTTCTTCGTGTCTGAAAGGATGCGTGCAGGGAGCTGATGTCGAGCAAGCTGTTCCTGAAGCTGCTGGAGGCCGTGCTCAAGACCGGGAACCGGATGAACGTCGGGACGGCGCGGGGCGGCGCCATGGCGTTCAAGCTCGACGCGCTGCTCAAGCTCGCCGACGTCAAGGGCACCGACGGGAAGACCACGCTGCTGCACTTCGTGGTCCAAGAAATGACCCGGTCACAAAAGTCACCGATGCGCACGGCCGAGGGGACGGACATCGTCACCGGACTCAGCGCCGAGCTCACCAACGTCAAGAAGACGGCGACCGTAGACCTGGACGTGCTCACCACCTCGGTGTCCAGCCTATCGCACGGTCTCTCCCGGATCAAGGAGCTAGTGGGGAGAGATTTGTCCGGCGACGAAATGAACGGGTCCTTCGTCGCCTTCATGGCGCCTTTTGTCAGCCACGCCGACGAGGTGATCCGGGAGCTGGAGAACGGCGAGCGCTTGGTGCTCGGGCACGTCAGGGACATCGCCGAGTACTACCACGGCGACGTCGGCAAGGACGAGGCGAGCCCGCTCAGGATCTTCGTCATCGTCAGGGACTTCTTGGGGATGCTAGAGAGGGTGTGCAAGGAGGTGAGGGGAGCCAAGAATTGCCATGCTGGGAATCCTGCCCTGAATAATGTATGATACCGCAAAACGGGAAAAGAACAACATTGTAATTCTTTTGGTTTTTGGTTGTTCTTGATCTTGCCAGATTAGATCAGAATTCGTTGTAGATCAGAAGCATCCATTTCTTTTTTCTTGTGATGTGCATTCGCGAACGAAACAACCTTGATCAATCATACTTGGTCAAATCACAGGGTACGTGCGTTCCTGATACTGGAAACTAAACGGAGTGTATCTGATACTGAAAATAACTTTTGATTCGGGAGTCTAGATTCTTGAGTAGAGGCGTTCAAAACTGGCACAGAACAACCGCGACATGATGCGCGAACCAGTAGTGCCACCAGAAACAAAACAAGTTGCCGTTTGTTTGTTTCCTCGTTTCTTCCCCTTTTGTCTCCTTGCCCTTATTCTTTTCCTCTATAATTTGAATTCGTTTGCGTCACCTGCAGAGTTTCAGAACCCCTGTTTATTTTCTCTTCTACTTCTGCCTCGTGCTCTTTCTGCTAGTATCCGCGTCCTAAACAATGACGCTGTGTACTTCTTCGAAGAAAATGGCGTTGTGGTAAGTAAGATCAGCATAAACAGCATACTGGTCTTCACTTTTCTTTCATTCAGAAGAATAGCTTTCCCCTCTGGCCTCTTCGAGTTAAGAGCTTTATATGTAGTAGTACGAGCTCTTTTAAGGTGCACCACTTACCCCTCAAGAGGTAAGAGTTAGGGTGAATCTTAGCCTTCCATTGTCTAAGGGTATTTTAGAAAGAGTTGTTAAACCGTTATAGCAGGTAAGTGGGTCAGAGCTAAAAACAGCAATGAAACAGTCTGAAAATTTTGAATTTTTTGAATCTTTTGACTTATTTTGAATTCTTTCCGTTTTCGGAAATTTTCGCCGAAAACCCACTTTCCCTTTCTGAAAACCCGCCTTCTCCTCTCGCTGGCGTCTTTTCTCCCTAGCGCTCGCCTCCAGCCGCTTTCTTCTTCCCCCCCTTTCTTCTCTCCCCGCATCAGCGCCGTTCGTCACCACCGCCCTCGCGCTGCTGTCAGCCGCCACCTCTCGCGCCACCTCGCGTTGCCCGCACCTTCTACCGCCTTTGCCGCCTCCACCTGGCCCCGCCTCGACCGCCACCTCTCCCTCTTGGCGTCGCCCGATCCTTATCCCCGCCGCCACCTCGCCTCCACTGTCGCCGCCGCCATACTGCTCCAACCGCCTCTCCGGGCTATAAAAGCCACACCCCGGCTCGCTCATCTCCTCACCTCCGCCTCCAGCTTCTCCCCTAGCCTCTTTCTTCCCCAGCGCCGGCGGAATCAAAGGAATCGCCGCTGCCTCCTTTCTCCGCCTGAAGCAAAGCTTTCGGTAAATCCACCGCCCTCCTTCCCTCCCACCTCCGGCGGTAGCACCCTCGCATCGCCGCCAATCTTTCCCCCACCTCGCCCCACCTTCTCCCTCGCCGGAGCTCGCTGGCACCGAACTCCTCCGCCGCCACCTCTCGGTTGCCGTCGCCACCCCATTCCCGCACCCCCTCCGCCCCCGCAAAACCCCAAAACGGGTTCAACTCACTTCGGTGATGCTCCCGGTGCTGGCCATCGCCGTCGCCGGAGCGCCGCCCGCTCCATCTCCTCTGCCCAGGGGCGAGCGTGCGGGCCTTTTCGGCCGCTGCTCAAGCGACTGGGCAAGGCCGAAGGCTCGCCGAGTGGCCGGTTCGGCCCGGCCAAATTAGGCTTCGTCAAGATAAGAATGAAGAAAAGGCCGGGCCTTTTATTGTTCATTTCATTTAAGATTTCACTGTTCACTACACAACAATTCATTTACTGTTCATCATTGAAAAACATTGGCCATCAACCGAAAAAATCTATTTTTTACTGTTCATTACCATGAACAGTAATCATAGTATTATTCACCACTTTTTTATCCATGAATAGTAAAATGTTACTATTCATCATCTGGCACTATTCATCTTCAAAACCCTAATTCAGCATATTATATCCATTTTATCCGTTTTGAGCTCAGAAACCCATTTCTCTACTCCGTTCAGTCCAATTAAACCCTAGATAAATTTCCACCCTCCCGCACCACCTTCTTTGTGTTTCTTTTTCAATTGTTTTTACTTGCATATTGTTCCCAGCTCATTCCTTGTCGAGTCGGATTTTACTTGATTGTTTTATTGTTTTGCTTCTCGTTAGGTCACGGTATTGAAGACTAGACTGCAGAAGACGTCAGATAAAACCAGGATCTACAGGACTTTGTGCAGGAAGGCAAGCCACATTCTTTGATCATTTTGAACCCACAGTTCTTATATTTAATATTACTTTCATTATTATTTGTGCCAATTACTTCAAATATTGAAATAATACTTTGGAATGCCATGATGTTTAGATAATTCCAATTACTCCACATACAAACCCACCTAACACTTGTAGGCCATATTTACCTTGACAAGGTTAAGATTTCTTGTAAACCATATTCACCTTGACAAGTCCACATAAAATATTATCTATGCAAATAGCTTTGTCACCAAAATTATGGTTATTAATCAAAAGAGAGTGTTGGCGGTTCGCCAATGGTTTTAGTTTAAAGTTGAGGGTTTTGTCTAGGAAGTTGGGCATCCTAGTAGACTTGTGTTGGAAAAAGTGAGTCGCAAGTGAGGCTCGGACGATAGACAGCCACGTGTTGGTGTTGGTCTATCGCTTCACTGTGAGACGAGTAAGGACAGAAGCCTTGTGCCAAAGTAACAGACACAGAAAACCGCTCAACCATAGGTGTGGTCATTACTCTCTAGCCTAGTACACTGCTCTTCCAATTGAATATCTACAGCATCTAGAGTGGGACAGGAGTGGGCCTGCAGGGACATTAGCTGGTCTTTATAACGGTATGGGCCCGTCAGCATCGGGGTGAGAGATCCATAGCTGCGGCCGGTGGAGTCTCCCGATGGCTGTATGGATTAAGAACCTACTGGGTAGAGACTAGAAAGGTTGAGCAGTGAAAAATCTTTGTTATCTCAGCTCAGTCGCACGCTAACATGTTGCGTGTCTATGTTCTGACAGGACGAGCATGAGGTATCTTGTGGGTAAAGCTGAGCAACTCTGCAGAGTATATCAAATGGTATTCGAATACGCCGTGCTTCCGGTTAATGAAGCTGTGTTCATGGGTGATTCCAATACATGAGGCATAAGTAGAGTTTTTGAGATGAGAATCCGGTTTGCACGTTTATGGAGAAACTCCTGTTGTTATTATTTATTATTGTTTTACTGTTTTAAAGTTAAACTGCTTTAAACTGTAAAATGCATCCATAGATGCCTGTTAAGGTAAACCCTAACCATCCATTGAACTCTTTGCATGTAATTATTTAGTTTTTCCATGTGGCTTGAGTGAGTACGGTAGTAGTACATATTCTTGCAAAAATTGCAACCCCTCCACAGAAGAAGATTGAAAAAGTGCTGAGAACCCCAATGAGCAGGATTTTGGTGGGCCCTCAGAAGGCAGTGACTACTGTTTTTAGGTCTCGATCGTGCTCAAGCGTGCCTGTGGTGTGTTTTTCTTTTATCTTGTATTATATTAGCTTTGGGCTTGGAAGTCCATGTCTGCGCCAAAACTAGTTGTTAAATCTTAATCTTATGTAATAAAAGCTTGGTTTTGTTGTAATCGAAAGCTTACTTTAGATACTGCTTACTTCGCTACTGCACATCCTAGACGGTTGTGAAGAGTTTTAACAGCCCCGGATTTTGGGGCTGTTACAAGCAACACCATGCACTAATGCTGCTTGAGGACGGATGCCATGCATGCTACCATAAAACACTATAGTATCCAAGATTAAGTATTTGAATCAGAAATTGAAGTTTAAAATTGAATAAGAATACATTAATATATTAAAATTAGAAACTAGGCATGTTTGCTTTTGAGTATATTTTATCTTATTTTCGTATACAGAATTTTGTTGGCAGGATTTGATTTTAATCTATTATGAATTTAAATGCATAGTGACGATGTAGAAAAAGCATGTTAGTACACTATCACAACATTACTTAATATTTTTCTCTAGTTTCGAATTTAAGTTTGTTAGTATTTATGTTCTTTTTTTTTTGAATATTTTGTAAATATTTGAACTTCCAAATTAGTGTTCTTGTACTTTTAGTTTTTATGGAGAAAAAAATGATTCTTTATATTTAAATTTTAAAATTTTGATAAAAATTATGCTTTTTTTAATCATTGTTTGATGTTTGTATTTGATATGGCAATACTAGTAAATGCTCCTGAATTTTAAAAAATAGTATGTGGTCTGACACACTTATTGCTATCCTTGATGAGGGCAACGCTAAATAGTAATGCTTAATTAACATTTGTTTCCTTACATAATGTGCACTCAAAAGTCTTTATTATCCTTGAATGGTAAGTGCTGATCTATTACCATCTACATGGTAGTACAAAAATCAACCATTAGATCTTTCAAAATGGATGGTCTAAATTCCGTAGTAAGTATACTTCCATACTTACTGAGCACGCCATCTGAAAAGAAGAACAATGAAAAAAAAAACTGGAGCAGCATTTCTTGCTCAGCTAACTATTGCGAGTGGGCTTTTGGTAGCCCATCAAATTGGTCAATTCCAGGACCTTAAGCCTGAACTCGGAAAGGGCTTGCTGGGCTGAGCCTCTAGTTCGGTCTATGTTTTATCTTTTCCGACTGGTTCTATCCAGGAATTGCCAAGCAGCTGAGTTTCGGACTTTTGATTCCGCTACCACCATACCAGTACATTTCGGTACCGGCTATACAATCGTACCGTTTTAGAATTTAATATAAGTATATATATTTTAATTATACTTGTAATATTAGTCTAAATACGTAGTACTATGATCCGATATAACATATAGTTCTATAAGTTTAATAGACGGTTGACGAGAATATGATAATCCTCAATTAATTAAGTTATTTATCTGTAGTATTATAGATAATAATATCTCTTATACAACCTCCGAAGGTACCCTTCAATATTAACAACGAGGGAGATCATACTTACCTAGTGGTTGTAAGCTTTTCTACGACCACCATATATGGTCGTAAGCTTTTCCACGACCACCTATTGATCGTAAGTCTTACTATGATCACCTCATAATCGTAAGTCTTACTATGACCAGATCATCTACAACCACTCTATGATCGATAAAACTTATATGCATATGGGTCCAATCGACTAGGGACATTTGTGTGTTGTGTTTAATATACGCAGTAATTAATATGTGATGTTATTCCTGAAGATAACTGGACATATTAAATCTCTGACATAACCACAATGCGACATGGGGGATATCTCTGACAATAACTACCCTTAAACATGTGTATTGCATTGTCGGTGTATTAGAACCGATCTTACGTAAAGATTGTTTGATTCGGGGGTCTCCTAGAGATAAGATCACGCAGAGTGGATTGACACGGGATGTTTAGACAGGTTCAGGCCTTCTCCGGAGAGAATAATAACCCTAATCCTGTGTGTATGGTATTCTTGATGATCAAGTAAAAGACTAAGACTCTTACAGAGAATAGCGCTTGTGTTCCTACTTGACTGGCTCTTGTTTTTCCTACTTGACTGGCTCTTGTTTCCTCCCTTATCTCTCTGATCGATGCCCTTATATAGTCGTGAAGAAGTAGCCGTTTTGCCCTGCGGGAAATGCGCCTGATTAATTCAGTAACGGGCGCATGATGGAAGTAATTACCGGCGCCTCGGCTTCTTCACGCCGTCTGGCAATTATCTTCCAGAGATAATGGGGTAATTACGCACCATTAATAAGCGGAATAATAGTGCGTGCACTGCTCGATTCCTTAATCAATTGGACCCACTCGCCTGTAGGTTTGATTAAAAGGGTGGTCTAGGTTACCCGGGTCGTAGAAGAACTTACGCCCGGTAGCAGTCGTAGAAGGACTTACGACTAGGTAGTAGTCGTAGAAGGACTTACGACTATGTAGTGGTCGAGAAGGACTTACGACCATGATATAGTCGTAGCAAGACTTACAACCACTCATTGGACTTCTCCCTTTAGATAAGGGGTACCTCTGGGACTGTGACATCATATTTACCCATAATAAGAATTATAGATAAAAGATAAAAATGAGGATTATTAGATCCTCGCCATCTAGCCCCCACTTCAAGTGAAAGTAACTTACTTGATAAAGGTTTCAGAAATGGACTTACGACCATGAGAATGTCGAGAACGATAGTCGAAGGAAAAACTCTTCGACATTTGAGTGTTGCTTTGACCAGAATTTGCTTTATCGGAAGGTTGCTTACGACTATTAAAAATCATAAAAACCCCTATGACCGCTCGATGGTCGTGGTAGGGAATCGGAGAAAAAGCTCTTCCGATTGATACTTCCTTCGACTAGAAAGACTTGGTCAAGAATGTAATTTTGCTTGGAGGTGATAATACGTACCTACTTTTTCTCGAACGGACCATCCGGAGAATTGCAACCGCCTCTCATAGACTTGTCCGATGAAGCGGTCCGGCGGTACAACCATCTATCATAGACCTATAGCCGGACGGTTTCCGGCGGCGGAGATCGTATGGTTATAAAAACTTACCAGAGGTAGACTTGGATTTTTACTCTTCCCAAATCACTCATTGTTCTTGAGCTCTTGCTTTCTCCGTCTTCGACTAGGTTTCATCTTCTCGCCGTCAACCCAATCAAAAACTTCTTGCTTCGAGCGAAATGGCCAAGAGAGTTTCGAATGGGAGGAATCGGAGATGGATGCGCTAAGATCAAGATCTTGGTCGATGTCGGAAGATTCCGAGAAGGCTCGTGAAGTGGATTCCGCTATTGGGCAAGATCGCCATCGGGGAAAATGGGCAAATCCTGCCTTCCAAGCGTATTGTGAGTGCGGCCTTCGATTGCTCGCCCACCCCTTTCTTCTGATGAGTACTCGAACACTTTGGGGTGGAACCGTGAACTTAGGTCCCAATTCCATTACCATGTTGAGTGTGTTCGTGTATCTGTGCGAGGCGCACTGGGATTCCGCGGATCTCGAGTGTTCCAATATTATTATGGGATGGCTCGACAAACCGAATCGCCGGAAGTCTGGCTCAAGCTCCACGACTCAAGTCGAAGGAGTACATTCAGAGTTTCACCCGGTCTTCGTGGCCGAGCTGGAGGAAGAGGTGGTTCTACTGGAAGGTCACCTCTGAAGACAGCCTTTCTTTCGTGGGGAAGGCTGCGGAAAAGAAATCTTCATGGGACTCAACCCCTGAAGATATCAACCGGATTAGCCCTTATATTCAAGCCATTAAGGACTTGAAGGAAGAAGGGCTGACCGGATGGCATGTGGTGAAAGATTTCATCACACGCCGAATTAGTCCTCTGAAGAAACGAGCATCTCCTATGTGGAGGTACTCGGGGAGAGGAGACCCCACCAGAGACTACGAGGAGGGTAAGCAATTGTCGACTTAACTCTCCGTTTGGTCTTTCTCAACCTTGTCTAATATTTTTATCTGCTTATTACAGATCTTTCACAGCCGAGGTTGACTCAGTCGACTCATCTGTGAGAAGTCCCCGCCAGTCCGAGGGGCGGTTCCTCAAGTCATTGCGGTTTTGTCCGCAGATGAAAGGATAGAGCGCCTAAAGGTAATCAGAAATCTGATTCTCTCTTTAGGACTTTATAGTCGTAGAAGATACTTACGACTAATGGTGATCGTAGAATATCTTACAATCAAGAAAAAGTCGAGAAAAACTTACGACTTGGTACTAGTCGAGAAAAACTTACGACAAATTAGTGATTCTTCTTTTCTGCTTTTGCTTTACGTAAAGTAGGCATGGAAAATCGCCAGACGACGAAGAAGTCGCCTTGATGACTATTGGCGCCGGGTTGTCGAAGACAAAGACTCGGCTCCTCCCTCAAGAGACGCCGACTTGTAAAATCTGCGACAAGGGGGCAAGTTCGAGTTCGGTCTTTCGACCAAACCTCTACAAGGCTGCGCGGTGTAGTTGTATCTGGCCGAGGCCGCAGCCGTCGGCCGAGGAGGTTGAAGCGCTTGAACCTCTCAAGCGCAAACCTCGCAAGGCTAAGGTACCCTTCTATTATGACACTAATCTTTCGCAGCTTGGTGCCACTCCTAGTTTTATTAAGAAACTTGAAAGGAGAACTGGAAGGATTTTGTGTCTTTATGAAGGACGATGTTTGCATCAAGACAACTCGCAATCGAGGGCGTCTTTCGCTTCGGAATGGTCGAGACCGATCTCGTCCATCCAAAAGATCAGGAAACCAGAGCTCTGGTTCCTGTTCAAACTTTACGACCAGACGTGGTCGTAGCTGAGCCAATTGTTGAACCTCGACCAGACGTGGTCGTGGAGAAGAAGAGGTCCTCCGTTGGGAGGATTGCTCCAAAATTCCTGGTTAAGACCAGGGTGCAGAGGTATGTGAAATGTACTGAAGTGTAAGAACGACATTTACCTTTTTTCTTTTTCACAACCTGATTTGCTTTTCTTTATTTTAGTCCGACTCCTTCAGCCCCCGGGAATGCTTCTGCTGAGAAGTCCATTGCTATCCCTTCAGCTACTGGAGAGGTAGCAACGGAGGTGGTCAAGCATCACCCTTGGCCTGTGGTCGATGAAGTCGAGACTCTCTGAGTGTCTCCCACATCTGCCAAGTCGTAATTCACGACTCTTGAGGTAGCGGTACACATCGTTGAGGTGGCCGCCACGACCATCAAGTCGAGAAACAACAGAGGCAACTGGGAAACCTCTGTCAAGGTGGTGACCACCATGCACCGCCTGGGAAGGAAATCGAGGAGGCGTTCCTTCCCTACCCAAAGAGAAATCACGAGAACCGTAAGGAGAAAATTTCAACTTCGTGGTGACTTCTTTGGGCTGCCTCCGTCGAGGGTCTGCGCTACAGATCTCGTGATGAGTCCCCATCCCAAAGATATTCCCAATACGGAGAATACTTTTGACAACGAGCGCCTCGAGAAGGTGTGGTGGGATAAAGTCGCGAGGATAGATAAGTCTGCGACACCGGACCTTGTATATTCGATTTTGCTAGAACGACTATGAATGTAAGTATCTTCGAAATACTTATATATGTGGCTTTCCTTCCCTTCTCACTGCTTTCTTCTTGCGAAAAGCTCGAGCAAATTGCTGTTGTCGGTGAGTATCATCGACAACTTTTAGAGCTAAGACAAGAGAAAGAATTACTCTGCGCAGAGGCAGAGAGGTGGTAAGTCACTTATCATTCATAGTTGTTTTTGACTTAAATACTCGTAAAATGTTTCACGAGAAAAGTCATGGAAGAAACTCATGATTTAAGTATTAGTCGTAAAAAGCTTACGACTACTTTCAACTAGGTAGTGGTCATAGAAAGACTTACAACCATATCCTAGTCGCAGAAAAACTTACGACTAGGTTGGTGGTTGTAGAAGTACTCACAACCATTCAGCTGATGTTTATCTTCGTTCCTGTTTTTTTGTAGGTTAAATAGTGATACGAAGACCTTAGCTGACTCACTCGACTATGAAAAAGAGGAGTCGAGGAGGCTAAGGAATGAAGTATTAGTTCTCTCGGATAGACTTCGAGAGACTCTCTCATATCTAAGAAATTGCAGGAAAAATAAACGATGAAGTCTTGAACTTAAGATCGCTTTTGAGTTTTAACCTTTACTTAACTCTCATTTCTTCTTTAGATAAAGAAAATGAGATGCTAAAGCTCAGATCAAGTTGGAGACAAAGCTTTGGTAATTCAGAGTTTTCCGTATTACCAAGAATAAGGATCAAGAACTCAAGTTCGAGAACTCAAGCAATGTAAGTAACTCTTTACCGTTGTCCTTTTGAGTATTTTCCTTTTCTAATGACAATTTCTTGTTCGTAAATTGTCGCCCAATTGAGAAGCCTTGAGGTCAAATCCAAGCAAAGACCTTAATTTGCAATGAGTCCGTCGCATTGCTAAGATGAATGCAGAGGACATCAAAGCATGGGGGCAAAAGCATGCTGAAACCGTTGCTTCCCATCGAGAAGAGGTCAAGAAATTGGATTCTCAATTAGTAGGTAAGAAAAAGCTTTTACCTATAATTATCTTTGTGTTATCTTCCTCTAGAAGTATATTTTTGTTTGACCGATATTATTCTTTTCAGAACAAGTGGTCGAAAACAAGAAGCTTCATGAGGCTTCGACTTGTACCCAACAGAGATGGAGTCGATGAAGACTAGTCTTCAAGGCGACATCACTCTCTGAACAATGTAGTGAGCTACATTGGGAAAAACTCCAAGATACCATAGACCATTGGGGAACAAGTCGGAAAATTGCAAGAAATGGTGACCACTCAAGACTAATCAAAATTTGAATCAATAAGGGAAGCAGTCGAAGCTGCAGTAAGTTACGCTTTGGCGAAACTTAAAGCTCAAGACCCCCGCCTTAATGTTAAACCAATTGAAGCCGACTTCGACTGTCCTTGTAAGGCAGACAATTTTTGTTAATGAGTAATATATGATCCGCTTCATTTCCTGAAAATCATCTTGTCGAGTAGTTAGTAACTCAAAAGATAATAAACGAACGAAAGACTAAGAATTGAAGTCAAATTAATAACTTTATCCTAGCCCCCGACTATTTGCTTAGATTGTTTAGACAATCTAAATAAATAGTGTTTAAAAATGGGGTTTCTGAAAACAAAGAGAGGTTTATTTAACTTATAGCTTTTGTTGTGGTTGTTAAGCACTGGTCGAAAAGAGTAGAAACGACTTGACACTAGGAAGTTCCTTCTAGTGGGCAGGACCACGTGCAGAGAGGAAAGACTTCGACTAGGTGATGTTCCCATCTCCGACTAGTTTAATCAAACCAAGAACAGCAACTTGAGTTAAACAAACGTCTAAGAGTACTTTAGTCATTCGTTCGTCCTTTTTTGGTGGACTTCGATAAGTCTTTTCCAGTAGCAAAAGTAGGAGACTGAGCGACACTAGGAAGTTTCCTTCTAGTGGGCAGGACCACATGCAGAGAGGAAAGACTTCGACTAGGTGTGTCTCTTCCTTCGACCAGTTAAAACAAATCGAGTACACCAAATGTGGTCGAACAAATGTAAGAAAGTGCACTCTACTTAGAATATTTTTTTGAATTTACTGGAAAAAATAGACTAAGATTGAGAGAGTTGGCTTTGATAACATTATGACTAGATAAAACCCGAGCTCTTTGTATTGACAGAAAAAGTGAGTAACGAGTCGATGCTAGGAAATTCCTTCTAGTGGGCAGAGCCACATGCAGAGAGGAGAAGTTTCGACCAGATGACGTTTCTCGCTTTTCTGCCAGTGTAAAGAAAACTGCGTGTTTTCATATCATAGTCGAAAGATTAAAAAAGCACTACTCAAAAATTAAGGCAAAAAGAGGTAGAAAGAACCTGGACTTTTATTGCCTGAGAAACTGGTCACACATAGAATTTGCGTAACTGGTCGATGTTCCAAGAGTTTGAGAGAACCTGTCCATCTTCCATTGCTAGTCGTACCGACCCTGGCCGAGTTACTTCGACCACTGTGTAAGGACCTTCCCATTTAGGGGAAAGTTTATTCCGATTAGACTTGGATTGGCAGAGCCTCAATACCAAATCACCTACAGCAAGGCTGCGAGGTTGGACCTTACGATTATAGTATCTGCGCAGGGCTTGTTGGTAGACTGCCGAACGGATTAAGGCTAGGTTTCTCCTCTCTTCGAGTAGGTTAATGTCATCTGCTCGAAGTTGTTCCTGGTCTGAGTTGTTGAAGGTTTCAACTCGTGTCGACCGCAATTTTAGCTCCGGAGGAAGCATGGCTTCGGCTCCAAAAACTAGAAAATGGTGTTTCTCCCGTTGCTCGATCGGTGGTCGCATTTAACCGCCCATAATATGGAAGGTAATTCTTGTACCCAAGCCCCGAGCGCTTAACAAGTCGGGTCAAGACTCGAGTTTTAATTCCTCGCATTATTTGGCCGCTTGCACGCTCGACCGCCCCATTGCTTTGGGGATGTGCAATGAAGCATAGCATAGCTTGGTACCCAACTCGTCGCAAAATTCTCAAATTTTGCACTTGCGAATTGTTTACCATTGTCTGTAATTATCCGACTTAACTCCAAATCGACTAATTACGCTTCTCATCATGAACCTTTTGTCGCTTAGTTGTTATCCCAAGCATGAGTTCACCGATCCATTTTGTGAACGTGTCAATAGCCACAAAAGGAATTCAAACCTCCCGGAGCTTTGGGAAACGGTCCTAGGATATCAAGCCCCAGTGTCGCAAAAGGCCAAGAAAGAGGTATTGTTTGTAATGCTTGAGCCGGTTGGTGTATCTGTCTACCATGGAATTGGCATCGACACACTTTTAACCACCTCCATAGCATCGTGCAGTGTCAGAGGCCAAGAAAACCTTGTCGAAAGGCTTTACCAACCAATGTTTTGTAGGAGGCATGCGTCCCACGATGCCATCGTATATCGTGAAGGAGTGTTATTCTTCGCTTTGCGAATGCATCGCATGAGTATTCCTTGGGTTCCTCGCTTATAGAGGACTCCTTCAACCAAAGTATACATTTTGGCTTTTCGATAATCGATCGCCTCAAGATCATCTTCGCACGGAACCCTTGTAAAGATACTCGAGATGGGAATCATCCGTATCCTCGTAATCTAATGAGGCCATCTCAAGAGGAGGTGTTTCGGTTCTTCGACTGAGACGGTTTTGGAGTTGCTCCAAGAAAACTCCTTTGGTACCGTGGATCGGGAAGAAGCCATCCGAGCCGCTTGGTCTCATGAGGAAATTATCCTTTCGAGGGATAAATTGTACCTCGAAACCTAAAAATGTTTTTCTAGCTTACGATTTCGATAAGTACCGAGCCATTGTTGAGCTAGAGCATTGGTACTCTTTCCGATTTGATTCACGACTAGTTGAGAGTCTCCTCTCACGAGTAGTCGATTTAATCGAGAGTGCTTCGCACTCGTATGCCGCCTAGCAAACCTTCGTACTCGCTACATTGTTAGTAGCCCAAAGTTTAATTGTATGGCATACTTTAAGGTTTCTCCTAGGAGATACCAGACCACCTCACCCGAGCCACTTAAAGTAAGTGACCCGTCAAAGTACATCATCCACGGTCGTGGGAATCGATCGGGATCCCGAATGTTCAGATTTGTCCATTCGGCGACAAAGTCCGCCAAGATCCGGGATTTTATGGCCGTCGACACGAATGGAGGTCGAACTCCCAAGTTCGACCGACCATTTTGCCATGCGCCCCATTGCTTCCTTATTATGGAGGATTGCTCCCAAAGGAAACTCGACGCAAGACACCTATTTTGTGCGCTGAAAATAATGCCGCAGCTTCTCAAGACATGAGGAGGGCATATAGAAGTTTTTGGACCCGAGGGTAACGCTCCTTAGGCCCGTAAAACTTCACGACGTAGTAAACCGGTCGTTGTATCGCCACGCTCTACGACTAGTATCGCGCTTGTCGCTGTGGCGTGGCAGCTAGGTAAATTAAGAGCGTCTCTTCTGGCTTTGGAGAAACCGGAACAGGAGCACTCGAAAGATACCTCTTGACATCCTCAAAGGCAACGCTTTGCCTCGCTCGACCACTCAAAACCTTCATGTCTCCCGAGAAGTTTAAAGAAAGGTAGTCCTTTTCTCCTAGTCGTGCGATGAAACGACTTAAAGCCGCCATGCACCCAAAGTGAGTTTTTGACTTCCTTTTTGTGTTTGGAGGACGATCCGAGGATGGCTTTTATTTTTCAGATTTGCTTCGATTCCTCGTTCAGATACTAGGAATCCAAGCAATTTTCCTGAAGAAATTCCAAACACACACTTCTCTGGATTGAGTTTTAAGCGGTGCTTTCTGAGGTTGTCGAATGTTTCTTGTAGGTCGGTGATATGATTAAGTCTCTTAATGCTTTTACGACTAGATCATCAACATAGGCTTCCAAATTCGGCCTAATTGAGATGAAAAGTCGATTGCATTAAGCGTTGAAAGAAGCACCGCATTCTTTAGACCAAATGGCATTTTGACATAGCAAAAGGTACCAAATGGAGTAATGAATGCGGTCTTTTCTTCATCGCTTAAACACATATTGATCCGTGGTATCCGAATATGCATCTAAAAACTTAATATCTCACAACTGCAGCTTGAATCAACCAAATTGATCGATACGAGGTAAAGGAAATCATCTTTTGGACAAGCTTTATTAAGATCAAGAAAGTCCACGCACATACGCCATTTGCCGCTTGACTTTTTGACCATTACAGGTTAGCCAACCACTGGGTGGTTGACTTCTCTTATAAAGCCCGCTTAAGTAGCTTATCCAACTCGATTTAATAGCATCTCGCCGATCGGGCAAATCTCGTAATTTTTGTTTTACAGTACTTTATCAGCCGTAAAGCTAGCCTCGTGCTCGATCACCTCCACGGGACTCCGCATGTCGGATGCTTGCCGCAAAGACATCTCTCCCTGTAATACTCAAAAATAACATTAATAATCGTTAGCTCTGGAGGAAGGTAATAGAGGGCGCCTTCCTATTTGGGGTCGGAAGTCTCCCTCTGCGTTGGCGGCGAAGGCGGCCAGCCGCGTCGCGCCGTGTTCTTTATCGCTGTCTTTGCTTGCACGAACAGCGTCTGCGGCCTTGCTTCGAAGCCAACGCCCGACCACCGAGTCCGACAGAGTTAGCTCGGACTCCTTACTAATTGGTTCCGCTCTGCACCAAGATATCTCGAGAGAGCTTTTGGGAATCAATACGGGGGACTTGAAGCGAGTAATTGTGGCATGCGGTAAGGTCGTGATGATAATGATCTGTATAGGGACTTACTACGATATCCGAGTTAAGGTATATGGTTTCCGTCTCGGAGAACCGATGCAACGTCTGGGAGCCTATATGTTGGAAGGCCTTGTTGCCAGGCTTTCTTCCAGTGGACATGCCCTATATAAATCTTTGAAGTGTGTATTTAGTGGTTACCCAATATGACTTGTAGCTACGTTTGAATACAAGTAACTAATGTTAATAATTAATCTAGTAATGCAACTTTACATGAATCTGCTAGTGCTAGACATTAACAAGCGATGCAAGATTGTTTTTCATGAATGCATTTAGAATGTTTGTAGTCGGAGATATCGATTAATAGATTTGTTTAGCCTGCTGTTTTGTTGTACGATTTGTTCGGATACCTTAATGGTGAATTTTAAAAATGTCATCTACTAGTTAAATGTAGATAATTTCGATATCTTTCTTTAGAGTATTTTATTATGTCAATCGGACAAGTAGAATTAGAGTTATGATTTTCGGAAGGCTGCTGTCCTTAGGGTTGTCGTCTTCCGGCGCTGTTTTGGTAGACTGTAGATTAAAAATAGTAAATAGCTTAATTAGAGTTTTTGATCTACATGAAAGTTGTAGATAATTGTCCAATGGTTCTGTAGAATCTGAGAACGCGAATTTTGGTTGAATAAAACAAAAGTTATGAAATTTGGAAGACTGCTGTTCCGAAGCGGACAGATCGGTTTTCTGGGCTAAAAACGGAGGGTTAGATGATTTAATTAGAAGTCTTCGTAATCTAAGAAAATGTGGATAATTTTATAAAGAATCCATAATGGGGTGGTTTGTGGTGATCGGACTTTCGAGTCAAAAGTTACGTTCGTTTTAGTATCAAGACAGCTAAGGGTAACTTTTCGGTACCGGCGTAACGTGGTATATTTGGGGACGTGTAGGAGCGATGTCGATTGATTGTTGTTCTTATGTTGCTGTAGCTTGTATTGAGATTTGTGTATTTAATGTAGGAGAGGCGTACTTGTTGCGTCTACGCTAGCCAAATTGTGCGTCGCAACTAGTAAAGGCAAGTGCATGGTAGACAAATGATCAATGATCGATCACTGTTTTCTTTATCTTCTATTACCATTATTGTTGTGCTTTTATTTTGTTTAATTGCAAACAAATAATTGGTATGTTTATATCTTTGTTGACAAGCATGATGAAAAGTTGGACATGATGTTTATGATGGAGTTTTGCATATTTTGCATACATAAGCATCTTTGCATATGAGCAGGTGATCATGAATGATCACAACTCCACGGAGTGGAGGAGGTCCCCATCCTTTTGGAGGAACGGGCTTGAGAGTGAATGTTGTCGCGAGCATTCACTCACGCTATCTGGTATATCTGTGAAAAGAAGTGCATGTGGACATGTAGATTAGACTTGCATTGATACATGAGATTATTGGATGTGAGAATGTTAATAGAAGTACCTGTGATGATAATGAAGTTATTGAATGCTGTTGATTTATTATTGTTCGTTGTTTATGAATGTGTTTGCCGAGTCGTGGACTAGCTCGTGATTACTGCTCTGTTGTGGAGCAAGCCGAGGGCATAGAGGAAGGTAATGAGGGCGCATCGAGCAAGGCCAATGTTGTTGCGATGCTCTTAGTTCCTATTTGGGGTCTTTGTGGTGGCGTTGCCTCGTTAAGTCTCCGCTTTGGGTCCTGGTGGATTCAAGACCGCTGGCGTGTGGCCATGATGCGAGCCCGAGGTGCGTTGGACCGTTCCCGATTATTGCAAGAATTGGGAAGTTAGCTTCCGCCTCGACCTTCCCGAATCCATGCGTGGAGTTCATAATGTGTTTCACGTCTCGATGCTGAGGAAGTTTTTGAGAGATCCAGAGCATAAGATTTCTTTAGGGCCGCTGACTATTGAGCAAGACCTCACGGTGAGTCGCGTCGTGCGCGCGACGGAGAGGTCGGAGCGAGGCCGAGGCACAAGGCGTTGGTATCGTCAAGGTGCGTGGACGATCCCGAGAGAGAGGCGACTTGGGAGTTGGAGTCTGCATCTTGCGAGCAATACTTGTTCACGTCTGCACGTGTTATTTTGTTGTTTAATTTCAGGTATGCAGCTTTTTCTTTGAGTAGAACGTCGAGTAGAATTCGGGGTCGAATTCCGTTAAGGGGGGTAGAATGTAATACTCTGAAAAATAACATTAATAATCGCGTCTTAAGGGCTTGTGCGTAATTAAATAAAAAGAATTTGAGGGTTCTTCGGAGAGCTTTTGGGAATCAATCTGGGGGACTTGAAGCGAAGTAATTGTGGCATGCGGTAAGGCCCGAGTTAAGGTATATGGTTTCCGTCTCACGGAGAACCGATGCAGAGGAACCTCTTTGACTTGGTCGTAGATTAAAAATAGTAAATAGCTTAATCGTCCAATGGTTCTGTAGAATCTTTTTGGTTGAATGAAATTTGGAAGACTGCTGTTCTTTGATTTAATTAGAAGTCTTCGTAGACTTCGACTTGCTAGTCGGTCGTGTAGGAGCGATGACTTTCATCTCGAGTTGGTATTTGACCTTTGTTGACAAGCATGATGAAAAGTTGGACATGATGTTTATGATGGAGTTTTGCATCTTTGCGAGCGGTGATCATGAATGATCACCACGGAGTGGAGGAGGTCCCGATCCTTTTGGAGGAGCGGGCTTGAGATGAATGTTGTCGCGAGCATTCACTCACGCTATGGGACTCGAAAGAAGTGCATCTTAAGACATTGATACCCGTAATGAGTAGCCATTAAGAATTTTGCCAAAGTTGGTCTCTATTGTCCTTCGAGGATCTGCCAGAATCGAGAGCAAGTAGAGCACATGGACCACTTATGATCAATTATCTTCATAATCTTTTCATTCACAATTGGATTACTCTTGGACATGTTAGAGGTTGAATCGTTTAGGACATCATTTGGACTAGACTATTTGCTTTAATAATTTAGATTCATTGATTGATGCTATTTTGGACTGTTTACCTGGTTTTATTCCACTTGATTATTTATTGTCGTTTGAACCATATTTATGCATGTTCCTTTGTGATCCATGGATGTGTGTATCATTGTTTTCTTGCTGAAATTTTATAGTGTGTCAATATTTATTAGTTGGAAGAGTAGTGTGGTGGCATTCTAGGCTCGGTGTTGGGTAATGGGTGTTACAGCTTGGTATCGAGCGGGCTTTAGGTCCGTGGTGAATAGATTAACAACTTAGGCAAACTAAAATTGTTAAAATTTGTTTTAGTATTAGTAAATCAACTAAAATTTGCTAATGGTTAACTAACCTAAAATTTGACACACTAGTGCACTGGGTTAGAGAGAGGTGTCTTTACGCCAAATGTTGTTTATTGATGGATGATTTTATTTTGAGCTTTGAGCTCATTGTGTATTGTTGATTGTGGTTGATAGCTATGCCGAGGGGTAGAGGACGTGGTCGTGGTGGCCGCGGTCGTGGAGGTCGTGGTCGCGAGCGAGGTTCCGTGGAGCCACCTCTATGTGATTGAGTCGATGGTGAGGGGTTGCTGTTGACCCGCCTCCGGTTGTGGTCCAAGATGAGACCCGCTTTCTTTGAGTTCTACCCCTACTCGTTTGTTGAGAAGATGGAGGTTGCCTTGACGACCTTTGCTCGGGGAAGAGGTCTATTCTTGAGTATGAGTGAGTTCAACAACTTGGTTCGCTTTGTTCCTTGAAGGTGGAGAGCGATGATGTCGAGGTTTCCCTCGCGTCTCATCGAGTGTTGGTACTCTCTCGCAAGCCGGGGCATGAGTTGCCTCACAAAGGGGCAACAAGCCTTGCCATTACCACGAGTGGGGCGCAGTGTGTGATCTTCGGGAGTGTCCTTATCTCGGCCTCCATGAGGTTGACTCGATTTGGGGAAGGACAAAGACCTCCTAGCTGATGATCTCACTTGCGCTTTCGAGGCCTCCTCCCGCTTGAGGAGTGCTCGAGGACACCATCCGGCGACTTGAGTAATCCTCCGTAGGGGAACTCCGGGTTATAACCGCTGTCGCAAATGAGATCTCAAGGGGGAGACGGCCGAATGTTGGTTCTTGGTGGTGCCCTTGCCAAAAGCATGCTTGATCCCACTCCCGCGAGGAGTGCTCGAGGGAGTTACCCCAGAGAGAATCACTAGATGCCGGTGGAGTCCTGGAATGGTGGCTCCTGAACTTGATCTTACCAAGTCTCCCGACCGCCTTAAGGGACTTGAACACTTGGAGAAAAACTCGTCGCGCTGTGAGTCCTCACGGGGCGGTCTGGTCGGATTGACCCTTGTCCTTTGAGGGAAATGGCTCTCTGTTGGACGTATTGTTGTGGGGATAAGGATCCTCCTCAACTCTATTAATGGGATGGTTTCTGGAGAATAATCTCCAAGGCAACATCACCATCGGCCGGATGCATCACTCGGTTCATAGTCGAAACCGCATCCATGTCGACGTCTGCGTGACCGCCAAGTCAAACCAGCTCCTCGCTCCATTCTCCCGCCATGATTGCATGAGATTGGAAAAAGAGAGTATGTTGACAAGAGATTACCGGAAGATCCCCACGGACGGCGCCAACTGTCGGTGTATTAGAACCGATCTTACGTAAAGATTGTTTGATTCGGGGTCTCCTAGAGATAAGATCACGCAGAGTGGATTGACACGGATGTTTAGACGTGTTCGAGCCTTCTCCGGAGAGAATAATAACCCTAATCCCGTGTGTATGGTATTCTTGATGATCAAGTAAAAGACTAAGACTCTTACAGAGAATAGCGCTTGTGTTCCTACTTGACTGGCTCTTGTTTTTCCTACTTGACTGGCTCTTGTTTCCTCCCTTATCTCTCTGATCGATGCCCTTATATAGTCGTGAAGAAGTAGCCGTTTTGCCTCAAGGGAAATGCGCTGATTAATTCATGAACGCGCATGATGGCGAATTACCGCGCCTCGGCTTCTTCACGCCGTCGGCAATTATCTTCCGAGATAATGGGGTAATTACGCACCATTAATAAGCGGAATAATAGTGCGTGCGCACCGCTCGATTCCTTAATCAATTGGACCCACTCACCGTAGGTTTGATTATAAGGTGGTCGTAGTTTACCTGGTCGTAGAAGAACTTACGACCAGGTAGCAGTCGTAGAAGGACTTACGACTAGGTAGTAGTCGTAGAAGGACTTACGACTATGTAGTGGTCGTAGAAGGACTTACGACCATGATATAGTCGTAGCAAGACTTACAACCACTCATTGGACTTCTCCCTTTTAGATAAGGGGTACCTCTGGGGACTGTGTGACATCATATTTACCCATAATAAGAATTATAGATAAAAGATAAAAATGAGGATTATTAGATCCTCGTCATGCATCAAATGACAAGGTGCCTCTCGTTGTGGACAACTGTCGCATCTTCATGCGCTATATAAGAAGTAAAGTTAGTGGACAGAGAGAAGACCGAGGATAAAGCAATCAAACAACAAAACAGACAGGTGTCATTAGTCTTAATCTTCAGTAACTTCTCTCTTGTAAACACAATCAATACAACAACACGGGAGTAGAGTAATTATTCTCTCAGGAGAAGGCATGAACCAGTATAAAACTATTGTATTCTTTTCTGTGTGGTTTCACTCCAGGTGAGCCCCCAGCATTCATTCATAAGATCGATATTAAGCCATCGATAGTTGGCGTCGTCCGTGGGGATTTCTTCAATGTCTCCTTTTCTTTTCGACAAATTTTCTTCACTTTTCAACTCTGGTACTCTCATGGCAGGGGAGTTGAATGAGAATAATTGGTTCGATTTGGCAAACTACGCAGAACTCGACATGGATGTCTGCTACGAGTACGAGCAGAGCATCATTTCGTCCGATGACAATGCCGGTTCTATGGATCTTTCACCAGACCTAGGGAACCGTGCCACGGACAAGGTCAATGAGAGCCCTCTCCCCCACAACATTACACCCAGAGGAGGAACCAAAACCCTCAAATGGCAAGAGTCCAACATACAAGGATCAGGATCTCCCCACGGTGAGTTTTGAACACATCGAGGGTTCCTCCTCCAAACGTTCAAGCTCGTCAAAGACCGTCCGATCTAGCACAGCTGTCCTGGAATCCACGATTCCAGGACTCAATTAACACATGATAATCATCACACTTCGGTTACCCCCACAAGGCATGTGGTCAAACCTGCTTCACTTGCGGATTCGACTATACCCCTGCAGGGTTCACCTTCAACCAGAGATGATTATAACCCAGAATTCCCCTTCCTGGAGGGGATTGCTCCAAGTCGTGAGGCGTTGTCCTTCGACTGCTCCTCGAGTCAGGAGGGCTAAGCCATGAGTGGGGACAGTATCACCTAGAAGGCCTTTGTCCTCCCCTCAGATCCTAATCACTCTCCAAGAGACAGGACTGGGGTTCCTTCTCATCTTGCACTCGCTTCGTGCTCTCGTGGTGATAGAGAGAACACCTCTAGTGACGATCAGAATCTCCACGTTCATGAGCATGTACGAAATTCTGGAAGTGATCGCTCTCCACTAAGACACGCTCCGGCTGACTCAGATGTCGATGATACTGAAACCATTCGGAGAAGAAGAATTGCTACCCAGAGGTCCTTACCTGGACGCACCTAATACCTGTCAGAGGAAGCTCAAGAACTTCAACTAATCAATGGCCTAATTGAAAACCTGGCTCAAGAGCTTGGATAAGCGTCAGGCTATGACCTCTTTGCCCAAGAGATCGCACAAGGGCTTCGGGACATAATTGCCAGGCTTGAACAGAATCAACAACACCGTCCTGGAAGTCGTACCAGCACAACTCCATCGAACGTCAGTCGTTCGAACGACTCTCCTTGTGGGGAACGACAGGACCACAGGTCTGGTCGACCTTCCAACCACGACCTTAGTGAGAGAAGAGTTCCACGAACAACAGGTGATCAACAAACTCCCAGGAGAGGTGGTCATTCACCACTTCTACCAAGAAATCTGCACTAGCAGATGGAGCGCGAGGAGTATTACCATAGTAGGACTGAGATCTATGATAGGTCAGGTCCATTTACCACTGGATATCATCGAGTACAATCACCTGGTGATGTCAACTCATCTTTCCCGCAGAGAAGACGTTATGATATCATTATCGGATGTTGGGTGTTTTCGCCTGACCTTCGAGCAGTTCGCTGGCCGCCTCGCTTCCGACCAGTGAAAATGGAGAAGTTTGACGTTTCAGAAAATCCCATCGAGTTCCTTTAGATCTTCACCACTACAGTTCAAGCAACACGAGGAGGAGAGCATGTCATGGCCAACTACCTTCCTACTGTACTCGAAAGATCTGCTCGATCGTGGTTGTTAAGTCAACCACAAGAGTCGATATATTTATGGCAGCACCTCTGCGACTTACTATTTGCTAACTTCCATGGCACTTACAACCACCCTAGAAAGGACGATGACCTGCATAGAATATGATAGGATTCTCATGAGACCCTACGACAATTTATCAAGCATTTCAGTCAGGTTCAAAATTCAATTCCTGAAGTTCTGACTCTTCTATCATCAGAGCATTCAAGTAGGGAGTCCACAATCGAAGGTTTATGAGGATATCGCTCTAAACCCTTTGGCAATCGTCACCGAGCTCTTTGAAATGGATGATCGTTATGCAACCACAGCAGAAGCGGTCAAATGGAATCACATGATTGATTGTGACGATAAGGACACGCGAGGAGTGGGCGGAGGTAGCAAGAAGAAAGATAAAAGGCTGAGAAATCCAAGAGCAAAACTAATAGCCAAAAACCTCAAGTCAAAGCTCTAAGGAGGTCTTAGCCGTGAGCGACAAGGAGCCTCGGAGCTCCAAACCATACTCCAATCGGAGCAGAGATAAATGCTCTAAACGAAAGAACGGCAAGCCTAGGTGGCATCCTATTCACAAAAAAGAAAGGACACGACCAACATAATTGCGTAGTTTTTGAACGAAAACTTGAGAATTACTACACCGGCAAAGGACCGCTCTCTACACTTGAAGTGGTGGGACAAATGAGTGGTCGAAAATAGACGGATGATGATGAGGAGATGTCATTTCAAGATCCATAACACACCATCAATCACTTCTATAGGGGATCTTCAGCATATGAGTCAAAATGACAGCTCAAAATTGTCGAACGTGAGGTACATATCATTGACCCTCCTCTTGTCAATAAAGTACCAAAGTGGTCGGAAATCACCATACCTTTTGAGAAGGATGACGGTCTAATCCCTTCAACTCAACCCGATCATTTTTCAATTGTGGTCGAGCCCACCATTAACAACTATCGAGTCAATCGTGTGTTAGTTGATGGTGGAAACGCTTTAAACATACTCTTTACGAGTGGCCTGAACGAGATGCAAGTTCCCAGGACAAAGACCAAACCAGTATGATACCCTTTCATGGGATTGTACCGGGGTCTTTGGCCAAGCCTATTGGTCAAGTTTCCCTTCCTGTTACGTTTGTGTTATCAAACACTTTCAGGACGGAGAAAAACTCTTTTGATGTGGTCGATTTCGAGACAGGATATAATACTATTCTTGGTCGACCAACTCTGGCACGATTCCAAATGGCTGCTTATTATGGTTGTAAACATCTTAAGATGTCAGGTCCCAAAGGAGTAATCACTGTCGGTTGTGACAAAAATATAGTGCTTACATGCGACTGCAAGTCCCTCGAGATGGTTGGACAAATACCAACTCGAGAAGCAAGCAAAGTGCAACCTTTGACCAAGCAGTCGAAGTCTAAAATTTCCCCAAAGCCAAATGACTAAGTCAAAGAAGTCCACTTAATACAGAGAAGCCTTCGAAAACCGTTCGCATCGGAGTCGCTCTCGACCCCGCCTAGGAAGACACCTTCATCACCTTCCTCCGAGCAAATATATATGTCTTTGTGTGACAAACATCCGATATGCCCAGAGTCCCTAGGGAGGTGATTAGGCATAGGCTAGCTCTACGGCCTGACAATAAGCCCGTAAATCTGCCTTAAGTAGCTTGTCCCATTCTTATCTAATAGTCGCTATTAGATTAGAATGAGACAAGCTACTTAAGGCAGGTTTCATAAAAGATGTCGACCACCCAGAGTGGTTGGCTAACCCTGTAATGGTTAGAAAGTCAAATGATAAATGACATATGTGTGTAGACTTTACTGATCTTAGTACAGCTTGTCCGAAGGATGATTTTCCCTTTCCTCGTATCGATCAGTTAGTTGATTCCACCGCTGGCTGCAAAATATTAAGTTTCCTATATGCATATTTTGGTTATCATCATATTAGTATGTGTTTAGATTATGAAGGAAAAAACCTCATTTATTACATCATTTGTAATATTTGCTATGTAAAAATGTTATTTGGTATAAAAAATGTTGGTGCTTCCTTCCACACTTGATGCAAAAGATGTCCCTTCCTTAACTTGGCCGAAATTTGGAAGGCTATGTTGATGATCTGGTTGTATAAAGCAAAAAACGTCTTAATCATATTTCTGACTTGCATGAAACATTCGATAATCTCAGGAAACACCAGTTGAAACTCAATCGTATGAAGTGCGTGTTCGGAGTCTCTTCAGGGAAGTTGCTTGGATTCCTTGTCTCTGCACAACGAATCAAATCAAACCCTGAAAAGATAAAAGTCATTGAGCAAATGTGCCCTCCGACCACAAAGAAAGAAGTCCAGAAACTCACAGGATGCATAGCAGCTTTAAGATGTTTCATCGCATGATTGAGGGAAAATGACTTCCTTTCTTTAAATTTATAAGGAAATATGAGAGTTTCGAGTGGTCAGAGGAGGCAAACAAAGCCTTCGAGGATGTCAAGAGATATCTTACAAGTGCCTCTGTTCTGGTTTCTCATAAACCAGAAGAAACACTCTTAATATATCTAGCTACTACGCCACAAGCAGTGAGCACGATACTGGGCATAAGCAATGCTATCCTCAGGTCTAAAAACTTCTATATGCCCTTCTCATATCTTCGAGAAAATTGGGGCATTATTTCTAGGCGCACAAGTTAATCATGTCGTTTGAGTTTTCCTTAGGAAAGGTCCTCCAAAACAGGGAAGCATCGGGGCGCATGACAAAGTGATCAGTTGAACTTGGGGAGTTCGACCTCCATTTCGTGTCCTAGACGGACATTAAATCCAAGATCTTTGCAGACTTTGTCGTCAAATAGACAAATTCTGAACTTGTTCAGGAACCCCAATACGAATCCAATAACCAGTGGACAATGTACTTTGATTGGTCACTTACGCTAAGTGGTTTGGGGGCTGGGGTGGTCTTGGTATCTCTTATAAGAGAAACCTTAAAATATGCTATTCAGTTAAACTTTCCTGCTACTAACAATGTGGTAGAATATGAAGGTTTATTGGCTGGCATACGAGTAGTGAAAGCGCTTGGGATTCGACGGCTACTCGTGGGAGGAGACTCTTAACTAGTCGTTAATAAGGTCAGAAAATTGTACCAATGCTCTAATCCGACCATGTCTCAATACTTATCGGAAGTCAGGAAGCTTGAAAAGCATTTTTTTGGCTTCGAGGTACAATATATCCATCGAAAGGATAATTTCCCCACTGACCAGTTAGCTCGAATAGCTTCTTGGAACAACTCCATAAGTCGTCCCTAGTCGAAACACCAGAGACTTTTCCTACTGAGATAGCTTCCCTAGAATACAAGGATACTTAGATGAATACCATTTACGAGTATCTTCAAAAGGGCATGGTACCCAGTGACGATTTGGAAGCAGATCGTTTATCACGTAAGACCAAAATGTATACTTTTGATGAAAGAGTCCTCTACAAATGGGGCACTCAAGGGGTTCTCATATGATGCATATCACAGAAAGAAGGATTAAACCTCCTTCAAGAAATACACAGAGACATCTGTGGGACTCATGATTCCTACATAATGCTGGTCGAAAAAGACTTTTGACAATGTTTCTATTGGCCAACATCCCTCCATGATGCTAGAGAGCTCGTTAAGAAGTGTTTACAATGCCAGTTTTATAGCAGGCAAATACACCAACCGGTTCAAGCATTACAAACCATAAATCTTTCTTGGCATTTTGTGACCTGGGTTTCGATATCCTAGGACCGCTCCAAAAAACTCCAGTAGGTTTCGAGTTCCTTTTTGTGGCTATTGATACGTTCACAAAATGGATTGAAGCCGAACCTGTGACTGGGATAACAACAAAAGCAGACAAGAAATTTATAATGAAAAATATGATAACTTGATTTGGTGTGGCAAGTCAGATCATAACAGATAATGGTACACAATTTTCGAGCACAAAATTTCAAAAATTTTGCAAAGAATTGGGTACTAAGCTATGTTATTCCTCTGTCGCCTATCCACAAAGTATGGGGCAGTCGAAAGGGCAAATGACACAATTATGTAGGGAATAAAAACTTGAGGTTTCGACCAGCTTGTGAAGCGCTCGGTGCCTTGGGTAAAAGAATTACCCTCAGTATTATGGGCAATTCGCATGATCGCTAGTCGAGCTATAGGCGAAACTCCATTTTTCTTAGTTTTTGGTGCTGAAGCTATGCTTCCACCTAAACTGAAGATTCGGTCGACAAGAGTCGAAATCTATAACGACTCTGGCCAAGAACAACTTCGAGCTGATGACATCAATCTACTCGAAGAAAAGAGGAACCAAGCCTTAATCTGTTCGGCAGTCTACCAATAAGCTCTACGCAAATACTACGATCGTAAAGTCCAACTTCGCAGTATTGCTGTAGGTGACTTGATATTGAAAAATATTAAATCTCAGTCTAATTGGAATAAATTTTCCCCAAAATGGGAAGGTCCTTACACAGTGGTAGAAGTCACGCGATCAGGCTCGGCACGACTAGCAATGGAAGATGGTAGAGTTCTTTCTAATTCATGGAATATCAACCAGTTACGAAAATTCTATTTGTAACCTCCTCTATTCTCAATTAAATTTATATTTTCTTCAATCTTTATTATCTTAAAAATATCCATTGAGTGACGCTTTGATAATTTTTTGATCACCTTTTTACAACACTTGTTTTTTCGAACACTGGTTGAAGGAAGATAACATCACCTAGTCCAAGTCTTTTATCTCTACACGTGGTCCTACCCACTAGAAGGAACTTACTAGCGTTGATCTGTTCCTTAGTTTAGCTACCAATACAAGGAAAATGAGTTCAACAAAATATGGTCGACATAATTTTGAGCAAGCTCTTTTGAATCATTTACTTAATTTCTTTACTTCATTTTATGTAAAGATTTCTAAGTGAGTTGGGCTTTTATAATTTGTTCGACTACTTCTGATAAACTCGATTTGATTAACCTGGTTGGAGGAAGAAACATCACCTAGTTGAAGTCTTTCCTCTTTGCACACGGTTTTACTCACTATAAGAAACTTCTTAGCGTCGACCTGTTCCTAACTCTTATTACCAGTACAAGAAAATCGAGATCAAAAGTAAAGATCAAACGAATTTTTTAAGCAAACTCTTTTTCTACTATGTACTTAGTTTATCTAATTAAACTAAGCAAATAGTCGGGGGCTGAGATAAAGTTATAATTATGACTTCAATTCTTAGTCTTATAATCCCAATTCTTATTTTTTTATCTTGTCTTATGAGTTACTAACTACTCAAGAAATATATTATAGGAAATGAAGTTTTATATACATAAACAAGAAATTATTTTTACCAAGGAAATCCTATTACAAACTACTCCGATGAAGGAGATCAAATCCGCTACTCTTCTGCGACCTTCTTGCCGATTGGTTGCACTTCTTCTATCAGTCGTGCTACCTCTACTTTGGGGCAATCAAATTCAGCTTCGACTGGTTAAGGGCTAAGACTTCGGTCACGAGTTTTAAGTTTTACAAGAGAAAAACTAACTACACTTCCGACCGCTTGTCTTATGGAGTCGGCTGGATTGGTCTTCAGGGTAGCTACCAACTCCTGAAGTTTCCCGGCCTGTTGTCCAATGGCGCTCGTGTGTTCGACCAAGGGGCCTTCAAGAGGAGTTATCTTCTCAGCACAAGTCCATCGAGGACATTATTTAGGAGAGAAATGTTGTGTTGAAGATTGATCTTTGTAACCTTCATTTCCTCCTGAATACAGGTCGAAGCTTCCTGAAATCATTTTATTTTGATTGTTTGCTCGGAAAATAGAGCACGACCAATTAGAAAAACACTTCTTAAAGATCAATTAATAAAACTAGTCGTAGGTAAGGAATTCTTACTTGCCAAGTGAGAGTCAAGCTTCTTGGTCTCATGATCATGAGAGATGACATCTTTCTAGTAGTTTTTTTTTATCGTTAACATTTGCAACATGATTTTTTCATGGTCAAGAAAATCAGTTATAATATTTCTATCACTTTCGAACCAACAAGGAAAAAAGTGATACGAGTACTACGCAAGTACTCGAAAGCCATCCTTTTCCTCATATTTCTTTTTCATACCTTTTGACCCTCCTTACACTTGTTGAAAAAAGAGAATGTCGCCTGGTTGAAGTCTCTTCTCTTTACGCGTGGTTTTTGTCGACTAGAAGGAACTTCCTAGCGTCGACTAGACTCTCTTTTTTACTACCAAACTAAAGAATTAATATCAAAAGACATGATCAAAACCATGGAAACAAAGCTTTATTTCATAAAGTCCAAAAGATATATATTACATGTCACAAAAGTTGAAAAAATCATAGTTACATTTCTTCTACGACCTTTCTTCTAACTGGTTAGTCTTTCGACCAATTCTTTAGATTTCTTAATCAATGTGGTCGAAGTTGATCTCCATCAAAAGAAAGCATAAGATGTGTAAATTGGTAAGCGCTTGTGCACTATGTTGTTTCTCTCTGATATGAACTTCAGTCTTGATCAGAAGTTACATATCATAGACAATAAAGTGCTCGCCTAGGCATCGGGATCTTTTTTACCAAATTCCCTAGGACTTCGATCCATAGAACAAATTGAATTTTCGACCACCTTAAAGTCATGTTATGTGGATTTTCTTTTTTCACGACCTTACTCATAGTGGAAAAATACCAAGGCAATCTGAGTGCACACTCATAAAAAGCTTTGAAGATAGAAATCTAACATTTCTCTTTTAAAGACCGCAGTTCACCATCTACCACTTTCCACTTCAACAAAAGTTTCAGAGAAGTTCTTCTAACAACATCAAAGATGGTTAACTCCTTCATTTCCATTCTTGATTCTTCCCATTCAAACTTAGGCCCGACCATTTCTTCTAAAGAAATCTACTCGAACTTGAGGAGTTTAGGGATACAACTTTAAGAAGTAGAAGTGGGCAAGATAGAAAGATTGCGAGTGAGTTTTTATCTTAATTCTGCCCCTTTGGTGGTTATTTATAGCCATCAACTCGTGACAAAATTCAATAAATAAGGACGGAAGTCCAACAGTTAAAATTCTATTAGAAACTGTTCCCGATGAATCGTTGGAATCCAAAGCATCACCATCTCTTCGAAAACTGTCCTTCATAAATAGAATCTTGAGAGACGGTTGGTATTCTTTTTTCTATCTATTCAGGAAAAGGAGTTTTTACAACTCAAGTAAAAATACGTTTCTTGACCAAATCAATTTCTGGTCAAAATAAAAACCAATCGAAAATATTTTACTTTCGACTACTATCCTACAACCTCTTTTCCAAATAAGTTGTTTTCGCTTGAAGTTAGAGGGGACTAGATGACAAGGATCTAATAATCCTAAATTAATTAAGTTATTTATATGTAGTATTATAGATAACAATATCTCTTATACAGCCACCAAATGTACCCCTCAATATTAACAATGAGGGAGATCACACTCGCCTACTAGTCATAAGTTTTTCTACGACCACCATATTTGGTCGTAAGTTCTTCTACGACCACTTATTGATCGTAAGTCTTACTACGATCACCTCATGGTCGTAAGTCTTACTGCGATCAGGTCATCTACGACCACCCTATGGTCGATAAAGCTTACAGACATGTGGGCACAACTGACTAGGGATATTTGTATGTTGTGTTTAATACACTGTAACACCCCAGCCCAACATTGAGCTTAGAATGCCACTAATCTACTATAACCATCTAATTTACATCAACATACTATAAAGTTTCAGCAAGCATAACAACATTAAAACCCATCCACGGGTCGCATTAACACAAGCATAACACTATGACAATCATAGATAAATTAGACCTAGGAGCATAGCAAAATAATAAACCAAGATTAAAATAAACCAAGCATCTATGGTTATTCAATACCATCATGTCCTAGATATAAATATTCAGGTTATTCTAAAAGTTTCTCATGTCCAATGAATCAAATAATTGGGTGAAGTGCATGATTCCAAGTGCGCTAGCCCTTCCCGAGGAATGATGTTGAATGCGCCCGAGCGAGTTCTTACGGTCGCAATTTTCTTTCTTGGATGACCTCAAAATCTTCCTCATCGGATCTTTGAGGCCTTCTCGATGGAGTGCGAGAATGTCGAGATTTCCTCGCGTTCATCAGTGTTGGTTCTCTACATCACCGGTGGTGCCCTTGCCATTACCACGAGGCGCGGTGTGTGATCTTCTCGGGAGGTTCTTATCTCGGCCTCCATGAGGTGACCACGATTTGAGGAATGACGAAGACCTCCGTTGATGATTCTCACTTGCGCTCGAGGCCTCCCGCTTGAGGAGTGCTCGAGACACCATCTGGCGACTTGGAGTAATCCCTCGGTAGGGGAACTCAGGGTTATAACCTGTCTCCGTCCGCAAATGAGATCTATGGAGAGACAGTCGTGTTGTAGGAAAAGCATGCTTGATCCCACTCTGGAGTTACCACGAGAGAGGATCACTAGATCTTTGGTGGAGTCTGGAATAGTGGCTCCCAGAACTTGTCTCACCAAGTCGGACCGCCTTAGGGGACTTGAACATTTGGAGGAAAAACTCTGCCGTGTTGTGAGTCCTCACAGGTGCGGTTCAGTCGGATTGACCCTTGTCCTTTGAGGAATTGGCTCCTCTGTTGGGCGTATAGTTGTGGGGATAAGGATCCTCCTCAACTCTATTGATGGGATGGTTTCTGGAGAATAATCTCGGAGGCAACATCACCATCGGCGGATGCATCGCTCGGCTCGTAGTCGAAACCAAGCATCCATGTCGGCGTCTGCGTGTCTGCCAAGTCAAACCGGTTCTCCTCGTTCCATCCTCCTGCCATGATTGCATGAGATTTGGAAAAAGAGAGTATGTTGACAAGAGATTACGGAAGATCCCACGAACGGCGCCAGCTGGCGGTGTATTAGAACCGATCTTACGTAAAGATTATTTGATTCGGGGTCTCCTAGAGATGAGATCACAGAGTGGTTGACACGGGATGTTTAGACAGGTTCAGGCCTTCTCCGGAGAGAATAATAACCCTAATCCTGTGTGTGTGTGGTATTCTTGATGATCAAGTAAAAGACTAAGACTCTTAGAGAGAATAGCACTTGTGTTTCTACTTGACCTGCTCTCGTTCGCTGTCCCCCTTTCACCTCTGAATGATGCCCTTATATAGTCGTGAAGAAGTAGCCGTTTTGTCCTGCGGGAGATGCGCCTAATTAATCGATGTGAGCGCATGATGGCGATAATTACGGCGCCTCGGCTTCTTCACGCCGTCTGGCAATTATCTTCCAGAGATAATGGGGTATTTACACACCATTAATACGCGGAATAATAGTACGTGTAGACCGTTCGGATTCCTTAATCAATTAGACCCACTCGCCTGTAGGTTTGATTATAAGGTGGTCGTAGTTTACCTGGTCGTAGAAGGACTTACGACCAGATAGCAGTCGTAGAAGAACTTACGACTATGTAGTGGTCGTAGAAAGACTTACGACCATGATATAGTCGTAACAAGACTTACGACTATAGGGGTGATTGTAGAAGATCTTACAATCACTTGGTAGGCCTCTTCTTTATAGATATAAAGAAGTGCTTACGGGGGTATGTGACATCATATTTACCCATAATAAGAATTATAGATAAAAGATAAAATAAGGATTATTAGATCCTCGTCAAGGTGCATATCAAGTTATCAACACACTCACTCATGCCAGTATAAAATGCAAAAAAAAGTTCGGTTCTCGTCACCTATGTACCTGTTGAAGGGCACTTCCGAGTGGTCTCAATACAAGACTAGCTTTCTCCTCGGACGAGTTCAACAAATCTCTGACATTTGGTGGCAATGACGACTTTGTCGACCCGTAGTAATACACAAGTGACGTGGCTGCACTGCCCAGTGAATCCTCAGCAGCAACAATTGCCTTCCTAAGGACATCAACAGCCACGACACCCGTTCCGGCCACCTTCTCCTGAAACGCTCCCGAAGCGTCCGTGACCCCACCAGCGGCCTGCTTCTTGGTGGCGTCCACCGACGCTGTGAGGCCACCGATCGCGCTGTCCACGGACTTCCTCCAGCTCCCGAGCACGTCGTACGCCGACAGCCTCAGCTTGTCGTACCCTTCGGTCAGCGCGTCCTCCGCCTGGAAGATCTGCTTGCTGACCGAGTCGATGAACCTGGCCACGGAGTCCTCGATCGCGGACGCGTCGGCCGGGAACGTGGTGGGCACCAGCGCGTCCGACAAGGCCCGCTCCGCGGCATCGCTGGTGACCGTGTCGACCACAGCGGTGGCGTCGGCGAGGTCCGAGACGGCCGTCAGCGGCGGCTCGACCCCCGCGCAGCACAGAGCGTCGGCGGCGTCGGCGCTGGGCAGCTCAACGCCGCCGAACCCCGCACGATGTCGTCCGGCGCTGTGGTGTACGGGGAGAGGATGGAAGAGTCGGGGAGCAGCGGGCGGTCCGGGACCCGCGCGACGAGCGGGTCGGCGTAGGACCTTAGCGCGCTCACCTCCACCCTCCGCCGCGCCCGCGTGCCGACGTGGGCCGCCGTCACCTGCGAGCCAACCAACACCCCCCCCCCCCAAAAAAAACCGTTTCGAACGCTATTAGCGCGACGCGCGCGGCTCGGGAGGACGGCAGAAATGGGAGCAATCAGCGTCTCGTACGTACCGGGCAGAGGGGGGAGGAGGAGCTGGGCGCGGCGGAGCAGACGGGCAGCATGGCGGGTGGGGTCTTGGGCTCTTGGCATCAGATTGATGTGGCCATCCGTTGCATTGCCTGGGCCAGGTGATGTGCCGTGTGCGCGGGGCGAGTTGGGTTTGGGCGTGGACGGGGTGGGGGTGTGTGGAAGAGGCGCTTGATCCGGGATTCTGGGACGAGTGGAGCCGGTGCGACGGCGGGGCGGGGTGAGGATTTGGTGATTCGCGAGCCGGGATTGCGCGGATTGGTGTTCAGAGATTCCGCGTGTGGCTCGTCGACGTTGGGGCTCGGAGGGTGGACCCATCCCAGGCTCCCAGCGCGCCGCGCGCCACATGCTAAACTGCCTCGCTGCATTGGTCGTTTTCCGCATGGGAAATTGATTATTTTTTAGATTATATTATCTTTCTCAATGTAATTGTTTTTTACTACCATTTAGTTTGTTTTGGAATTAAATACTCCGTTTTGATTATTTTAATAATATCTATCGGTTTTTACCGTTACAGCCACGCGAAAAGACAACATTTCCCTTGTCTGACCTTGTTTCTGTTTTTGTTTCCGCCTGAACTCATCTCCTCCCATTCCCCTCGCTGACCTCCCGTTGCCGCCGGCTGGCTGCTGATGCGTCACGCGGTTGACCTTCTTTTGCTGTTGTCGCCGTGGTGTCATCGGCTAGCTGCTTCTGTGTCGCGTGCATAGCAGCCGTAGTGGCACCACTGCCTGTGCCCGCCTCCGCCTTTGCTTGCCTTCGCACCTTCGCCACCGATCCCTCGCCAGGATGCTCGTGCGCGCTCCATCCTACTCGCTTTTGCTTGTTGCCGACACACCAACTTTGTCATAGCCTCGATCCTCCATACACACTCGATTGTCGTCGACGTCGCTCTGCTCCACACCGACCTCGCCCCTTCCCGCTCTCCACCCATCGCCTAAACACCGCAGCACACCAACGAAGACGACCCTGATGCACGAGGAAGCACCACGTCACCTCGAGGACGGCACGCAAATACGACGACGAAGGCATGTGGAGAAGGGCGACAACGTTGGGGCAGTGGGGGAGATGGGGGCGGTGTGAGGAGGAAGGTATGGAGGAGGGCGAGAGGTGGTCATGCTTGGATCCTCTAACAGCGGTGTGGGCAAGATGGAGGAGCAACAACAGTGCACGCAGAGGACCCTTTTGCCACCGGTTTCGCTGCTTGAGGATGAGGTCGTCGTATGCGTGTGTGTCGCGATCGTCGATGGCCCGCTCCTCGAGGCCACCGTCATTGATCGGTTGTGGATGCCACTAGACGCTCCTCGAGGCCGCCGGCCTCTGTCACCAAGTCGCACGCAGCCTCCCCATCCCAACTCGTTGACCCTTCGCGTGCACCATCCTCACTGTTCTACCTATTGCGTCGCCGCCATCCTACCGTAGCATTGTAGGATCGAATCGTAGAATCGGCGATTCTACGAGTTGTAAAAATACACATATTTAACATCTATACTATAAGCTTGTATGATTCTTATATGGTTTACCACTAATTTATAACCGAAAATGATTCTTATATGGTTTACCACTTATTTATAACCGAAAATGATTCTTATATGGTTTGCCACTTATTTATAACCGAAAAGGGACAAAGTATTTTTTATCGCACAACAAAAAAGTATAGTGATACTGACATGATAGGTGATATAGTTCTAAACTACATGAGAACAACCAATGACCATGACTAGCTTACTACAATTACATAAGAAATATTCACAACTTTTGTAAATGAATATCTAATTGCAACACTTGCATGTTCCTTAAAAGTAGCTAGACATACTCTAGGAATAAAATTAACTTATCATTATCAAACTCAAGATTGCTTATGTCATAATATAGATATTTGTACTAGTATTACCACACTGATATAATATTTTGTATGCTCTTGTTTATTTATAGTTTCATTCTCAGAAATTAATATCAATAAATTTTTGCTCTAAAATAAAAATATCAGCAAACCCTGGCCTCTAAAAAAATAAAAAATAAAAAGCCAAAAAA